>OZ005653.1:319316591-319759591 GCA_963930645.1 Salticus scenicus | reverse complement strand
CATAAATTCGCGTCTATGACAGGGGGATTTCAGTAAATCTGTCGAGTTCAAAAGAGGTTAATACTGGAATTTTGTGAGAATTGCCATATGTTCTTTTCCTTCGCGACTCGGGGGTCGGAGAAAATTTTTCTTCTTTATTTCATCAGTGTGGGGTGAGTTGGGCACGCCTTTGGCAGAGTTCCCCTAGCCAATTGGGCTCGTTACGAATTACGAGACTAGGAGGGGTTTTGACTATGTTATTTCTCATTGGGCAATGAATAATTTTGAAAATGCCTGTTGGCAACGTTTCTGAGTAGATCTGCTCTTTTTGGGGGAAAAATGGGGCATTCGACGTTAATCCTGAAAAGCTGACAGACATGTAGCAAGTGGTCTCCTTAAAAGGAGAGGGAGCTCTCGGGCTCCCCGAAATTAGACAGCAATGTTTCAGCTTTCGACCTGCATGGTCGCCCCTTCATGCGTCTCCCCGTGATCGAGAAACGAGAGGAGATATGCCTAGACCCCTCGTGATATCGGCGCTCGTCCCCGTGCGTGGCCGCAAATGCTGTTAAGCCTGTTCGCCGACCTGCTGCTAGAATTTGGTTTGTTAGATGTCATTCAGAGAGTTCAAGACAAAGTTAGTTTGGTCCAGAAAGCAGTTTCAACTCCCCTGTCTGAGAGACCGAGCGGCAATAGGTACCTCGCCAGAATGCGTTTCCGTTTGAATTAGGTACAAGTCAAGTGATGGAAACAATGCCTTTTCCGGAGAATAAATTAAGACTTGAACCAACTAGACTGGACTCATTATATGTAAGAGGCCTATTTAGTGCCTAGCACCCAGGTCGGAGAAGCTCCGATTTTTTTGGAGGGGAGACCTGGGAGGCACGGGATAACCCTATAGGCCACTGTCTCGATCAGCATATAGCTTGTCGTCGAGTGTCTGCAAGTTGGTTGTTTTGTAAGATTCGCTGAAATGGCATGTAACAGTTCGAGTCTTTCTTTGATGCTCAGGAAACCCAGCAAGTGGATTCTTACCTGCATTCGTTTTTTTTTGACGGCCCTAATCCCAGTATTGAGAAAAAGCCCCTGCTCACAACCAGCTGCGGACAGCGTCCCCACGCCTGGAGGAATCTTGAGCCTTTCAGAATTGTAAGTTTTAATATATTTCCTAGTATTCTATATTTTTTTTGTGTCTGAACTAATAATATAAAAATGATTATGTGCTTATCCTGGGACATTTGAATTTATTTAAAGGTGTTTACTTATAAATATAAAAGAAAAAAAAAAAAGGAAAAATTATTTTATGAAAAATATGTAATAAACTTGGTGGTTTTATTTGTCATTAAATAAGAGTTTATTTCTTAATTAATGTGTCATAAATATTATAGATATAATTATTATTATTTTATTTTTTTATATGAAGAGATCCTACTTTTTTAATTAAAGAATTCTTGGGGTAGAAAAATAATGTTCTAAATAAAAAAAAAAAAAAAAAAAAAAAAAGGGAGTGAATATAAAAAAAAAAAGAAAAAAAAAAAAGAGAAATCTTATAGTAGATAAAGAATTTAAGTAGTTAATAACTTTGCACAAGAAAAAGTTTTTGTTAATACACAGTGCTGGCAGTGTCCCCTTATTAATTTAGTATATGATTAATGAATAATTGAGCATATAGTTAAACACAAAATAATCGAATAGATCATAGAAGCTAAAAAAAGAAATAATTCATGGGTTCTTTTGGACATAAAAATGAACAGGATGAAGGCAGTGAGTTAGTTCAGTCCTCTGTTTCGGAATTGTGTTTTGACTGCTAATAGTAATATAAAAAAAAAGGAGTTAAGTGAATTATTTAGACTAAGAGAATTGGTGGTGATAACAAAGTAAAAGTAAATTTTTGTTGTTTGCAATTCCAGAGGAGGACTGAGGTAACAGTTTTTCTTTTCAGGTCCAGTTGTGATGAAGAAATAAAGATTAATATTTTTTTTTTATTTTTTTTTTATTTGATTTAAGTACTGCCTGATTCCTGTTAGTAATTTAAATACTTGGATGATGATTAGAAACATTGAGGTCTATAACAAAGAAAAAAGAGAGATATAAATGTATTAATAATATTATTTATAATAATAGACAATTATATACAAAAGAGAGTTGTAGTATTACCTGAATATATTGAAGAATTAAATTAAGCATACATGTTCAGTTTACTTCAAGATAGGTAACACTTAGACACTGCTATCACTGTTGTTTTTACCTGGGTATAAATTTGCCGTTACACAACGCAGGTTTTTTTTTTTTTTTTTTTTTTATTATTATTTTTTTTTATCTTTTATTATAGAAAACGTCTGGTGCTTTCTTGTAAGTTTTTAGTAAACAATCCTGCCAGGATACCAAAAATTGAATTTTTTTAGAAGTTACAATTGGCAGTTTACGAGAAAACCAGGGAAAACCCTGGATTTTTAATCTGTTGGCCTTACTTCAGAAACTATATATATAATAAATTACTTTTAAAATTAATAAGTTAGAATTAAATTTTGACACGAGTTTTTGTTTATTACTTTATTTTATTTTGTAATCTTTTATATACAAAAAAAAAAGTGGTAATCTATAGAATCTTAAAATTTATTAATTTAATAAATTTTATGTGAAGATTAGATTTATTATTAATAGAGAAAAAAAAAATCCAGGCAGAGTTTAATTTACTAATTTAGGAGGAAATGATAAGTTAAAGAAAGCACCAGAATACCTGTAAATGAAATTTTCCGCTGGTAAACCGATTTGTCTGACCAATTTATACTTCCCGTGGATTATGCACAGGATAATACGCAATTCGAAATGCTGGAATAAAAAAGCATATATTAAATAAAAAACCAAATTCTATCTACAGAGAATGAACTTAAATATATAATAAGTTTTTTGTAAAGTTTTTAATTGTTACTGTGCAAATTATTTTTTTTTTTTAATCATCTATAATATCACACGCTGCTTTTAATATAATTATATAGTTATTTAAAGTAATCTTATTTAAAAAAAGACGCCCACAACAATGTAAATTTTTTCAATATGGCAAAAGAAAAAAAAAAAAAAAAAAAAAAAAAATGTTTTTATTCTACTTTATTTTTTACCTTAATGTTTCAGTCTTTAGCATTTAAAATGGCTTATCAACACGATCGAACTTAATCACTGATTGTAGGTACAAACCAGGATTAAGAAACCTTACTTGATTTTTAAATTTATTTGAGTCTGAATTTTCGTTGCATTTTATGAAATTATTTGATTTTTAACTATAAATTATCCCTTGTTAACAAATATTTCAAACAAAAATTGTATTACCTTAGATTTTTTTTTTAAATCTTTTAAGCATTTTCCCCCCTCAACGTTATAAATAAATAATAAAAAAAAACTTTTAATATTTATAAAATTTACAAACTTATGAATAAACTGAATTTTTCTTATTTCTTAGATTATTGGATAAATATATATATATACATTTCTTTGCATTTAAAGTGCAAATGAGATGAATTATGATTTGTTTTATTAAACTATTAATATAGTGTTTCTGATCTCTGTTAATTTTCGTGTAAATATTTTTAACAACAGCATCAGTTTTTTTTTTTTTTTTTTTTTTCTTTTTTGTCTGAATGAATTAATGAATTCTAGAATAAAAATCTTTTGAGTAAACTTTTCATATGCAAAAATATTATTGAAAATTTTAGAAAAATTACTTTTCGGAAACATTGTAACTAAATAAATAAAGCTTACAAAAGGAGGTAGAATAGTTTTTAAAAATAAATTTTTTGTGAAGAAATAATAATTTATTCCATCAAATGATTTTTTTTATTTATTTATTTATTTATTTATTTATTTTTTTTTTTTTACAGTTAAACAAATATATTTCTTTCTGCTGCAATAAATTAAATATTCAATAAATGAAGGGTAGAAATGAAAGGTAATGAAAGGTATTGTTAATATAAAATAATCCGTAAATTCAAAATAAATAAAATAATCCGTAAATTCACGCATCGATAAAAATTTAAATACAAACTCAAAACTTATTTAATTCCATATATTTTAACTTAATTTTTTTCTCTTTAACTTTGAAAATACCTTATCAAAACGACTGTTTTTCAACTTTTAGGGCAGATAAAAAAAAATTTAAAAGCTTTAAGAATAACTTAATTACTCCTCTTCTTTTTTTTAACTTTCAAAATGCATAAATTTTTATTCTAAACTTCGTTTATGTACAGAACGGTGTGTGTATTTTAAAAATGAATGACTTCTAAATAAAACTAACGTTTATAAAAAGAAAGAGATATGAATAATTATTTTCCTGCGAAAAAGTGAAAGAAATAAAAATGCATTATTGAAAATTTCTTTCATGTAACACAATAACTCATATTAAAATAAGAACGAGTAATATAATATAATGGAAGGGATTTTTCACAAGTGAAAAGATGAATAAAAGTTTCATTTTCAAAGTTATTTTTTTACGGAAAAATAATCATTTACTCGATTGCTTTTCTTTTTCATATCAATAAAAGAATTTCTTTTATTTCCCAAAAGGTATTCAGAAGCAATTAAAAAAAAAAAAAAAAAAAAAAAAAAAAGCAACGCGTGCGCCGTTTGTGATTAACAATGCAATTTAGCGGTGTGTAATCTGATTAATCCTATCAAGATGTAATTATAAAAAGAAAAAAAAATGCAAAATGCACTCATAAAGTTATTTAAAAAATAAAAATTATTTTTTCCTACCTGGAAAAATGCTTCAGTCAAAAAAAGATAAATTAAATTTAAAAAGAATGAGAAAATGATAATAAGAAACTCCGGAATTGTATAAAAGAAAATAAATAAATAAATAAAAGAAAGAAAGAAAGAAGAAAAACAAAAAAAAAAAAAGATAAACATTTAAATCTTTTAAAATAGTCTGAAATATAAATTTCATATAAAATATTTAATTTTTTTTTTTTTTTTTTTTTTTTTTTTTTTTTTTACTAAATGACATTAGATACTTTTTAATTCCAAAAAACTGTAAATTTTCCTTGTGTAGGTTTTAAAGTCATAAGTTTAACAACTATACCTTAAACTACTAAATATATTATTTATTTATTTATTTATTTATTTATTTATTTATTGTAAAATTCAAGATTTTCGTACGTTTATAAATAAAATGTATTTTTACTTTCTCTTACCCATGGGGTCGAGAAAGTATTGTTTCAGAGTCAAATTTTCGAACGTGAGTTTTTGTTATATTTACATGTTCTGAGACCCCTGAGTACGAAAATCATGTTTTCAGCGAATGGTCTGTGCGTCTGTCTGTGTGTCTGTCTGTTATTAGCATATCTCTAGAACAAATAGTAGCAGAAATTCCAAACTCGGTATTCTAAATATGTATCATATAGGGATGCTACAGTAAGCTTTTCGTTGAGATGAAGCAAATGGTTCGTGTACAGGGACACTCAAAAGTATTCAAATACATTACGTCTATGGGGGAAATTGCAGGTAAGTAGAGTTTAACATCTATAGACTGCACTAAACCAAATGAAACGAATATATATTTTTTGTAATAGAGATAGTCAACTGGGGAAAAAAATTGTGTATGCAGGAGCTTCACCTTTTTTACTTTAATGTAATATTGAGAATAAATTTAACTTTTTTTTTTTATATTTAGTGTTATACTACTTTTTCAATATGGAAATCGTCTGCATTATCATAAAAGATAATTTGTTTAAATAATAATTTTAATAAATTATTTTTTAAAAACAGAATTATTTTGTAATAACCGAATTAAATTCTATATAAATGTAGGTGCATTAATGAAACGGGGGTTTGAGGGGGCTGTAGCCCCCTCATATAATATAAATAATATTTCTAATAATTATATAATTAATATATAAATGTATATAAATATTTTTTCTTTCTTTCTTTAAAATGATTATCTATTGAAGAGAGTGATAAAAAAGCACACACGTATGCACACTGACAAAAAAAAAAAAAAAAAAAAAAAAAAAAAGAAGAAGAAGAAGAAGAAGAGAAGAAGAAGATGGAGCTGGGGGCTATTGATTTTTTGCGTTAGATTCTCTATTATTAAAATAACTAATAAATATACATTCGGTTAATTTCCCCAACACAATCCTACCAGAGCAGTAATTCAGCTAAAAATAAACACTGACACACAATAAATAAATAAATAAATAAATAAATAAATAAAAATAAAAATAGCTTCAATGAAAAGTATAAACATACTTTTGGCGAAAAAAAAAACTAGGAATATCGAAAAAAATTAAACTGACAAGGATACATTCAAAAGGTGTCTTCTTCAAAAAATATTGAAAAAAATATATGTGATTCTCCTCTTCCTAAAACACCAGAAAGTGAAAAAATTATCGGCTGAAATGAATTACAGCGACCACAAAAATTATCAAAATTAAGCATATTTGGCGATTTCACATTGTTAGGCGATTGGTTTTGAGCACTTGGCGGAGAAACAAAACACGGTTCTGTTCGTACATGGCAATCTCCGTGCTAGCGAACTGAACGCCTAACAATTCGCCAAATATGCTTAATTTTGATAATTTTTTGTGGTCGTTGTAATTCATTTCAGCCGATAATTTTTTCACTTCCTGATGTTTTAGGAAGAGTAGAATCACATATATTTTTTTCAATATTTTTTGAAGACGACTCCTTTTGAATGTTCCCTTGTGAGTTTTGTTCTGAAAACCTGTTGATTAACCTACAAGAGCTCTATGAAATGAAATATCCGATCAAAGTCTGCCATTCACAAATAGCTCAAATGAAAGAAAAAAATTTCCACCTGTGTTAGGAATACAAACATAGTCTTACAGGTTAAATTTATTTTATTTAACTGTATGTTTTGTTAAATGGCAATGAATAAAATCTCTTAGCTCATTGGCATAATAGGATGAAGTCCTACACTTTTTCCTATTGGCTGCATCTTCTGTGAGTAATGGTCTTCAATTTATTGTACCATCTGGGATAGGTGACCAGTTTAAAATTCCTTTTTGTACTTTAAAACAGTGTCTTATAACGAACTATCATTATCCATAAGCAGCCATCAGTTTTTCGATTATTTGCTGGACATTGTTACCTTCGAAAGGTTGAAATTTAAACTCACTATCAGATTATATTTTTTTTATACTACAAGTTAATTCAATGTACTACAGAGTATTTAAAAATGAAGAAATAAAAGAACTCTTTAGCTATGAAATGAGATAGTTTTGAAACAATTATAGGCCAAAAGAAGAATTTAGGTGGTGTGCTAACTAGGTAACAAGAAATTTATATATACACTAGTCTTCAAAATTCGTTACAAGTTCCGCTTATAGAGGGCACTGTAGTCACAGTGAGCTTTAAATACTGTTTAAAAATACAAAATTCTCAATCTTCTGTCTTTTCTACTGTCTAAATGTAATAGGGAATACAGCCTAAATGTATTAGAGGGGTTAACATAGAAAATTCGATGATGTTAAATGTTACAAATGCTGCTTATGAGCAATGTTCTTAACTGTAAGACTGCTAATTGCAGAGACAGAACGATTACTCTACAAACAATTCTATTATTGAAAAAAGAAAGACTGTGAATGCGTAAAAGAAAGTTAATAAGGTTGAGGTAATTTTCGTTTTCTGTTGCAATCTCCAAGAAAGTGCAGGCCTATCTGACGGACGAATAGTTACCTCTTTACCCTTTATATTTACCATGTATTTAGTTCGAGTTTCGGTTCTGGCATGAATGCTCTGAGTGATTCATAATCCACTTTAGACCGTAGGTTCTGGTCAAAGTAGCCTAATTGTGCGAAAAGTTACTTTAGGACAACAAATCAAATCAAGACAATGTAACTGTCTCATCTTCAATATCGAAGTAACTGTTGGCGATTCATGACATTAATTTTCTAAATCACTGTATATAAAATTGCAGATATGTCTAACCAACATATCATTTGTTTCATCTTTCTAATTTTCGCTGTTTCGAAACTACAACTTTTCAAATTTGTGGCATCCATTTTGAAGCACCCTGTTTTTTTTTTTTTTTTTTTTTTTTTTCCTGAAACCAAGCAAAACAACATTACCCCACTAATAAAATCACAAGATTTTTTTCAAATATTTCAAAATATTTTGAAAATTTATCTTTTTCTCCGAAATATCTGCAGAAATTTTAAAGACATTATAAAGATATTTTGTAAACTTACTTAAGAAGTAAGCCAAATAACTTAAGATATTCTGCAGATTTTCTTCAAAGAAAATCTTGAGATTATTTTTAGTGAAGTAATAGCGGTAATTTACAACATCAATAAGAATCAGTGAATATTCAAGATATATTTTATCCAGATAGCGCAATTTTTTTTAGTACTAACTGAAATTTACAATTATCCACCAAGTGATAAAATTTGTGTTCGTTCCTTTAGTAAATGATAATTATGATAGTAGATGTAACCAGTATTAAGCGATTTTACCTGTTAGTGAACTTATTCTGAATAATCGTTGTTTTTGTAGAATTACCTGTTTTTTAATTATAGAATTTGCTATATATTGTTTTAGTACGAGAACATTAGATTTGGTTAGTTTAGCGCTGTAAGGTCATTGTCTGTTAGTCAATTAGACTAGGACCTACAATTTAAACTTTTTTTTTTTTTTTTTTTGTACCTTTATTAACATTCCTAATAAATACAGATTCGAAACTGTCACCTGCAGCTGAAGATCAGATTACTAATTATTTAACTACCAGACCACAAAAATCGTCAATATAATATATGATGCATATTTCCAAAATGTAAAGTAACTCATTTGTACCTTCGCAAGGTATTAAAATTTGTAAAATGTCTTTACGATGAAAATAGAAAAGAATAAATTACAAATGTGAATACCCGCATTAATACGTGAAGACACACAGACAAATATATGAATTTTGAATATTACAAAATATATATATATATTCAGAACCATCATTAAATTGAATACTTTTAACTAAAACTTGGACTATCAATTCAAATAATTTGATTGAAAATAAAAATGAAAATACACAAAAATACATAATACCACATTAAAATACATAAGCTAGTTTTCTGAAGTACATAAAAAAAAAAAAAAAAAAAAAAAAAAAAAAAAATGAAAATTCCGCAAATTACATTAGAAAAGCACATATTAAATAAAAATTCCAATTTTATCTATATAGAAATGATGGATGTATATATTTAATGAGATTTTTCCATTATTTGTAATTGTTACCATTCTAATTAACTTCTTTTTTAATCTTATAAAAAAATCATTAACTGGAGATGTCTTATTTGATTGTAAATTTATTTGACTCTGACTTTTCGTTGTTTTATGTGGAATTATCTAATTTTTAACAATAAATTATCCCTTGTTAACAAGGGCAGCGGTAGCCCAGTCGGTAGAGCGCCGGCCTCGTAATTGGAAGATTGCGGGTTTGGTACTCGAGTCGGCCAAAGACTGTCGTGTACACTAATGGTGGCTGGTGCACGTAAAATCTGTCGTGGCCACAATGTCCTCCATGTTCCCATAAAAAATTATACCTTTGGGGGTCACCGAAGCTGGAGAGCCATCCCTTCTGTGGAGGATCAAAATTGTTATGGCATGTCTCCGGACCACCTATAGGGGTGTGTCCCAGACCGTCGCCAATTGCCCATCTGCGCAGCACTAGTGCGACGTAAAACCCAACCATCCATCCATCCCTTTTTAACAAATACTTAAACCAATATTTGTATTACCTTAGAAATATATTTTTATCTCCCAAGAAATATGTTTTTTTTTTTTCTTAACCGCTTTATAATAAAAAATAAATAAATAAATATTTATAACATTGATAATTTTTTTAAAATTTAATTTCGTTTATCTCTTAGATTATTGGGAAAATGTATATGTTTCTTAAAATTACATTCGTTTCGTAATTTTACTACGTCTTTTTATATCTCTTAATTTTAAAAATAAATATTTTGAACAACAGCAACTGAAAAACATTTTTTTTTTTTTTTTGTCTGAATTAAAACTAATGAGATCCAGACCGTAGCTATTTCTTATAAACAGAAAATCTTTTGAGTGAACTTCATCATATGTACAAATATCTTGAAAGATTTAGAAAAGAATGAACATTAGGATAAATCATTTTTATGAAACATAGTAACTTTTAAAGAAAAAAAAACTTGCAAAATGTATTAGAAAAGATTTTTTAAAAATGTTTTTGTTTGTGAAAAAATAATTTATTCCATCGATTTTTTTTTTTTTTTTTTTTTAACAGTTAAACATTTTTCTTTTCCTATTTGAATAAAGTAAATATTGCTTTTAGACATAGACGATATTTAAAATATGCATAAATAAAGAGAAGTGTATATGTGTGCATGCGTGTGTGTGTGTGTGTATGTGTGCAGTCGGTAACAAAAGTATCCGAACACTAGCAAAAATTCCTATATAAAAAAAGCTAGAGTTAATACTGTTTTGTCAAATAAATCCTTGTCGGATCATGTTCTTAGTCAGTATAAGAACATGATTCGACAAGGATTTATTTAGCAAAACTGTATTAACTTTAATTTTTTTATATAGGAATTCTCGCTAGTGTTCGGATACTTTTGTTACCGACTATATCTTCGCTCTGATGCTCAAACTACTAAGCACAGAGCTACAAAATTTGACATACGGGTGCCGTGAACCCTGCAGTTATGCACCTTTTCCAGATTTTTTCGAATTTTGAATATGAACTTTTTAAAAATTATTATTATTATTATTTTGATCTTATCTATCGACTTTTACGTTTCATTTTCTAAAATTTATTCTTTCATTTAAATCGCCTGCGAATCTTGACAACGGCTGTTACATTATTTAGTATTTATTTATTTTAATCATTCATTAGAAAGCGAAATCTTTCTCTTCTTTTTTTTTTTTTTTTTTTTTTTATTTATTGAAATCAGCGGTAATACAGTAGAAAAGATTACATTAAACTAAATAAAATAAAACTATTTATAATATTTACGTTTATATATAATTTTTACAATAAAAGAACTTTTTATTGCCCATTCATTATTAACTCCTTTGTAAGATATTTTATTTATTTATTTATTTATTTATTATTATTATTATTATTATTATTATTTAGTTTACTGCATTTATTGGAAAAAAAAATGGTAATATAGTACAAAAGATTAAAGTTATTAAAATGTAAATTTAGTTAAAATTTATTTATTTATTGTTTATTTAATTCCTTTTAAAGATAAATCTACTTTTTCTTTTATTTATTACCGCTTCGTCGGTAAATATATTCAAACTAATTTTCAAAAGAATTGAATAACTATTTATTACTTTCTCTTACCCATATATATGGTAGAGAAAGTATTATTTTTGGGTCAAATTTTCGAAATTGAGTTTTGTTATTCTTACACGTCTTGATGTCTCTTGAATCAAAAAATCATGTTTTTAGTGGTTGGTTTGTGTGTGTGTGTGTGTGTCTGTCAGTCTGTTATCAACATATCTCAAGAACAAATAATAGCAGAAAATCCAAACTTGGTATTCTAAATGGGTATCATATAGCGATGCTACCCTAAACCTTTCGTTGAGATCAAGTAAATGGTTCGTGTATACAGGAACACCCAAGAAACTTCAAATATATTACGTCTATAAGGAAATTGCAGATAAGGAAGTTGTATATATTTTTATATGCGTAAAAGCATGTTCCATGCAGAATACGGTATGAAAATCATTCATTGTACGTTTACAGGGCTACACAAAAGAGCTAGATTATAGTGTGACAATACTTGAAAACTTCAGGTTGTGCCGTGCGATATTAATTTCGGATTATATTTATGTGCACCATGTGGTGTGTACATAACTTTCAGAAGAAATACAGGGCTACGAATATTTAAGCCATAACATTCTTTATTGTTGTTAGTGCAAATGCTTTACTATAGTATTTTACAATGTCCAGGAAAGCTATTCAGGAATTAATTCCTCATAGCCATATGGTAAATAATGTATTTTTTTTTTTTTTTTTTTTTAAAGATAAATAAGTCAAGTTTTTAACATTTGATTTTTGCCCATGTCTTTTAGAGTAAATTAGAAGTAAATAATTTCAGGCGATCCAAATGTTGTATTTTAAAGTTTATGCGTTTGTTACTACAAAAGTTAGTTAAATAATGATAAGCTTCAAGAAACGTTTCGTGTGAAAGTTGTCTGAATAATTGTAAATGAACTTTTGTATGTAATAACAGATTTGAATTCTATATAAATGCAGGTAAAATAATGAAACTGGCGGTTGAGGGGAACAGTAGCCCCTTTCACGTAGAATTATTTGTCAAATAAAGCTGTTCTAAAACCTAATTTCAATTGTTTTAACATAGGTTTACATAATAAGACTCATTATCTTACCATTTAATCTCCAATCTATATTTAGAGCATTAAATTTCAGGGTAAAAGAAAGTTGTGTGAGTGACACAATAGATTATTTTTTATATAACATTATAAATAAAAACTAAAAAAATAAAAATAAATAAATAAACTACTCTAAAAATAATAAATTACTGTAAACATGGCTTCGGGTAACCGCTGCTTACGGTAGCTCCTTTTCCCCCTGCACTGTATAGGGTCCAGTTTTCCACTGCCTACAGAAAGGTTCTTCACGGACATTTCAACCTAGGTATTTATCGATGACAAGTAGATCTGCTTTCATTTAAGAACTATAATTTTAAAGATGACTGTATCTCAGCATCTACTAAATATTTCAGTTTTTGAAGCATGTATTTTATAGCCCTCGCTCTCTACACTATATTACCATATGATTCCGACCAGTATAATAAATAAAAGAAAAAACAGATTTTATTTCAAAAGGAATTAAATAAATAAATGATAAAAAAGTAATTAAACTTAAATTTTGATAAGTTTAATCCTTTCTACTACATACTATCATTTTTCCCCCTACAAATACTATTAAAAAAAATTCTCTGCTTTGCCTTTTATTGAATAGGAATATTAGTAGTACATAATACAAGACAAAAAAAAAAAAAAAAAAAAAAAAAAAAAAAAAAAAAAATGTTGTAGAAAACCCCATATACAATATCAAATTGAAATACATAATATTTAATACCATTTTTTTTCATTTTATTTTCAAATGAAATATGTTTAAAATGATATATATTTTTAAAGAATAGAAAGAAATTTGTAATATCTAGATCATTTTGCGTTACAGCTTTAGTATATGACCACCTTGGCGACTTTTAAATTTTTGTCACTATTTGGCATGAATTTTTTGCTTAAAAAAATCTAGTACCTATTTTTTTTCTAATGGCTATAATTTTTATTATTGAATTTTTTTAGTTAATCTAAAGCTGTATATAATAGTCTATATGTATTTCTAATATATAACTAGATATTTCTAATTTTAAACATTCGAAAATATCTGAAAAACAAAAGTTCATTATTAATATTAATATTTTAATGGGAAAAACTTCCTATAGCTTAAATTTTTAATTCTTTCCTACCTACTTTTTAAAATAACGAAGGGTAAAATGTACTCGATTCTCTATCAAAGTTCTAGATAATATTTATTTATTTATTATTTATTACTATTTTTTTTATTAATTATTATTTTGCCATAATTAGAAATATGAAATGTGTCATACAAATGTCTGATTCTGTGATGTTAAAAAATTATCAAAGTGTGAAATTAGAAGATTTATAAATCAATTCGACTCTATTTTTAATGTTAAAATATGTCCAAAGCATTTTAAAATATGTTGAAAAGAAAAAAAAAAGATAAATACACTTTAAAAGCAAAAAGAAATCTAGTCAATTATACAAACGCGGATTATTTCCTTATCCACAGATCCACACACACACACGCAAAAAAAAAAAAAAAAAAAAAAAGAAAAGAGTTATCTGCAGACGACGACAAAATACAATCCTAAATTTATTTTTTCATTGAAAATACCTAAGGTAACGCTTTTTATTTATTTGAAGACGAAATATTTCTTTATTACTAATAGCAACATTGGCATTTATTTATTTATTTATTTTTACACCATGGATCACAGTCCATACTCTACAAATACATTTTTTTTTCAGAACATTTATAGGACATCTTGAGGATGAAACAGACATGTTTATGACGTAATGTATACGAAAGGAATATCTTTAGGATGAGATGTGGCTAAATGTGTTTGTAGGGTAGGTATTTTGTCTTGAGATCCAGATAGCCACGGTGTTGGAACTCTTACTGCAATCCAACGCCTGGAAATGTTTTTATCATGGTTTTCAGCTAAATCCTGAACCCTGGTTATCATCTAAACTCTTCTGAATCCCAGTGTAGAGGTACCCTCTTATACGGAAATTAATATTGGGTTGTATTTCTGTATTTGAGGAAATGCGAAAATTTTACTTCATTTAAAATAAACTTTGGTATTTCCTTTAGGGAGCATAAAAACCACAATTTCATATCATTGTTTAATTATTTGTAATTATTTTCTTTAAGTGTAATGACACATTTTGGACATCCTGTATTTCGGAAGAACAAAAATATTAGATTTAGTTTAGTTTCGCACTCGAGGGTCAGTTTTTGTAGACTAATTAAACTGGGATCTACAGCTAAAAGCACTTTTTGAATCTTTATAAATATCTAAGGTGAACGAGGATTCGGAAATAGTACCTATTAAAATTGCTAAATTATTAAGATCAGATCGCTAATCATTTTGACAGTAGGGCATAAAAACAACAATATTATGCAAAGTGTCTATTTTCAAAACGTATATAAATGCATTTGTTTCTTACAAAAATATCAAAATTCGATAAGCATCTAAAAGGTAGAAATAAGCAAGTTTATATTACAAATTTTAACACTTATATTGTGTGTAAAGATATACAGACAGACACAACAGTTTGGATATGAGAGAAATTTCTTCAGAACCACCATTAAAATGAGTACTTTTGACCAAAATTTAGACCAAAATTGCTGGGAATAAAAATAAATAACATAAAATCGAATTACATAAAATATTTTGATTAAATTGGTTTTTAAAATATACATTCTACTATGTACATTAGAAATGCAGGGCTAAAGATGCATAATTTAGATGAAATATTAATTTTTTTTATATAAATAAATGATAAATTTAACTATCTAATAAGCTTTTGTATTATTTATGTTATTTTTCTAGACAATTACTTTTAATTACTTTTTAAGCAGTCCTTAACATTTATTACACACTACAGCTTCTTTTAAATTTACTTTAAAGCTACGTAGAATCTCAATAAATAAATCATGCATCAATAGAAAAATTAAGTAATATCTTAAATTATCTTTAATTCTATTTATTTTGCTTTAATGTTTCTCTTTGAAACTTTGAAAGTTTCTTTATAAAAGAACAGTTTTTTAACATTTGGAAGAGATACATTTTTTTAAAATGATAAATAGAGAATAACTTAATTCCCTAAATCTCTTATGCATTTTTAAAATTATAAATGTATAAAGCTTTATTTTAACGTTGTTTATCACAACGATAAGTGTACAATAAAAATTGATGAGTTACCGAACAAAGCTAGCGTTTAAGAAATGAAACTGTTTGTAATAATTATTATTTCTATGTGCAAAAATGCAGAAATAAAAACACATTTACAGTTTTTTTTCTTTTTGTTTAAACACAATAATTGATGTTAAAATAAGAACGAGTTACAATATAATAATAGTGAAGAAGTTTTTCAAAATGAAAGTTTTATCTTCAATACTAATTTTATGTGAAAAAAAAATTACTTTCTTGATTGCTTCTATTTCTAATCAAACCAAGAATAGCATTTTTCTTTTAAGGTGTATAAAAGAAATAAAAATAACGCATGCACCGTTTGTGATTACATTTAGCGGTATATAATCTGATAATCCTATATAAAATTTATTTTAAAAGTAAAAGAATGAACGCATGAAAGAAATTACATAGAATTATCAGAAAAAAAAAAATTCTTCTTAAATTAAAGCTTTAGTGAAAGAAAATAATTGAAAAGTAAAAATGGGGAGATGATAACAAAATACTTTTGAATTGTGAAATAAAAAAGATAAGAAATAAATTTATATCAGAAATTTTAATACATTCTGCAAGCAAATATAAATCTCTTATCTAAATTAAACTTTTTACTTTCATTCACCCATAGAGAAGGTATTGTTTTTTGGGTCAAATTTTCGAAATAGACGTTTTGTTATATTTACACGTTTTGTGGATTCCCGAACCTCAAAATCATGTGTTTCGTAACTGCAGTCTGCACCTAAGAATTTTCACATTGGTATTTTTAACGTTGTTTTTAAGATTGATATTTCTGTCCTGCGTCAAGACTAGCTATTTATTAATGTCTGTTTACTTCATTATTTGTTAGAAATATGCTGAAGAAAAAGAAGTTCTTTAGTAGAATTTTTATAGATTTAATCAGAAAGAGTTAAAACACGAAATGTTTTCCTCAAATCTCCAGGGTAATACTTAATTGGCGGTTTTATACTGCTTTGCGGAAGAATACATCATTGAAAATCAATGTTTTGGACACTGGGATTCACGATGGTCGAGGCCAATTTTTGAGCATCTTATTAATATACGCAGTAATAAGTACATGGGATTTTTAAATTTGAGTATATTTGGTTCAGAGTTATTTTGAGTATGTAACATACTCAAATTCGACACAAATTAGCTCATTTTTGAGTCTTTTTGCCCTTTTGAGTCTTTTTGCTTTATTTATTTATTTATTTATTTTGATAGAATAAATTCAATTATGTGTCCCATTTCTTTATCGCGAAAAAAAAAAAAACTTTTTTGTAGTTTTATTTAGCATCCTACATCTTTTTTTTTTTTTTTTTTTTTTTTTTTTTTTTTTTTGCATAATCCGCAACCCACGACTTTAAACGATTTTTGAACATTTACTAATACCAACGCTTTTTTCAGAAATCATGCCTGGGATCCGTTAACTAAAGACCAAAGCATAATTACTAGATGATGAAAATCGAGAATATTATGTGAATTCAAATTACAACCCTAACAGCACGAAATGTTTCAGAAACGTTACAACCATATAACATCGAAATATTGTAAATATTTCAGAAACGTTTCGAAGTTTGCTTTCGTTCAGTTCCTTTCGTTTCAGTTTCGTTCAGTTTGCTTTCGATTAGTTTAAAAAACGTAGAAATGTCCGCGATCGTAACAAAAAATCAGATACGTAACAGAAGCGTTTCAATTACTTAACAGATAGAACATGGATAGTGGCGAATGTTTCAGAAAGGTATCAGAGAACATACTTAAATGTGTTACGTTTTTGAAAAATTGTAAACTTTTTGCAACAGAACTGAAACACTTTGTGCTGTATGGGAATGTAATGCATTTTTATCTGAATGACATAATTACATTCTCAAAATTACTCCGTGATACAGAGACAAAGTTAAATTACAAGTGATATAACCCTATATACAGATCATCTAAGATATCAATACTGAATGTATGAACACAATTTATTTGGGACAACTATCGAAATGAATCTGTTTTATCAATATTTGATTAAATTCAAATGTTATTTTATGTCACGTACAACAAGACATGTGCATAAAAAAAAAACATTGAATTACATAATGTGTTTTGTAGAAGTATATTTTAAAAATATACATTCCACAAAATACCCTAAAAGTATAGAACTGAAAAAGTTGTTTTGAAATGAAGAATCATATTTTATCAATAGTACATTGATAAATTTAAATAATTTTCAGTCGTTGCCTTATTAAAATCTTCTGAAACACTCAATAATATCGTATACAATACTTTAATTTTATTATAATTACGTGTAAATTATAATAATTAAATAACGTTTAATTATAATAATTAAATGTTCATAAACGATTAAAAAGTGTCACAAAACCTATTTAATGTTATGCATATCACTTTAACTTTTCTCTCTTTAACTTTGAAAATGTCTTTTGAAAATTATGCCTGAGAAATTATATTTGAGATGAAACTTATAAAATGACTTTAAGAAATAATTTCATACCCCCCCCCCCCCATATGCTTTTTTAATGCTATTACCATTTCTTAAAGTCGTTTATTACAACGATGTATGTATTTTTAAAACTAATGCGTTTTCAAATGACGATAAAATTTTTTTAAAAGAAACTGATAAAAATAATTATCTCAAAGTTAAAAAACTAAGAGAAGTGAAACTACATTAGTATGAATTTCTTTTGTGATACAAAATAACTGATGTTAAAATAAGAATGAGCTACAATATAATAAAAGAAAGTTTTCAAAACGAAAGGAAAAGTGAAAGAAAATTTTATGTTCAAAACTGTTTTTATGTGGAAGTGTAATCGTCAACTTGATTGCTTTTACTTCTAAAAAATAAAAGAGTGGATGTTTTCTTAAAGGCAAAAATTTTTCTCCAAAAGTAATAAAAATAAAAAATAAAAAACAATTCGTGAATTGCTTGTGATTAATGATATATATTTAACGGTATGTAATCTGATAAATTCCACTTAGATGTTGATTATATATTTATTTATATTTGAGAACGAAGGATTAAAAAAGAAAAGAAAAGGACGTGAAAATATCAGAGGAAAATATAAAATTTTCTACTTAAATTAAAACTTTAATAAAAGAAAATAAATTAAATATAATAAATGATGAAATGGTAATACAAAATTCTAAATGCAAAATAAAAGTTATGGAAAACAGATTAACACCTTAAGTTTTTAAATATTCTACGTCCATAAATCTCTTATTTTATTTTAACTTTATTTCTTCAGTGAATGTCCTTTGGTGAGTCACATAACGCTTTCAATAATAAAGCAAGAACGAAAAATAATAGGGTGCTCATTGATTATTAACACTTTCCAATTATATGTACTTGTTGTATTGTATAACTTTCAATGTTTTTTGCGCATGTTACACATAACGAATAAGGATAAAGAATAAAAGGCATACAAACAAACTAATTGAATTCATAATCACTCAAAGAACCTTATTAGAAAGTGCAAAAAATGCTTGATTCAAAAGAAAATGCTGACCTTAGATTCTAGTTGCAGCCTTTAACATATCTCAATATTTTAGTGAAGCCCTGTAAATCTGAAGGATAACCGTATTCTATACAAAATATATTTTTATTCTAATAACATTAAGTGTCAATTACTTTATGATTTTTACAGTATTATTTAAATGGAATTTATTAAAATGTCTTACTTAAAACGTAATGCATTGGCGATTTTTGGGGTGTCCTTGTATACAAACCAGTTGCACAGGACCTATTAATGCCATTTTAAATAATGAACATTCCATAGTGAACATGAATAACATATATCATTTTTAAAAAATCTGAAAATATTTGCTAATGCTGGGGGCAGGCAGTCGGGCAGATAGATAAATGGTGTCTTTGGAAATAAGGCTTAATACTGCTTTAGGGTCCTAGGCCTGAGGGGGTGTGCCTTAGGTGGAGGTCTTTATAAAACGTCCTAGCCCATATTTACGCATGTTTCGGAGAAAACCACGGAAAAGTTTGAAGGACTATGCCGACGAGCGCGACCGGGGATCGAACCCGGTACCTCATGTCTACCAGCTTTCAGCGCAGAACCGCGCGGCTGCTGGTGGGCGATAGGTAAATGGCAGTCAAACAGATATATACACAAATTGAAATCATATTCACACTTAAAAGTTGTTAGAAAGTCTTAAAAACACTTAATGTAAACGAAATTTGAATTCCAGCAAATTTCAAATTAGTCCTTAATGTAACTGTATATTTTTGTCTGGTCCTGTAAATCTAATGATATTCATACTATATTCTATAGAAAGCATTCTTTTGTGCATAATAATAACATATTTAAATTTCATTAAGATTTGTGCAAAGTTATTAAAATTTGATTTAGAGAAATATTTCTTGTAGACAGAAATATTTCTTGTATACTTCAATTTCCTAAAACTTCGTGGAAAGTAAAGATATTTAAATTTGATTTATAGAAATATCTCTCATAGAACACAATGCTTTGGAATATTTTCAGGTGTCCCTGTACACAAACCAATGATGTTATTTACTAAATTTTTTATAGAAACATCAGATATTAAAATTGAAGAACTTATTTAAATTTCATTAAGATTTGTGTAAAATAAAGTTATCAAAAAATCATTTATAGAAACGGAACACGATAGTTCAGAATAATTTCGGGTGTTCCTGTATATAAACCATTGGAGGATTTCGTCCATTTTCAGTAAGAAACATCCAGTAGTGAACTTGGATAACATATATCAGTTTCAAAAAATTCCAGGCATATTTACGGAAGTTAGAGGCCGGACAGACAAATAGACAAACTGAAGTCATTAGCACTTTTCAACCTTGTTGGAAAGTGTTAAAAATTCAACCCACCACTCATTTCTTAAATAAATATTTCTGCCACTTAAATGAATGTTAAAAGTAACTTTTCACGTAATTGAAAACTCATTTCGGAGCGCATATTGATGCTACAAATTATTATATTCATGGTCTTATGTAATTGCGTTCTGGGACACTACTTTCAATAAAATCTATTAGATTAATCTAGGTACGCTGAACGCTGTAATTAAAAATGAGTTTTTTTTTTTTTTTTTTTTTTTTTTGTTAATTCTAATTTATTTTAATAGTAGCTGTAACACGTATCACCGATTTTACATGATTGTGATTTTAATTGACATTGTAAGAAACCGTTTTCTTTTTCGTTTAAACATATGATTTTTAATTATGCCTTCCAACATACATTTGAATTCAATTTTTTAGTACATTAAAAACTGTTTTTGCTTTTTTTTCTGGAAAAAAAAAATTCTTTAACCGCATTTTTTCTTTTTCTTCTTCTTCTTTTTTTTCTTTTCAATTTTCGAAATTATTAAAAAATTATAGGATACCTGAATTTTAATTTCTTTTACTTCTATAGATTACAGAATAAAAAAATATGTATTTAAAAAACCTCCTCAAAATGCAATGCAAATATTTTTTATTTAATTTATTTAAATATACAGAGTCCGCCTAAATTCCCACAATTCCCTTCCTATCACGCTAATGCGTGATAATTTTGAAAAATGGCAAAACACGTGTTCAATGAGTTCAAGGCGTAACATTTTCAACTCTTTCCTTGAAAAAAGTTTGGGCTCTTGGGGGCTAGGGTACCGCTAGGGAGAACAACTTTAAAATTTCAAATGGGAAGTCTTTGTCATACATCCCTGGTAATGTTTCTTCATGAGAAATATATAGTTTTATAGTTTAAAATATATAGTTTTATCCTGCGATGATTATTAAAGGAGATACATGAGTATACATTCCAGATTTCAAAACTCAAAAAAAGTCCCCCCCCCCCCTCTTTTTCCAGAAATGCATCCGAATTTTTAAAAATGATGAAACGCGTGTTCATTCAATTCGAGGGGATCTCTTTCGGTAAAAAAAATTTGGTAAAAAAATTTTTATGTATATATTGGGTTGACAGAAAAGTTCTATCGTATTTAATTAAACTACTGACACCGGAAATTTATCCTGAACAACATTTATATAACTTTCTAGAAGAAAAAGAACTTTCCAAAGAACTTTTCCGCCAACCCAAAATATTTAACTAATAACAAAACTAATACTTTTTCATAAGTGGTATCACGATTCAAACTACGATTATCACGATAAATTACGTAAATTACGATTTCAGTAAAACAGTGAAATCGTTTAAATATGTTATTTTCAAATAGAATAGGAAATATTCAACAAATACAATAGATAAATTTGAAATCCCTAGTATTGTAGAGAGCAATTTTGTGATTTTTAACTTAAAATAATTTCTGAAAGTATATTTTTTAAGCCAATATGTTGCCTCACAGATGTTAGGTTGGTTGGTTGGGTGTTTACGTCTCACTAGTGCTGCGCAATGGACAATTGGCGACGGTCTAAGACTCACCCCTGCAGGTGGTCCAGAGACATGCCATCAAAATTTTGATCCTCCACGGAAGGGATCACAGATATTAGGAAAGAAAATCTATTTGTATAGAAATTAATGTTTTAAAGTAGGTACTTAAATTTTTTACATAAAATACACCCATTATCTTCTTTTATTTATTTAGAAATAAAAAAAATTGTTTTGAATTGAAAAATCAGATTACTGTGAATTGTGCAATTATGAATATTTAATAATATTTTTAATTGTTACATTTATTAATTTATTTATTCTTGAATACGTCTTAAGGTATCATAAATGATCCAATTTTTCATTATTATGGAGATATTTAGAAAAAGTTTTAAAAAATCATGCTAAAAATTTAAGTTATATCGCATAATCTCTTTAATGCTATAGATTTTACTTTCTTTCTCTCTCTCTCTCTCTCTCTTTGGGTATAACTACGTATGAGATTTTCTCTGTATTTTAAAAGGTTCTTAATGCATAAAGTTTTAAATTTTCAACGTCATTTATTAATATGATGTATGCACTTTAAAAATAAATAAGTTTCTGAATGAAGTTTATAGAAAGAAACTGGTATAAATTATAATCTCGAAGTAAAAAGTGAAAGAAATAAAAATAAATTATGACTTTAAAATATAATAACTGGCGTTAAAATAATAAAAAGGCATTATAAAGGAAGACATTTTCTAAACTGAAAAGTTAAAAAAGTTTTATTGTGAAAGTTATTTTTCATAAGTAAAAATAATCATTTACTTGATTATTTTTATTTCTAATCAATAAAAAAAAAAAAAAATGGCTTCATTTTTCCCCAAAGGCATTCAAAAACAATTCAAAAAAGCAATGCGTGTAGCATATGTGGTTAACTTTATGCATTTAGCGGTATGTAATCTGATAAATCCTTTCTAGATTTCATTTTTTTTTACTTATTTATTTTATTTTATTTTATTTTTTTATTTATTTATTTATTTTTTTTTTTTTAAGAAAGAAAAATTATGAAGTAATCGAATATATATATATATGTGTGTTTATATCTTTTTTTTTTTTCCTATTTATTTCATTTATTTATTTATTTATTGGTAAAGAAGATAAAATAAAATTGAAAGAATGAGGTAATTTTAATTTCAACCTCTAGAATTCTGAAATAACAATTGAAAAATGACGGTATCAGATAAAAAACTAACGATTTAATAGCATTCTACCCATACAGTGTTGCCAGATTGGGAATTTCGTCCCCATTTCCGAATATTTTTGGGCTTCTGGCGACAATTTTGGGGATCGAATGTTTGTGGGGAATTTCGAGGGGATTTTTGAAATTTTTGGAGAGAAATCTGGGGAATTTTTCAACTTTTTTTGGTCGACCTGTTAAGTTTACAGCATATTCAACCGTACGAATTTGTCCCTACGCGTAGGGACTTTTAACAATTTTCTTTAGCATGTAGGGGCTTTTGAAGGTATCCCTTCTCTCCCAGGACATCCTTGGGATATCTTGAGGATGAAAGTACATCTTGCGTACATTCTCAGCACTAAAGCACTTTACACAGATTTTTAATTTTCCAATAACTGGTATGTATATAAAAGTAATTTTTGTATATGGAGTTTTTTTTTTTCAAAAATGAGAGTCATTTAGGGAAAAAATTGGGCTTAAATCTATTAAATATTTTAATCTTTTTTTCTTTTTTTTCTTTTTTTTTTTTTTTTTTTTTGAAAAAAAAAAATTACTTTTTTAGTAGAAATTGAGTTGGGGATTTTTTTGAAAAAAAAAAAATCCCTGATTTGGGGAAATTTGAAAGCCTGTTTGGGGAAAATGACTGTGGACCATCTGGCAACACTTTACCAATATACATCTCTTATCTCATGTTGGTTACCATTTCTTTAATGGATTGAAGTAAAATATTTTTAATTTTCAAAACTCAATTTGAATGATTTTTTGCCTAGATGTTTCGTTCTTAATATATCTCATTCAAATTATGCTCAGTATACCACTTGCATTTTTTTACAGAATGTAAGGTTAATATTTTTATTAGCAAAACCTTATATGTGTATTTCTGAAATTAGTTTTTAAAGCGTATTACTAATTGACTGCTTACAAACATATTTTTTGTTAATTGTTTAACTAAATAGATTTCGTGTTTTAAAAGTTTTCCGCACATCAATGTCGAACATACATATTTAATCCCATAAATCTGTAGATATTTAAAAATTCTTAAAAAATGAAGGAATTAGTAGAATTGAACGCGGTTTGCGAGAAATTTATTCTTATAAAAAGTTTTTTTTTTTTTTTTTTTTTTTTTTAAGAAAAAAGTAGTTACATTTTTCGTCGATAGAGGGCGCTGCGTGGATGAATACCGAGATATATGTAAATCAGAGTCCAATAAATTGCACGGTTTTACGATTAATACTTCCTATTTCCTATTTTGATTTCTATTGGTGCATACATGAAGTTTTAATTGCGATGCTGACTTGGTGGATAGTGCGTTATTGGTGAAGATGTTTTCCATAATCTAAGAACCGCCGACTGAAGCTATAATTAGCAGTGTTACAACTCGTTTGCAAACTATAATTTTTGGTGATGGCGAGTACATAGAATAGGACTTATATGCCTATTAACATTTGCATGGAATTAAATATGCTTTTTTATGGAAATTTGTGATTTGCTTCCGTACACCGCCCTCTATCGAGCAAAATTTTAACTATTTTTTTTTTCTTTACAAAAGAAGAAAAAAAAATTCCCCTTCAGAAGAATACTTTTTCGCAAACCGCGTCCAAATCTACCAATTCCTTCAATAGTTATGAATTTTTAAAATGTCTACAGACTATGCATCACCCAGTATTTATAGATAGACTTTGCTATTTTCCTTTAGAGGACATTTTATATAATATACTGACTATACAAAAAGTCAGTTTACTTATACAAAAAAATAAGTAAATAAATAAATGATCTACACGTTTTGTGGTATATATTTTTTTCTCAGTGTTTGTAGCAGTAAAATAGAAAAGATCGTATTTCGGAAAGACGTATATATACGCCCGGGGCAGTTACGGGGTTAACATTGTTATGTCCATAAGGATCAATTAATATTCAGAACAAATTTTATCTACATGTCTCAGTTGTTTCTTCGTTTCATATAAAATTTTTATAATAACGCCGTGTAATTAAACATCTGCTTATTCCTACGGTAAATATTTATTGTGATAGTAGATGTAACTGGTGTTATGGGGTTTTACTTGGTTGTATAATAATTAGAAATTTATGAAATACTCGATTTTAATTTCCATTAATCCTTAGTAAAAAAGAATAAATATATAAATTTCTTAAAATTATAATTTAAAATGCAATTAAAAACAATATTGATTCATTTTTAAACAAAATATTTATACAGTATATCGTAATTTTATTTCATCGCTTTCTGATTTTTTTTAACATTTGAAAAAAAAAAAAAAAAATCAATAACAGTATTCACAAACTATTTTTGTGTGTGTATGTGAATTTAAATTAATGAGTTCCACTATTTCTTATACACAGAAAATCTTTAAGTAAAAGTTTTTCATATGCACAAAAATATTTTTAAAAATGCGAAGGGAAATAAATATCATAATGAATTATTTTTCTGAAACTTGATAACTAACAAAAAACAAAGCTTGCATAATGAAGCGGAAAAAGTTTTTAAAAATGAAAATAATAATAATAATAATAATAATAAAGGAATTTAAAAAAATATATATTTTTTTTACATATGATAATATACTTAAATGAAGGATTTTTTTTAAACAACAGCTAAACGAAAAATAGTTTTTTCTACTAGAATGAAAGAAATATTCTTTGCTTTCAGACAAAGAAAAGACGTTTGTAAATTTAAAATAAAAACGTCTGATTAAAATATGAAATGTTTATTTCTGTAATAACTTAGATAATTTAATTTTTGTACAATAATTTTTCTAGTCAATTAATAAAAATACCTATATTTAATATATTTAATTCATTATTAATTTGAAAATTACAAGTTTGAAATATTTTATCAAATGCAAACAACTATTTTAAGTGGAATAAGATATATTTACAAATATAAAAGCTAATTCTAAATATTCTGCAATATGAGAGACAATATTATCTGTACTGTAAATTATTTTGTCAAAGTATTTTTATTTTTTATTTATTTATTTATTTTTAATGACAATGCGATACCTTACAGTTATTATGAAATAATAATAATAATAATAAAATTATGATTATAGAATATTTTAATATTATAAGTAAATGCTTAAATAATGTACGAAATAATCTTCGATAAACTCTTTTACTTATTTGAATGTTTGAATGACATTTAAATATTATTGTGTGAAATAATTTGTGAGTCAGGGTATTTTCTTGATAAAGCAATTGAAAATGAAATATATAAGTGTATTCTTTTTATTGAGATAGTAAAAAATGAAAACCAAATACCACATATTTGGCTATATAGATCTGTAGAAACTTAAAGTTAGACTTAGTTTAGTTTGGAAGATAACTAAGATAACTAAAGGTAAGGTGAGGATTCTAAGCAAATTTTGTTGGGATTTACTGCGTTAATTGTTTTCAAATTACTATTAGCATCTATGGTGGAAGGAAATTCCAAACTCTGGCACATGTAAACTGGAAAAGTCGGGGGGGGGGGGGGGAGGGAGAGGCAGATCGCTAACCTTTCAGTACACGATATAATATAGGCTGTAAATTTTCAAAATCTAAAGCAATGAATATGTACCTTAGCATTGCACCAAAATTCGCAAAATATCACCATAATGGAGATGGAGGAGGGCGAGGGTGAATTACAAATGCTATTATCCACATCTGTAAATTTAGACATACAGATAAATGCATGAATATGAAGGACATTTATTGGGGACTACAACTAAAACGATCATTTTTGGTCAAAGATTGAACCATTAATTCAAATATTGGTGGACATATATAAAAAGATATACGAAAATAAGTTGCGTAATATGATTTAGCGAAGTACATTTTTAAAATACACATTCGAATAAATACATCAGAAATGCAGAAATAACGATGCATATTTTGAAGGAAAAGGTTAAGTATTACCTGCAGAAAAATGATAAATTTAAATACTTAATAAGTTCTAATATTTTTTTGTTTCTTATATATTTAGTTGTTATGTTTGTAATTAATTTCTTTTAAAACCATCCTATGAATATCACACATAACATTACTTTACTTTTAATATAATCACTTTGAGTAATATTACATTAAAACAGCTGCTTAGAATAATCTTATTAAAAAGGTTTAACAAAAATTAAAATTTAAGAAATATTACAAAAATCGTTTTAAAATGTTACCTTACTTTCTCCCTTTAACTTAAAAAATTTCTTATGAGAAATATGGCCAATATTAGGGAGAAATAAAGCATTTTGACATATCTATAAGACTAGCTGAATCCCCTTCACCATTTATGCTTTCGGAAAATTATAAATGTATAAGGTTCTTTTTAATGACATTTTTTATAACGATGTATGCATTTTATAAATTAACGAGTTCATAGGTAAATGTAGCTAATTAAAAAAAAAAAAAAAAAAAAAACTCGTATAAATAATTATCTCTAAGTAAGAAATTGAAAAAAATAAAAAATATAATTAATTTCTTTTATAAATCACAATAACTGATGTTTAAATAAGAACGAGCTGCAATATAAAAAAAGCAAAATTACAATATGAAAAGATGAAAGAAATTTTTATCTTCTCAAAGTTGTAGAAAAGTAAATATTTACTTGATTGCTTTTATTTCTAATTAATAAAAAAGTGATATTCCCTCTTTAAAACACACAAAAGCTGTTTAAAAAAAATGTGCACCATTTTTAATTAACGGTATATGTTTAACATAACGTGATATGATAAACTGTCTACATATCATTAAAAAATTAAAGGACAAAAAATTATGTTTTTTTTTTTCGTACTTGAGCTAAAGCTTTAGTGAAAGAAGTGAATATCAAAAAATAAATAAATAAAATAAAGAGAGAAAAGATGATGATGAAGAAGAAGTGATTATAATGAAACTCTCGAATTAGGAAATAAAAACTATTCAAAGCAGATTACCAGCTAAAATTTTTAATTTATTACACCGATACAAAATTTCATCTTTGTATCTGCAGAATACAAAGTCTCAAAAGATTACATTTTATATTTGTCTACAGATACAAAATTTTACTTTTATATCTGTAGAATACTTTCTACCCACTAAAAAAAGGTAAATTTTAGTTTTTTAGTGAGACACATAATACTTTCAATAATAACAGAATTCAACCCACCATTTCTTTTTACTTTCTCTTACCCATAAGGCAGAGAAAGTATTGTTTTTGGGTCAAATTTTCGAAAGTGAGATTTTGCTATATTTACACGCTTTGAGGTCTCCTGAATACGAAAATCATGTTTTTAGCGGTTGGTCTGTATGTCTGTGTGTGTGTCTGTCTGTTATCAGCATATTTCAAGAACAAATAGTAGCAGACATTCTAAACTTGGTATTCTAAATGTGTATCATATAGGGATGCTACAGTAAGCTTTTCGTTAAGATCAAGCAAATGGTTCGTGTACAGGGACAATCAAGAAAATTCTAATACATTACGTCTACGGGGGAAATTGCAGGTAAGTAGAGTTTAACGTCTATAGACTGCACTAAACCAAATGAAACGAATATATATTTTTTGTAATAGAGATAGTCAACTGGGAAAATTTTTTTGTGTATGTAGAAGCCTCGCCTCCCCTTTGGGGGGGGGGAAGTCCCCCCTCGAGGGGAGTAAATTTTCATGATGGGTATCTTTCAAAAGAACTCGCCAATACTTTTAAAACGAATGGTTGAACCGTCGATCTGCGATAATTTAAAACAAAGTTATCGATATTTTTTTCTTTTAACAAAAAAAAACTTAGAATTTTTTTTTTTTTTTTTTTGAGAATACAATGGACATTTTTTTTTTTTTTTAATTTAGTGTTATAATACTTCTCTAATATGGAAATCGTCTGCATTATTATAAAAGATAATTTTTTTAAATAATAATTTTAATAAATTATTTTTTAATAACCGAATTAAATTCTATATGAATGTAGGTGCATTAATGAAACGGGGGGTTGAGGGGGGGCGGTAACCCCCTCACACAGAATTAATTAACATATAAAACTCTTTCGGAGCCTAATTTGAATTGTTTAACATAGGTTTACATAGCGTCGTTATCTTACCTCTTAATCTCCAACCTGTATTTATAGTATTAAATTTCAGGGTAAGAGAAAGTCGTGTGAATGACGCACCAGATTATTTAAATATCTGTTTCTGCCACTCTAATAGACTGTTGCCACAAGGTCCTCCCGAAATTAAAAATTCGTGGTGGCGAGAGCATATAAATTCTCCATACTAGTTATTATATTTGCGTTCTTACTACCTTGTGTTTTAAAAGCGGTGAGCAACGCGAGGCCCACCATGCATTATTTTGCGGTCTGTGACAGAAATTTAAGAATTTAAAATTTTTCCATTTTGGGTTACGCATCAAAAATTAATAAATTAGTTTGATTTTCGGAGTAAAAATACCTTTCGACGGTTATAATAACTAGGGATGGACATAAAACATTGATGCTTGACATTAAAATCTTCCATGTAAAACTAATGATCGTTTGTGACAATTTTAAAAATATTAAGCCTTATTATAAAAAAATTAATTTTTCCGTAACATGCCAATTGGGGTGGGGGAGGGGGTAGATGAGGTCGACTTTTTAAATAAAATAGTTTTCTATTGCTAAAGAATTAGAGCTACGAACGTGCCATTCTTTATATTTTATTCTCTTTAACGTTATTTGCTTCCAACTTTTATCGAAAATAACCCCTATACTTTATGTTGTGCAGCTTCATTTGAAAGACTATGATCTGAATTTACATATTGCACAATGTCAAAAGACAAGTATCAACAAAACGACTTTTCTGAGACCGTTTTTATTTATTTCAGAAATATGGTAATGATCATTATTCATTTTTTTTTTTTAAATATTTTTTAAATATTTTATTTTATTTATTTTATTTACTTATTTATTTTTTGCTGTGTAATTCTGTCAAATGAAAAATACGTTGTTTTTTATTAAAAAGCGTTAAGCCCGTCTTTTTCTGGCGTACATAGTCAAAATAAAAGGCTGGTGTAGCTAAATTTTGAAATATATGTTACATTTTCCATGAAAATAAGATTAATAAACATGCGTAGTGTACAGTATTAAATTCTCATATTTATACTGTGCATAGTATTAATTTTATGAATCATTAAACAGATATGCCGAAAAACAACTAACGCTAAAAGGGTTAATACTTTAGTTTCATTTAATCATTTAGTTTCAGTTTTTTATAAATCGTCTCTCTCAATAACGTAAGTGAGGGAGCAATTGCGGTGACACATTTGGAATCAGGAATGATAAATTCATATAGTTCACCCAGTATTTTCGCAGAGAGGAAACATTTATTTAATTATTTTGCTGACTGGTGATTTATTTTTGTAAAATATTACTAGATATATTATTAATCCTTGTTGTAAGTATTAAATGCATAATCATAAATATTTTATTGTTTCCTTTTTATTTTTGAATAATGTGTTTCAAAACTTGACCTCTTTCTTCCTGAAAAAAATATATACATGATTCATAAACACATGTACACACATATATGTATATATACAAGGCTGTTTACGTGAATGAATTGAATTTCCATTGGTTTTGGGTTACGAAAGGACTGTTCATTTGAAATAAAAAAAATTACGTCAATTAGGCACGTACGGTGCACGTCGTAAATATATGTGTCCATATTGTCTTGGTAAATATAATCTGTTTTGATAATAGATATGGTTGTTCAGCCAATTTTGCAGAGTATATGAGTTTAAAGTGTGTCTATTAACATAAGTGTGATTATAATTAAAGTGACGGTTTCAGAACGCTATAATTTTAAAACTTACGGTCAAAATAACTTGATATTTTACCAGAACAATCGTGAGGCATAGGAAATTTATTTGACGAAGGAAAAAAGTATTTATAAAATGTGCCTATAGATGGCGCTGTCAAGGTAATCTCTAAAGAAATACCTAAATAGATTCATTATACACAGGGAATGTCGTTATCAATAGAATAGAATAGCAGGAAGCAATAGATTTTAAGGGTTTACGGTAACTTTTTTGGCAAAAAGACAAGAATATGTGTTTACGTCGGAAATAGTGGTAGTGACAAGAGAAAAAGAGGAGCTTCATGAAACAAACATCCTATGAATGATTAACGGTACATTTTGGAACTTCTTTTCTTTTTCTTTGTCAAACAAAATTCCATTGCCTAACAACTGTTCTGGTAAAGTATCAAGTGATTCTCAACGGTAATTTTAAAATTATAGCGTTTTGAAATCATATCTTTAATTATAATCACCCCGTACATTAAATGCCCGTATTTATCATTAACTTCAACTCTCGGTTCAACGAAAAAACTTGAAATACGTCTAAAGTCGAGGGTTCTACCTTTCCAACAAAATTTGACACACTGCTTCTGCCATCTAGAGTCGAAGGTTTAATCATAGCCTCCTAAACTAGATGCCTGTTGCGTTGCTCGAAAACTTGGCAACAGTTGAAACGGTAGACAGCGCCACTTGGTGCAGATTGCGCGACTTTTTTATTCAACAGCCACCAAAAAATTTTTAAAAGAGGAATATGATATACATAAAAAGCGAATTGAATCGAAGAAACGTCGGTTATATAAATCATATATCACTTCTTAAAGTTATTGGTGGCATAAAAAAATCGTTCAATCTGTACCAGGTGGCGCTGTCTACCGCTTCAACTGTTGCTATGTTTCCGAGCTACGAGACAGGCATCTAGTTAAGGAGGCTATGATTTAATACAATCTTTGACTGGTTATTTTCAGCTAAAAAATATGAAAATGACAATGCGCTATATGTAAAAAGAACACGTTAAATTTTGCTGAAAATTTTCACCCTGTCTTTATATGCTTTTCAAATTTTCTTGTTACATCCGTAGTTGAAGTTATTGGTAAATACAACCGATAATAAAAATATCTAGTACCTTAAAAAAAAAAAAAAAGAGATTTTTTTCTTAAAAAAAAAAAAAAAAAAAAAAAAAAAAAAAAATCTGCTTTCCTTAACTTTGTTATATTTATATCTTTTTGAAACATTGAAATTATTAAAAAAAAATCAAAGGTACCCAATTTTAATTGCTTTTATTCCTACAGATTACTGAATAAATTCTGAATCATATTTTAAAATGTTAATAAAAAAACAAATAAATAAAGCATCGTAAAAACATCCAGTTTTAATTTGTTTAAAATACTTATACATATATTCATTGCTTCGTAATTCTATTTCAATTCCTTCTCATGTTTCTTAATTTGTAAAATTTAATATTTTCTGTAACGTCATCCAAAAGAAAAAAAAAAGAGAAGTTTTTGTATAAATTTTAATTAACGATTTCAAGAATAATGTCAGTTCTGGCAAACAAGAGTTGAGTAATTTTGAGTAATTTTTTTCATATACATAAAAATAATTTAAAATTTTTGAAAAAAAAAAAATACCATAAAATGGTTTTTCTGAAATAAATTAACTAAAAATAAATAAGTATATAAGTAAGTAAAAATAAAAAACATCGGAAAAGTATTTTACAAATGAAAAAAGATAACAAAATATATTCTTTGTGAAGAGATAATAATTTCTTTTGTCGAAATTTTATTTAAGCAACAGCTAAACAAACAAACAAAAATTTGTTAGAATAAAAGATGTATGCACTGCTTTTTGATAAATATGCGTATGTACAGGGTGATCCTAATTAAACTTGGTTTATTCAAAGCACTCATTAGCTGTAAGTAAAATACACATCGAGTCAAAAATTTGTAGATACACACTTTAAAGGTACCTTAAAAAAAAAAAAAAAAGTTTAGAAATTTTCGCTTTGGGAGGGGGGGGGGGGCTATTTCGAAATACAAACATGCTTCGAATTCCAGTACAAACATATTTGTTACAAACATTTTAGCTATTCAACCTGGGCCCCATCATTAATTCATAAAATGTACAGCTGATGAATCATATTGTGGTCTACCTGATCTCCAGTCAGTGCACACACGTAACGTTATACAGTCTTTCACTTGCAGTGCCATGATTATTTTTTGTGCTGTCATATTTTTTCAGAAAGTAAAAATAACATTTTTAAATGCTACAATGTTTGGAAATTTTAAAATAGACAACAGTTATTTATTACAAATATTTTCAAGTGTTTTGACTGTAATCCATCACCTAGGTGGATTTATTTTTACAGAATCTTTCAGCGCATCTTTTGAAGTGACTAACTACAAATTTTCGGCTCAAATGGCATTCTAGTTACAGCTACAGAATTCTCTGCATGGGTGCATATAAAAATGAGTTATGAATATGAGTTAAGTTATGAATATTTGTTTATAATGGAATAAATTTTGTCATTTAATTTTCATGTATATACCTAGTCAACAAATAACAAAATTTATATTATTTCATAAGGAGTATTCCTAGTTTTCCGATTTAGGTTATATTTCTCACAAACCAATTAAAATAAAATTAGCAATTTTTTTTTTCTTTTTTAAGAAAGGGGCTATTAGTTCTATTATGTGATACATTTCCACACATTTGGTTTAGTTTGTTTTGTCGTTCCACTTTTATTTAATGCAACGACTAATTAGATCGTGACGTATGCCTTAAAGCAAATTTCAAACAATACTGTGGTGTATTTCGTCATTGTATTTCTGATTCAATCTATTGGACCTTTGGTAAGTGACGTCACGTCCAATCAATGATCTGTTCATTCCTCCTTACTTTATCTCTGCTAAAACATATCAGTCTTAAAAATGTATTCGTTTATGTTACTTGTGTATTTCATCTGTAATTGTCATAGTCATCTATTAAATTTTATGTGTTTAAAATGAAACGACTCGTCATATCCTAGTTATGGCTTAAACATAAATCTTCTCCTGCCTATAAAATACTATAATGGCGACCAGGAATAAAGAAAAAAGCAAAAAAGTTTTGCTCTTATACATTTACAAATAAAAATGAAATCTGCAATTCATAAAAAAAGAGAACGGAATATGTTCTAAATATCTCACGAAGAAGAAATTGGTTATTTGAAATGAATCATAAAGCAGATCATATCGGAGGCAGCAGCGGTGAGTTTTCTGTCTACTGTCGGGGCGGAAGTGCATAGGCGCCATCGATAATTACTAGTCTACGATTTTTTATTTTTCGAGAAAGAGAGGGAAAAAGGTATTTACACATTTATTTTATTTTTTTCTTTCTGTTCTTTTATTTGATTGCATCTTTTTATTATTAGAAGTAGCATATTTTCATTAAAAATGTTTCAAAATTTTTAAGAATTCAATGATTCTGTTGAATCTTTTGATACTTATATTAGAAGATTAGAACAGAACTTTATATTGTTTGATATAATAGATGAAAAAAAAACTTAGTGCTTTAATTACGTTTATTGGACCGAAATTATATAATTTACTTACAAATTTATTGTTCCCAGATCTTCCTGAATCAAAAACTTACACTAAATTAGTAGATGTCTTAACAAAACATCTGTGTAAGATACCTAACAAAATCACTGAACGCATTAAATTTAGAAAATGTTTTCAAGGAGATAACGAATCTGTGCAAGATTTTAGTGTTCGTTTAAAGAAATTTACAACACATTGCGCGTTTACGGGCGATTCGCTGTCAGAAAATTTGTTAGAACAATTTTTACGCGGATTAAAAAATGAAACAATCCAAAGCAAATTAATGTCTAAGGTTGAAGATTTAACATTTGAAAAAGCAGTAGAACAAGCCTTAACTATGCAAAGTACTGAAAATGACATGATAGAATTACAAAATAAAAATTTGAATTTGAATAAAGTTTCTGTTAGTGTTAGGAAACCAAAACAAAATTATTCTCAAAATAACATAAGTAAACAAAATGTGAACAAAACTGCGAGTACAAATAAAAGTAAAACTTATTGTTATCGTTGTGGAAATAGCTCTCATTTAGCAAATGTTTGTAAATTTATTAATGCAGTTTGCAATTTTTGTAAAAAACGCGGTCATTTGAGTAAGGTGTGTCGGAACGCACAAAACAATGTTACTCAAAAGAAAAATGTAAATGTTCTTGATACTGTAGACATTTTGTCATTACAATCTGAAGGCACTAAACCTATCAAAATTTGGGTTTTGATAGAAAATAGTGCAAAAGCAGAAATGGAGCTTGATACAGGATCGGCGATTTCCGCTGTATCGATAAATCGTTTTCAGAGATTATTTCCAGAACATAAAATGTTTCCTGCTGATATACAATTAAAAACAGCTACTGGAGAAATTTTCCAGCCCGAGGGATTTGTTAGAGTAAATGTAACTTACGAAAACAAAACTGGGAATGTTAAGTTATATTTAGTTAAAAAAGACAATTTTCCTTTATTGCTAGGTAAGGATTGGATAACTACATTTAATATATTTACAAACAATTTACAAACTGTTCCGGTAAACAAAGTACAAATCTCGGATAATTTAAATAATTTACTGAATGAATTTCCGGATTTATTCACAAATAACGTAGGTGAAATTAAAAATGTTAAAGCTGAATTACATTTAGAGAAAGACTCATCACCAATATTTTGTAAATCGCGAACAGTTACGTATGCATTAAGGAATGCGGTAAATGAAGAATTAGAAAGATTAGAAAATGAAGGGATAATAAAAGCTGTTAATACTAGTAAATGGGCAACACCTATTGTTCCGGTGGTAAAACCTAATGGGAAAATTCGTTTATGCGGCGATTTTAAAGTCACGGTAAATAAATTTTTAAAGGTTGACAAATACCCGCTACCGAAAATTGAAGATATATTAGCAACTTTAGGGGTGGATTACATTTTACAAAAATCGATCTAAATCAAGCATACTTGCATTTACCGGTAGAGGAAAATTCACAAGAATTACTTACTATTAACACTCCTAAAGGCTTATTTCAATTTACGCGATTAACATACGGAATTGCCAGTTCGCCAGCAATATGGCAGAGAACTATAGAACAAATTTTAAAAGGTATAGAGGGTATTTCAGTTTTTATTGACGATATATGTATCTCAGGGGAAACGGATGAAATACATTTAGAGCGATTAAAACAAGTGCTAGAAAGGTTACGTGAATATAATCTTAAAATAAATAAATAAAAATCTTTTTTCATGAATGATGAAATTACATACTGCGGTTACAAAATTGATAAAAAGGGCATACACAAAACGCAAGAAAAAATTTCTGCTATTTTAAATGCTCCATTACCTAAAAACGTAACTCAGGTAAAAGCATTCTTAGGCTTAGTATCTTACTATTCTAGATTTGTTCCTAAATTATCTACGATTGCTTATCCTCTAAATGAATTATTACGTAAAAATGTAAATTTTCAATGGACTAAAAAATGTGAAAATTCATTTAATGCAATTAAACAGGAAATTACTTCCGAAAGGATTCTCACCCACTTTAATCCTAAATTACCCTTAATTTTAGCCACTGATGCTTCTCCTTATAGAATTTCGGCAGTACTTTCGCATACAATGCCTGATAACTTCGAAAAACCCATAGCTTTTGCTTCTAGAACCTTGTCTTCTGCAGAAAAGCGGTATAGTCAGGTAGATAAAGAAGCGTTATCAATAATTTTTGGAGTAAAGAAATTTTTTCAATTTTTATATGGTAGGAGATTTACATTGTATACTGATAGTAAACCCCTAGTTTCCATATTTTCACCCGTAAAAAGTATTCCGGTATTTTCGGCAGCTAGAATGCAAAGATATGCATTATACTTACAAACATTTAATTATGATATTAAATATAAAAAATCTGCAGAGCACGGAAATGCCGATGCTCTATCACGTCTTCCATTACGTAGTGAAGACTTACTGCTGCCGTCGTCCGATTCGTTACAGCCAGAAAAAAAATGTCACCAACTTTGTCACCAAATTTATTTGGCAACCCTGATGAATCCGATTGTTTATTTATTCATCAAATCACTTCGTTACCGTTAACTACAAAAACTTTATGTGCAAGTTCTAAGCGAGATCCAACATTGAAAGAAATGTACCGACATTTAATATCAGGCACACAGATGCCAAATTACTTACTTTTCGGACATAAACAACAAGATTTTTCATTATTAAATAACTGCATATTACAAGGAAATTGTGTTGTAATTCCGACTGTTCATAGAAAAAAAGTTTTATAAGATTTACATTTTGGCCATTTTGGCATAGTTAAAATGAAAGCACTGGCACGTAGTTTTGTATGGTGGCCAGGTATTGATAAAGGCATTGAGGATTTAGCAAATAATTGTTCTGTTTGTGTTAAATTAAAACAAAATCCTCCAAAAATGGACAACCATCATTGAGAATGGCCTACAACACCTTGGAACAGAATACATGTAGACTTTTTTGGTCCAATGATGGAGAAAATGTTTTTAATCGTAGTAGATGCCCACAGTAAATGGACAGAAGTGTTCATTGTTCCAATTACTACTGCTGAGAACACTATAAACTGTCTTTCTTCGCTTTTTGCCAGATATGGCTATACTGTGTCCCTTGTGTCTGATAAAGGGCCACAATTCATTTCAGAACAATTCGAACATTTTCTACAAAGTAAAGGCATGAAACATAGTTTAACTGCACCATATCATCCCTCTACAAATGGTCAAGCTGAAAGATATGTCCAAATAATTAAAAAAGGATTGAAATCCTTAAGTTTAGAACCCGGAAATCTCCAATTTAAGTTAAACGAATTTCTATTCCAATACCGAATAATGCCTCATATTACAACAGGGGAGAGTCCCGCATCATTATTTCTCAAGAGAAATATCAGATCATAACTGGATTTACTTGTACCAAATGTTAAAAATTATGTTGAAAACAAACAACATAAAAATGTTTTTAACAAGAAAAAGATAAGAGAATTCCAAATAAATGAAAAAGTTGCAGTACGCAATTACACATCAGGAGATAAATGGAAAATAGGTAAAGTAATTGCCAGACTAGGTAAACTACATTACAAAATTCAAGTAGGTTCATGTGTATGGAAAAGACACGTTGATCAACTGAAAAGTGTAGTTTCCAGAGTACAACTGGAGGAAACTACAAGTCCTGGTGCAAATATTTCCATGGTTCCCGATAGCAAGAGTCCACACCTACAAAGCAATGGAGAATCTAAGTCTGGTAGAAGGCCTGCCATTATACCAGATCCAGTGCCAACCGATCCTGCCATTACACCAGATCCAGTGCCAACCGATCCTTCCATTACACCAGATCCAGTGCCAACCGAGCCTTCCATTACACCAGGTCCAGTACCAACCGAGCCTTTCATTACACCAGATCCAGTGCCAACCGACAGTAGATCAGTGTCTACAAAGCCTGGAGAAATTGACTATGATAAAAATATCAACAGTACTGTAAATAAAGAGCTAAAATCTGAACATTCAAACTTTAAACATACTAACTTATCTTTTTCTGAACAGGTTGTAAGAAGATCATCTAGAGTAAGAAAACCTCCCATCAGGTATGGTATACGGAATTAAGGGGAGGAGAATTGTGGTGTATTTCGTCATTGTATTCCTGATTCAATCTATTGGACCTTTGGTAAGTGACGTCACGTCCAATCAATGATCTGTTCATTCCTCTTTACTTTATCTCTGCTAAAACAGATCAGTCTTAAAAATGTAGTCGTTTATGTTACTTGTGTATTTCATCTGTAATTGTCATAGTCATCTATTAAATTTTATGTGTTTAAAATGAAATGCCTCGTCATATCCTAGTTATGGCTTAAACATAAATATTCTCCTGCCTATAAAATACTATAAATACTTAATATCTATGCTCAATTGAGACTCGAGCTTGGCTCTTGTTAATTGGAAGCTAAAGCATTAATTATTTAGTCACCAGTGATTTTCAAATTTTGTTTATTTTCAAATCGCAAAATAGCACATTTTTATCTATATCACAGATCAAAATTCGCATTATTCCTCCGTGATTCTGGCGTGTAAAGTTATAAGTTTAAAACCTATTCAGTTAAGTATAAACACACAGACAGACACATAAATTTTGAATGGGAAGGAATTTTATTCAGGACCACTATGAAGACGAGTCTGTTTGATTAAAATTTGAGCCATTTATTCAAATGTTATATATATACTTATTTTTACCGGGCAAACCTTCAATTTGTAGCCATTTAAAAGATTCAAAAATTGGAGAAATTAGTAGAATTGAATTTTAGGGATTTGCGAAAGCGTTATTCTTACGAAGGGAGATTTTTATTTTATGGTAAGGAAAAAATATTAGTTAGAATTTTCGTCGATAGAGGGCGATGCACGTAAGCAAATTGCACGTTTCCTTAACTGCGCATGTCACCACACTGCTAATCGCCTTCGAGCGTAGCAGAACGTGTTCGATTCCCGCGCTGGCCCTGGTTGTGTTTCCGTTTCTTCATATTGTAACTCTGTCATGTGCTATCTGTAATTATCTGACAAAGATTTACAAGCGGACTACGTGTCAAGCATAAAAATCTGATTTATATGTTATCCATAAACTATATTTATATGCATGCAAATATTTACGAGCATATAATTACTATTCTATATGTCCGCTGACCCCCAAATTAGTCAATAAATTATATATAACTGAATTACATAATCTATTTCGTTCAAGTAGTCTTAAAAAATACACATTTCACAAAATACCGTATAAATATAAGATTAAAATGTTCTTTGAAACAAAAGGGAAAAAAATTGCCAACAGTATAATGATAAATTTATATCTCTAGATAACTAAATTTAAATCAGTGATATTCTATAACTAATCATTTGACTTATAGATTACGAATTAAAAACAAGTACATTTTAATATTCTCTTTATTTATTACAATCAAATTAGCGTACAGTCGGTAACAAAATATCCGGACACTAGCAAAAAATCCTATATAAAAAAATTAATACTGTTGTGTTAAATAAATCCTTGTCGAATCATGTTCTTAGACTGACTAAGAACACGATTCGACAAGGATTTATTTAACACAACAGTATTAACTCTTCTTTTTTGTATAGAAATTTTTGGTAGTGTTCGGATACTTTTATTACCGACTGTATCTTAATATAAGCACTATAATATTTCAATTAAAACTTCATTTACTCATTTTACTATTTGTGAAAGTTCCGAAAAGTGGTGTGAGCACAGTGGGAACATCTTAACGTCGCAAATCTGGCAAGGGTGAGTAGTCTATTAGACGAATGTTTAGTTATATAGTAAAAATTGGAAAACCGGAAATGGGATCATATTTTAATTTAAGTTCATATCTCAAAAATGGCTCTAACGATTTTCATAAAAATTGCTCTTAAAACCCCCTTTTAAATATCCTTTATTAGGTATTACTTGGCTACTCCAGAGAACATGATAGGCTTCCGGATTTGGTAGGCTAATTTTAAGTCTTGGAAGTGTTTAACAAATTACTCTAAGAATTTTCGTCAAATTCGCCATATAATATATCATTTAGGTATCATTTCGTACGTATTAATTGCTTTCTGATGTACAGATGAGTTTTGAAAGATTTGGTGAAAATCGGACGTGGGGCGAAAAGTTGCTATTACAAAAACGGCTCTAACGATTTCTTTCAGATTCTCTAGATAACCTCTGATTTAGATATTCTTTTGTATTCATTATTGATTAGTACAGAAAATTATAGACGTCTTGATTAGGTAAGTCAATTTCAGATCTCAAAAATGGATGTCTGAAGATTTTTTTTTTTTTTAACTCACTATACAAATTCTCTGTTTGATGCCTAAACGACATTTGTGTCAATGTGTCACTACAGGAAAACTGTAAATATCAGTTTAATTAGGTATTTTTTTTTTTCTTCTTTTTTTTTTTTTTTTTTTTTTTTTTTTGACCACACTATATCCAAAAAAGTTTTACAATATGTATTGTAGTGGATAAAGGAAGTCACGGGATTGATACAAACCAGATATTTTTTATTTATTACCTTTACGTTTCAATTTTCTTAGTAAAACTTTTAATTTATTCTTAGTTAGTTTTCTTATGTGAATAATATTAAAACACAAAGCATTTTCTGTAAGAGCAAAATCGTACGATCTGGGCATGCGAGAGAAACATTTTGAACCAATCCGGAACGGGAATATTCCTTTCTCTTTATGTAGCGCAATACGAATACCGATGATAAAGATCGAGCAGACGACATTAATATTTCATATGTCTATTCTATGGCAGACGCCTAATTAAAACTCAATCATAAAAAACGATTAATTTATTGATTCATATTTTCCAAGGAAGTATGTTAAAAACAAAGATCTATGATCGGTGTACATTTTCACCGAAAATTTCCTTATACAAGATATGGCGCCATCTGTAGTCATGTAAATATATTATATTTCTTAAAAAAAAAAAAAAAAAAAAAAAAAAAAAAATCTTTTAAAGTTAATAAAATGTTAGAGTTTATTGTTATTTAAAAGTTAACTTTTATCAGTTGAAAACTTTGTTTAGAAAAGATGGAGATAGATATTTAAAATCAAAGATTTTTTTTTTTTAGCTAATTATTATAATCTTTATCTCTGATACTTCATCTCGATACCATATTACACTAAAAATAATTTAAAAAGAATAACATTAAAATATTGACATTCTATACGAGTTAAAATTTACATAGTATAATTTATTATTAAAATTTTAATGAGCAAATTAATTTACTAAAGTATTAAATTCATTCTTATTTATTCATTTATTTATTTATTTTTAACAGTATACTTTTGATAGAATAAAGTGTTATAATACTATTCCAGTAAAAACAAATTTTAACTTTATTCCGATTTCCTGTTTATTTTTAGAATACAATGAATTAATATTTTGGTTTATATCCAAGTGGTTTTACAAATATAGGAAGGAAAAATTAGAATCAAAACTATTATTTTACACTTAAAATACACTTATTGTCTTGGCAAATTAGAATTAATGATATATTTTTACAAATGAATGAAATCTTTGTCTTTTATGTATGACTTTTATTAAAAAACTGACCTGTTATCGTTGATAGTAAGTTAATATAATTATAATTTGCTAGTAAATCTTTGTATTCATTCATTTTGCGTGAAAAGCAACGAATAAATTTAACAGTAAACATAAAACGAGTGCAGTTTTATAGATTATTAGTCGAGTTGGTGTGACAGGGAGGAATTCGATTGTGGGATTGATTTACATGATTGATGCTTTGATAAGTATTATCACAAATATTGATACTATCTCATTAAGAAATATTGATTCTTTCGATAATTTATATAAATTCTGCCTTTCTTTTAATTACTCCTAACATTCTTTTGGTCATATTTAGAGTAAAATTAGGAAAACCTTGGGATTTTATTTTTAATATATGTAGTATGCTTAAATTTTGTATATTGAAATTTCACGAAATTTATCTTAAGAGCAATGCGAAATATTAAAGCAAGGGTGTTTAAAACTTTATGCCAAGAGAAGATTTTAGTTGCACATCATCCGTCAAATTTTGACGGGTATCTTTAACGTCACATACAGCACTCTGATTTTAATATTATTATACAGCTTCTTAGAATAGCTGTGAGGAATTTGTGGCCTCCATTCCTCAGAGATTAACTTAATTAACTTAAGGGCCCTCTTCACTCACCGCCGCCGGAAGCCGAAACTAATGTTATTCAATGGGAAATTTTTCTTTACAAATAACTTATTAACTAATACATATTTTTAAATTCTGTTTTCACATTCTGAAAGTTCCCAGCTGTTAAATTGACGCACCTTTTCTAAAATATTATTTTTTTAATTTTTTATATTTTACTTCGAAGCTGCAAAATACGAATTTTCAATATGTGAAATTTTTTCATTTTGCAATTTCGAAATAAAATATTAAAAATTAAAAAAATACATTTTTATAAAAGGTCCGTCAATTTAACAGTTGGGAATTTTCTGAATGTGAAAACAGAATTTAAAAATATGTATTAGTTAATAAGTTATTTGTAAAGAAAATTTCCCCATTGAATAACATTAGCTCGGGCTTCCGGCGACGGTGAGTGAAGAGGGCCGTTAAGTAGTAAGTAAGAAATAGTACGAGACTCAAATTGAAATGCAAATAAAGTTTTATTAGAGCTTAAGTGCATGGAGGACACTTGGGCTAAACTCAATATAAAATCTTAAATACTTTAGAAAGATAACTTCAATAAACAATTTAAATATATTCAGAAAGAAATCTCACCCACGGTACATAACGTAGTAAGAATATTGCTCTCGCTGTTCCACAGCCCTTTTCTAATCGCAGCCTAAAGACGAAAAGGATTCCCTGAATCCGCCTAACTCTACACTATAAATTAACACCTTCAAAATCACCACAACATTTATCGAACTAAGAACGTAATCATCCAAGAACAATTCTGTTCTATTTCACATTCTACATCACCACCACACTACTACAAAAGATCACTTAAGAAAATACTGTTCTTCTTCACCTCTACAGCACACACTTTTCTTCACCACACTCATTCTTATTTATAATTAATCTTCATCAACTCCACTCACTTCATTTAACAACTCTAAAACCTCTCCGTATTCACTCGCGCTTCGCAACTTGTTTTCTTCGCTGCAACGCTGTGCTGACGTGACTCCAACCTTACACAGCTTTTAAAAGATCACGCATAAAAATGTGAAATATCGCAAAATCATTTCAATGTTACATATGTTACGGATTTTTTTTTCTCTTTTTAACGCTGAAAATGTAACATGAAAACGACGATTCTTCAATATTTAAAGGAAATAAAAAAAATCTATAATGTCTTTAGGAATAACTACATACCTCCTATTTAAAAAAAAAAAAAAAAAAAAAAAAAAAAATCAAGTTTTACAATTTTTTGTTTTTTTTTCATAAGAATAATTTAATCCCCCCTTTTTTTTTTTTTTTGGATTTTCTGCGCTAACCCCTATTATTCATGCTTTTTTTTTTTTTTTTTTTTTTTTTTTTTTTTATTCTAAATGCATAAAACCTTATTCTTAATTTCGGTTATTATAACAAATTAAGTAATTTAAAAATGAATGAGTCTCCGAAAGCACATATAAAAAGTTTATAAACCGCGTTAAAAAAAATATACAGAAATATACTTCAAATGTAAATATTTTGAAGTTAAAGAATTAAAGAAATAAAAGAACATTGTGATGAATTTCTTTTGTGAAAGACAATAAATGATGTCAAAATAAGAACAAGCTACAAGATAAATAACAAACATTTTTTAAAAATGAAAAGATGAACGAAAGTTTCATCTAGAAAATTGTTTTTTATATGAAAAAATAATACTTTACTTAATTACTTTTATTTCTAATCAATAAAGTAATGGCTTTTTCTCTCTAAGGTATTCAAAAGCATTTAAAAAAAGCGATGCGTGTACCATTTGTGATTAACGATATACATTTAGCGGTGTATAATCTGATAAATCCTATTTAGATTTCTTATATTTCTTTCTTTCTTTCTTTTTTTTTTTTTTTTTTTTTAAGAGAGAAAAATAACAAAGTTATCAGAGAAAAATGTAATTTTTTCTATTTGAATTAGTAATACTTTAGTCAAAGGATGTATATTAAAAATTGAAAAGAATGAGGAAATATTAAATTGAAATTGTAGAATTTTAGAAAAATAATAATAATTAAAAAAAAGATCTGTAGCAGATAAACATCTAATAATTTAAAAATATTCTGCCTGCATATATTTATTATCTCATTTCGATTATTATTTCTTTAGGGAATTAACATAAAATATTTTAAATTTGAAACTCAATTTGAGTAAATTTTTCTCCTGGGTGTTTCGACGGCATATTTTTTAATTTAATTTATTTTATTTAATTTATTTATTTTTTATCTCATTAAAATTATTTTAAGTACAACACTTGCAATTTCCTCAGAAACTAACATTAACGTATGTTTACAAATAAAACGTTATATATGCAATATATGCATATCCCCGAATTTAATTTATAATGCGTATTGTCAATTGACTGCTTCCAAATCTATTCTCAATTAATCATAAATGAATAGTCTTCGTGTTTTGGAAGTAAAAAGCACTTCGATGTCAAACATATGTATGAATAAAGTGTAATCGCGTTTCTTAAAACTAGCAGTGAGAACGAGTCCAAAAGCTTGGAGGGGTTTGATCGACAGATTGGGATTTGGAAAACACCCAGTCATTCGGCGTTTATTTTCTCTCAATCAGATGACTACTATACTTATTTTAACACTGAACTCGTCGAGTCAGCACATGCGCAGAGTCTTCCATGGTCTCAAGAATTGTGGTTGAACAATACACTATGTTATTTTTCTTTTAATGACATTTTACATAATATACCAGTGGCGACCCGTCAGGGGAAGTAAGGGAAGAGCCCCTTCCTCATATATTTCACCAAAAAAAAAAAAAAAAAAAAAAAAAAAAAAAAAACATACATTTTTTTTCAATTTTTTCCATGTTTCTTTTCTTTCTTTCTTTGTTTTTAAGAATTTAATAAGGATTTATAACAAATTTTCAATAAATAACAACCAATAAAAACAGCAATTTAAATCTTTTCCTAAACATCCAATTCTGCGCACAAATTCATATAACTGAAGTGCAAGGGGAAGAGATGAAAAACATTCGTTTTTAGCTCTGCCTTGACTGTGTGGTTACCATGGTAACGCTTACGACACTCTAAATACTCTACCGCGAATTTTCAAAAGACGAAAGAGAAAGGGAAGACTTTTCATGAAAGAGATAATAGATCTTCCAGCTTAGCTTAAAGGGAATTTTCATTGAATTTGATTCCCTTATAATGTAGTGTTTACCGTTTTAATTTTTTAATTTTGCGATTTATGCTTTTAATTAATTCTTTGTCAGATTTTATAATCTTTAAAGCTTTTAAACACAGTTTAACAGATGAAAAGTTGGAGACAAAAAGATGTTATTTACGGGAGACTAACAGAGTCTATAGAAATTATCGTAAAAAAAAAAAAAATGGAAAATGTCACAATATTAACTTAAAAACATCTTGGTTTGAAGACTATAAGTGGCTTTGTATTTCAACTACACTAGGAAAATTACACATTATTAGACTTTTCTCTATATATTAAAAAAAAGTAACTGTCGCTGGCGTTAATTTTTGTCTGCGACAGCAACTTCTCGCAGAGGGCAGGATTCCCCGCGTCATGAGATATATCAGTGTATTCCGACTGCTTTAAGGAAGGCATTTCAGCTGCTTAGAAATTTCTATCATTTTAATTAAGTAAAAACGCAGATTTATAAAGGTACTCTATTCGCCACCGGAGGGAAAAGTTTCTCTTATGACGTTTTTTTCTGTGTCTCTGACGTCACTTTCCCCAGGAAAATTAAAATGTGATCAATGGTGTAAATAAGAAAATTTGAATAATTGGCATCTTTGAGATGCTCGAGAGAAGAAAAATACATATATTCAGAACATTTGAAAATAAACGATATTTTTAAAATATTACATAAAAATTTAATAAAGATGAAATGAAAATTAGTTCATATTTTTATTTTAGTTTATATTATGGTATAACTTCAGTATATCCCCACAGCTGAATTTGGCGATTTTCCTTTGGCGCCATTTTGAACGATAACGTTGTCGTTCTGGACTGTTTGCGATATAATATGGCAGCCTATATGATGTTTATTTTGGATTTATGATTTTATGTTTTATGATTTAGATTATGATTTTATCATTTATGATTTTATGATTTAGATTATGATTTCATGATTTGTGATTTTTAGATTTATGATTTAGCCACAATCGCCAACAAAAAATCGCCAAATATCGTTGTGGGGATATACTGAAGTTGTTCCTTTATTTTAACGTTAGGTGAAAAAGATTTAGTAATGAATACCATGATTATGTTAAACAATTATTGATATAGAGTTAGAGGTTAAGCGCAGACATTTTTAAAATGGAATTTATGAGATAAAAATTTATATTAGTTTATATAAAGATATAGTTTTTTAACTCAAAACATATTAAAAAGGATAGATCTTTACTATGACCAATTTAGCGATTTTTTAAATTTAGAAATGAAGCTTGTACTTTTTTCGCCAAGGAATTTATTTACGCAACCACAACAGCCATTTTAACTCTAGCCATGCCTTCCTATAGAGATAAATTATAAAATGGTGCAATAATAATGATAATAATAATAAAATCCGCAACCTATTTGTGTTTTTTAAGCATTGATATAAAACTTTGCGGAAAACAGAATTTAATACAACAGGACATTTTTTTTTTATATATATATATAAAGGAATGTAGTAACTGCATTGCTAGAATATTGTAGTTACAGCTAATACAGGACCTCATTGGCTGATTTTAAATTTTTCATTTATTTTGACGATGACTTAAATTATCTATCGCAATTATGCATGTCTAGATTTTCGCGAGAAACGTCTAAGCTACTTCGGTGCCAAATTTAAAATTTCGCCAAGAGGTTAAACTGTACTATTGCTTTAGAACGATTTTTTTTTTCAATTTCATTTTAAATATTTTTCAACTTAAATCACGAGGGAAAATAGAAGAAAATTTTTTATTTGGTCTAAATGTACAAAATATCTCCAGGTAAAATATCCGTTTTTCGTTCTGTTCATTATTAGAAAGAAAATGGCTGAAGTAATTTTTTCTGTACCATCGATGTCTTTATAAATTAAATTAAATTATCCAATATCATTAAATTTCATTCTCCACGCTCATTTTTAATTTTCTAAATTTAATATTACAAAATATATATGTAAAAAAAATCAAGGTGTAATCAGTACATATCCAGAAGATGTAGCCAACAATTATTCAGACCAAAATCAACACAAGTTCAGGAGACATCGCCAACAACTATTAAGATGTCATGATCAATACATATCCAGTAGATATCGCCAACAATAATAATTATTCAGCAGATATCGCCAACAAGTATTCAGGAGCCATCATCAATACTTATTCAGAAAATATTGTCAACAAATATTCAAAAGCCATCCAATTTATGAATGGTGATGGTCTATCTCGAATACTTCAAACCGGAAATTCGTTTTTACAATACAATCAAGGATGAAAATTTCACTTATCAGTAGATTTCGAAAAAATGTGATTTTTTTTTTCTTTTTCCGATTTAACTTAGCATTGATATAACTTTAGTATATCCCTAGAGCTGAATTTGGCGATTTTTCTTTGGCGTCGTTTTCAACGATAACGATGTCGTTCTGAACTGTTTGCGATATAATATAGCAGCCTATATGTTGTTTATTTTGGATTTATGATTTTATGTTTTATAATTTATAATTTAGATTATGATTTTATCATTTATGATTTAGCCATAATCGCCAACAAAAAATCACCAAATATCATTGTGGGGATATACTAAAGTTGTTCCTTAGTATTTAATACAGTTTAAGAAATTAAATGGTAAAATCAGATATTGACAGGCATCCTGGCAAATTCATGGTGTAGTACAATAAGTGGCGATAATGCAAAATCGCTATCTGAAAGAAATTGTCCTGTCGTACTACTATTACTAATGAAATTTTTAAAATAATTGCAATAATCGCATAAGATATTTATCTTCAACTTGACTAAATCATATTCTAGAAAAAATGCAGTTTAAAAAGTTGCATCTTTAGTGTTGGAAGCACCATTTTAAACCTTGCAGTACGCTAGAGATAAATGCAGAGTATTACATATTGTCCTAAATTAACTAAAAAAATTAAATAGTAAAAATAATATAGGCATTAGAAAAAATAAGTTCGTAATTTCTTTAATCAAGCAATAATACCCAAAAAATTCATCGTCAAACAGTGACAAAAATTTAACAAGTCGATCATATACTAAAGTTGTAACGCTAAATGATTTAGATGTCAAGAATTTCTCTGTGTTCTAAATAATTAGTGCCATGGTTGTTTATTTTATGTTCTCGCTCAAAATAACGGCAAATTGTTATTAAATTGTCGAACGTTATAACAGATTTTTGACATATTATAAACGATATAATATTAAATATTACCGTAAGGAAGTTAGCCCCCCGTCGAAAGAAATTCAAAATTTCACTAATGTCATTCATTTGATCGTCGTTTGATCGGATTTGATCGACTAATTGCACCGTTTGATCGCATCAGGAAAAAAAGATATTAAGCAATAATTTTAGGGGGGGGGGGCTAACTTCTCGATTTTTAGAAATTATTCAAAAATCAAACCCAATATGTCAATCGATAGAAAATCGTTAGATCGTTTCAGATTGACGAATTTCCACGTTTGATCGATAACGGAAGTGGCTTAAAAATCGCCTAAAAAGTTTGAAATTTCACGACTTTACCATTATTAAAACATGGAAATTTCCTAAAAGCTATATAATACCCCCCTCTCGAAAGAAATTTAAAATTTCACTAATGTCATTCGTTTGATCGTCGATTGATCGGATTTGATCGACTAATTGCACCGTTTGATCGCATCAGGAAAAAAAGATATTAAACAATAATTTTAGAGGGGGGGGGGGGGGGGCAAACTTCTCGAATTTTAGAAATTATTCAAAAATCAAAACCAATATGTCATTCGATAGAAAATCGTTAGATCTTTTCAGATTGACGAGTTTCCACGTTTGATCGATAACGGAAGTGACTTAAAAATCGTCTAAAAAGTTTGAAATTTCATGACTTTACCCTATTAAAACATGGAATTTTCCGACAATCTATATGTCATTCGATAGGAAATCGTTAGATCGTCTTAAAATGACAGCTTTCGGGGTTTGATCTACTGCAGAAGTTCTTAAGATTACCTATGAAAATTTTCAAAATAATCCTATACTAGCTGGAACCCGTCGAATTCGACGATCACTTTATTGATCGTAATGTTTCAAAAACCGTCGCATCATTATTTAAATGTGTTTTATGATAAAACATCTAATATAATTTGCGACATTTCACTTAAAAAAAGAAAGTCGGAAAAATGCTTATAAATAGAAATACTGTATATGACATCACTTTCTACAAAATACTGTCAATGGGACGTCAAACAGACTTCAAATAAACAGATGCTATCTTTTATTTTCTATTTCGTTTAATACTAAGACTATATGTTAGCTGACTCGTCCGGCGTTGCCCGGGCCCATGATACCTTAAATGAACCTTAAATTTGTATTATTTTATACCTTTAACTCGATTTTGTTTGAATTTCTGTTTTAAAATGAAAACATCACGAAAAAAATAATCTTCTGTAAAAAAAAAAAAATACCTTAAACAGGACGGAACTCGGACCCAGTGCCTGCGGCACGTATATGCAAGCCGCTAAAACCATGAAAAAATTCTCAAAAATTAACTTTGAACCGAACGAACCTCTGACTCGTGTTACCGCTGCCTGTGGCTGCGGCACCGTATAGCAGGTATTCTAAGCAGGCGCTGCAAAATCTACTTTCCTCCACCAGGGAGTGCAGTATGTTGTATACGAACATCGACCTTTCAAATAAGGTGTCACATGGTGGTGTCAATTGCAAAATCCTTTAGTTGCACTTTCCGCAACCAGAGGGCACAGTGTGTTCTGTACGAACATCACCAACGGTCAAGAAATATCAAGGCCTTTAAAATAAGGTGCAACATGATAGGGCCCACTACAAAATCACTTAGTTTCACTTTTCACCACCAGGGGAGGCCCTATATTATATACAAACATCCCCAATCAACATGAAATTTCAAGACCTTTATCAACAACAGCCTTGAATTTCCAAGACATTTTAAATAAGGTGTCACATGGTGGTGTCAGCTGCAAAATCCTTTAGTTGCACTTTCTACCGCCAAGGGGCGCAGTATGTTCTGTACGAACATCACCAACGGTCAGGAAATACCAAGACCTTTAAAATAAGATGTAACACGATAGGGTCTGCAGCAAAATCACCTATGTCCATTTTTCACCACCAGGGGTCGCACTGTATTGTATGCAACAGAAAGAGATTTTTTAGTATTCGACTCTAATCCCCATATGTACAATTTCTTCACCGTGAAGTAATTTGAAGCTTAGTTAAGCTCGTAAACGTGTTTTTAACCCGTTTCCCAAACGGGTGGGAAACGGTTTCCCCCCCGGAGGGGAACCGTTCGACTTTTTTTCATTTTTCTCTTCTCATAGCACATCTACAGACCAAGACCTTTTTTTAGACACCTTAACCAAATTTTTACAGCAAGTAGTTCTCTCAATATAGTGGAGACAGGCAAAAACATGTTTCAAATTAATATATAGATGCCTCAAAATGTGGAGTTAACCCATCCCCCCCCTCCCAACATACACACACACACGCTCACATACGCAGAAAAAAAAAAAAATCCTTATGTCATTCGACGTAGAATAGTTAGATAGGATTTGATCGACAAATTGCATCGTTTGATCGCTCCAGGAAAAAAAGTTAATAAGGGAATCCGCACACCAAAATTGACCAAAAAAAGGAAATTTTTTGCACTTTTTTGCATCCTTTAGCATTTTAGCTAAAATGTCTAAAAAGTGTTTTAGTGTTTTCTTTTCTTTCTGTTTTTTAATTGGTGTGTGTGTGGTAGGGGGGGGGGTATGCATTTCATTAATTTGAAAAAACTAAAATCTAAAATTAAGCATTTTACAAAATGCAGGTTAAAACTTGGTTGTAAATATTGAACTTCAGTTTACTTCTATATCTATTACAATATCATTTGCCTGTGTAGATATGAATATTTGATAAAATTATTATATTCTATTTGATGCAGTATTATATATATCATCAAATTTTATTAATTTAAAATTTAAAACTGCCATATCAACTTTACATATTAAAATATATGATAAACATACATCGTGGAAGTTAGCCCCCCCCCCCCCTTACAGTGAGAAAGGGATATCACTAATATACCAAATGTTTGATCATCGTTAGATCGGATTTGAGCGGCAAATGTTTTCGTTTGATCGGTTAAAAAAATCGAGATATATAGAAAAATAGCCAGGGGGAGGGGGGGGGGCTAACTTAAACAAAAGTTAAAAGGTGTTCAAAATTAAAAATATATATATACAGAAACAGTAAAAAATTGTTAGATCTGATTTGAACGACCGTTTCCGACGTTTGATCGGCCTTTAAACTGCCCGAAAATGCCCTTTGAAGTTACGTTAGCCCCCACTCAAAAGCAAATCAAAAAATTTTTGATGTCAATCGATCGGATTTGATCGATCGTTTCCGATGTTTGATCGGCCAATAAACTGCCCGAAAATACCCTTTAAATGTACCCCAAAAGGAGGAAGTTAGCCACCCCTCAAAAGCAAATCAAAAAAATTTTGATGTCAATCGACGTAGAATCGTGAGATCGGATTTGATCGACCATTTCCGACATTCGATCGGGCATTAAACAGGCCGAAAATACCCTTTAAAGGTACCCAAAACGTGGAAGTCAGCCCCCCCTCAAAAGCAAATCAAAGAAATTTTGATGTCAATCGGCGGAGAATCGTTAGATCGGATTTGATCGACCGTTTCCGACTTTTGATCGGCCATTAAACTGCCCGAAAATACCCTTTAAATGTACCCCAAAAGGAGGAAGTTAGCCTTCCCCCCCCCCCCCCCCCCTCAAAAGCAAATCAAAAAAATTTTGATGTCAATCGACGTAGAATTGTTAGATCGGATTTGATCGACAATTTCCGACGTTTGATCGGGCATTAAACTGCCCGAAAATACCCTTTAAATGTACCCAAAACGTGGAAGTCAGCCCCCCCTGAAAAGCAATCAATAAATGTCCTTTACATAATATGAAAACTTTGTAAACAAATATATACTTTAAAAAAAAAAAAAGTGTGTTAAATTTTTATTTATTTATTTTTTATGAGTTTAGTAAAATTATATGTGTACTTTCTGTAAAAGAAATTTATTTTATTCCCATTAAGTAATGTATGAAAAATATTGTATAGTTTATGTGATTGTTCCTTTTATATTGCAGATTCCCACCATAATTGCTGATAATGGGGGTTATGACAGTCCACAGTTGATATCTGAATTGCGGTCAGCTCATGCTGAGGGTAAAACCAAATATGGTTTAAGTGAGTATTTCCTTCTACTTCATAAAATAAAATTCTTATATGCTGCAAGATCTGATTACATTTTGGGGGCTTTTTATATCTATTGAGTGCTTGATCCAAGTTTTATTTTTTGCGGACCATTTTGTGATAAAATATATATATTTTGCAGAGCTGCCAACTTTTTTATTTATTTTTTAGTGAGTACTTTCCCCTTTTTCATACCATATTTTTAGAAGAGTAATTTTCTTATTCAACCATAATTGCATTTTGGAGAAAATTATTGTATCAAGAAACTGGTGTGAAAAAGAGACAAGTCCAAAAAATGCTGCAGAATAAATTAAAAAAAGCCCTTTTCGGCAAGCTTAAAGGCAAAGGTAGATTCCTTTACGTTAATGTTACAATTGTAAAGAAATTTTACATATGCATTAATACCTAGCTAGTGGCTTGGTTCCCACACATTGCATTATTTACGTCGCTATTCTGTTTTCAAGAAATTTAATTTTCAACGACAAAAGGGTTTTATTCATTCTACTTAAAATTTTAGGCTAAATTTATTGGTCTGTAAATGTTTCAATTTTTTAAAATTCAAGTTCATAATCATTCAACAAATAAAAGCCTTAAAGAAATACAATCCCAGCAATGGTGAATCCCGGAGGGGGCTATTGGGCTACACCCCCCTCCCACCCAAGCTTAATCAAAATTATAATTTTTATTAAAAATCCATATAACCGTTATTCAATATCTTTCTTTTAAAAGAAAAAGTAATAGAAACGTGAAAATGCACTTTTGATCTTACTAGTTCTGGTAAGCCTGGCGTTGCTATGGTCAAGTCAAATACAGATAAGTGGTAGCGGTTTTTGGATAGTTATTTCATTGTAATTTTTGTTGAATTATTGAAAGTTTTGTATTGTGTTTCTGTGATTCTTATTGTCAGATGAGTAAAATTTGTAAAGTGAAACTGTTTTGGTTCACATAAGCTGGAACATTAACATTAGTTAACGTTGGACCATTTGGCACAGCTGAGTTTCAACGTTAATTGTTATGAATTTAGTAAATTGTATGATTTGGAGAGATTTTTGTGACAAAACTTGCGACTTAGCAATGAAATTTGTGATTTGGCGACAAATGTTGATAGTTGACGACGAAATTTTTGACTTGGCGACAAATTTTGGCGAGTTTGGCGATGGAGAAAGGCAGCTTTGGCGTCATTATATTTTCTTTCCACGCGAAAACCTCATATCTCTCCACAGACCAATATCTTGTTTCGACAAAATAAAAAGTCAAAGGAAGCTGTAACGTATTACTCTCAATCGTAAATTTTAAATTCTTGCCTAAAGTGACATTCTAAACTATTCACCACAAACGATATTTGTATTAAGATTGACGTATTATTTTAATTTTATATTTTTAAATGATTAATTAAAGCATTTAACAAGGTTTTTAATTAACACACTTTTATTAACTTGATATGATGCAACTATTAATGTATGTAACGGAATTTTGCAATTCAATTTTCGGCAACTTCTTGTCGTCCAAAGGACGAGAAATTTTGTACACGACTTCATAATCAATGACAATACTAGATACAAGTGTTTCCAGGCACTTTTCCCATCAGGGGCAGGTTCCAAGGGCAAACAAAAAATCTATACTTATACAAAACTATCGTACGTGACACAGGATTTGGATGTATTTGTATAATGTCGAGTGGCAACAATTATTTTTTTTTAAATAAAGATTTAAATGTATATAATAGTTTTCTAAAACCTTTATTAGTTCATTTTTCAATATAAGAGTGTTCTTTATTATTATTATTTTTTTTAATGGTATAATTTCATAAATCAGAATAAGGGAAATCGAGTAATGAAATACTTTAATTTAAATTTAAATTTTCATGAAAATAAACTTCAACGGAAAATTCATTAAAATCGTCCCTAGTTCATTTGTTGGGATACATAAATGTCCCCAAATTTATTACCTTTTCTACCATGCCAGTTTAATTCGTTTAGCATCGGTTTACAAGATTTTTTTTTTTAAACGATGACATTTATCTTTAACATTATAGGATCTATGTCATAAAGCTAAGTCTAAACCACGGAGTAATATTACTCCGTGGTCTAAACCTTCTTAGAGGAGTGGATCAAGACAGCACATTTGTTTCTTTGAAATAGACATCTAAATTTTTAATTGTTGTCTTTAAATTTTTCAACCATAAAATAAAATATGCTTTCACGTGAAAAAATAAAATGAAAAATAAAATATCAAATTTGTTCATGCATGTACTTACGGATAATACGTAAGTATCGTAATTTCGCGCACTTTTGCGATTCAAACACATCAAAGTAGGGGTATCCATTGTTTTTTTTTTTGTTTTTTTTTGGGGGGGGGGGAAGTTGTGTGTGTAATAGTGATTTCAGCGAAAAAAAGTTACATGCGTTTTCAGATTCATGCACAGCGAGACAGGGGTGTCCAGTGATGCTTTTTTTGGTTTTCAATTGAGCGAAGCGAACATACGTGCATGATAGTGATGGCTTCGAAAACGAGTTACATGCGTTCTCAGATTCATGCACAGCGACGTTGGGGTGTCCAGTGATGGTTTTTTTTTGTTTTCATGTGAGCGAAGCGAACATACGTGCGTGATAGTGATGGCTTCGAAAACGAGTTACATGCGCTCTCAGATACATGCACAGCGTGACAGGGGTGTCCAAGTGATGTTTTTTTTTTTGGTTTTCATGTGAGCGAAGCGAACATACGTGCGTTATAGTGATGGCTTCGAAAACGAGTTTCATGCGTTCTCAGTTTCATGCACAGCGAGGTTGGGGTGTCCAGTGATGTTTTTTTTTTGGTATTCATGTGAGCGAAGCGAACATACGTGCGTGATAGTGATGGCTTCGAAAACGAGTTACATGCGCTCTCAGATTCATGCACAGCCAGGTAGGGGGTGTCCAGTGATATATATATATATATATATATATATATATATGCGCGAAGCGTATATACGTGCATGATACAACAAAAGTTTATGTCTTTTCCAATTACATCTTTCGTTTTCTATTTCCTTACTTTTAGTGGAAGGGTCTAAATTCATAACGGGGGTTTCAGGTAGCAGGAGGCTTTCTTACAAAAGAAAATATCTAATCAGCATTTTAAAGCATTTGAATGTCAAAAGAAAATATTAATATTTTATTTTTTATTTTATTTATTTTACTTTTTTCAAGTGAAAGCATATTTTATATTATGGTTGAAAAAATTAAAATAAAGGCAACAATTAAAAATTTAGATGTCTATTTCAAAGGAGCAAATGTGCTGTCTCGATCCACTCCTCTGCTTAGCCCTAAGATATGTTGATTTTATTTACTTATTTTTTTATTAACTTTTATTTTATTTGTTTAAAATCACGGATAAAATTTTATTTCATTTTTCTCAGTACATTGTTGTAATTGTGACGTCATATTTTCTGTTAAATTAAACTTTTTTTTTTTTTTTTTTAATCAGATTATTATATTGTTTAAAAACATGATTATATTTTCAGTGATATTTTTTATTATCATTTGCTCGTGACATAAGCATCAGATTATAAATTTTTGCAATGTAAGCTATAGAAAATGTCGGCTTCATCACAAGAAAAATCACTTTTTAACTTGTAACTTTTAAGCAATTGAAGTTATCGAAAAAGTTCAAATACAAAAGTTGTTCTTTAAGGTAAGGCGGTAATTCGCCTGATTTAAAGTATTTTCCTATTTTCAATATTAAAGAAATTATGGGCAAATGAAATTTTCCACCCCCCACCATTTCCACCCCCTTTGAGCTGGATACCCCATCTACGAACTCGACCGAGATTTTTACTGTCCTGACAACATATCCCCAGCTGGTTAAATTTAAATAAAAATTACTCCAGTTATCGTGTTCACAACTTAACATGGGAAAAAGCGTTATACATATATATATATACCTATATATATATATATATATATATATATATATATAAACTTTTGAACGGAGGTTGGTTTTGGGTTCTAGGGGTCGTGATCGGTGAAGATATGAAGAAATTTTCCAGAAGTCGTGTCATGAGAACCATTGCAATAGGTAGATCTCCTATAAGGAATCTACCTAAAAGTTGGCAGTTTTGATATCATTTAACATCGAGTTTATGTTTCCTTGAACCAAGTTTAAACAGTCAGTCATGTCAAGTATTATTGAACCCATGGAAAATTTTTGTACATAGGTCATTTTTACAAAGCAAAATTTTGTAAAAGGGCCATGAATTTTGTGAAGGGGGCAGCTAAATGGCCAGGGGCGTAGCAATTCAAAAATCATAAAAGGGGCTCAAAAAATTTCATTTTAAAAATTACTCAAAATTATTTTCAAGAGAATCAATTAATAATTAAATATTAATTAATATTCTCTAATTATTAGTATTAATTACAATATGTCACTAATTATGAACATTTATAAAGCTTCAATTTTGGTTTTAAATGAGTAATTCTTTCATTTGGCGTTAAAAGGAAATTTTGTAATAACCAAAAGGGGAGGGGGAGTTGAGCCCTCTGAGCCCCTCCCTTTTCTGTGCCCCTGTAAAGGGCTCCAATTTTTACCAGGATGTACCTCTGTATTTACTTATTGATTTTTCTAAAATCATTCACAACTTTGACATACAGTAGAATGTCGATTATCCGGACACCGATTAACCTGAATGTCCAATTAACGATCAAGGAGTATTTTTTTTTTCTTTCCAGGTCTTTCGTGGTCACGTGATATGACATTTGGATTTCTTCCTTTGGGGTTATGTAAAGGGTGAAGTGTACACTTAAGAAGGTAACATGTTGGCAGTTGGCATTGGTGCGCAGAATAATAGATGAGATACCAAAGCATCTATTTTTCAAGAAATGTTGGTCAGTGCGTTATCTGAATTGAGTTATCAGCTTAATGTGCTCCAATAAAACATGGAAATTAACTGATAGTATAATAAAAACTTAATTACAGCTACATTTACATGGTTGCTACAGTACCGGGAAAACCTGGAAAACTCAGGGAATTTGAAAATCTATTAAAAAACAGGGAAAACTCAGGGAATTTCAAAATTTATTGCAAAATCAGGGAAAATTCAGGGAATTTTGAAATTTTTTGGAAATATTTGGAAACATTGGACAAACATTTCATAATCATATATATATAATTATAGTGGTTTATAATGAATCATTATGTTTTTTTCCCGAACTACAGTAAGTTAATAAAATTACTAAACCCTAAATATCTTCAATTGACTTGTAAACATGTTAGATTCTAATGCTGCATGATTGCGTGCCATCTATTTTACTTCTAAAAGAGACAGGGAAAACTCAGGGAATTTTTTCTCCTAAATTGGGTAGCAACCCTGATTTAGCACAAAAAACTATTTCAATATTCAAAATACTTTATTACTTTCTTCTATATTCAATAGAAGAAAGTATTGGATTTGTAAAAATTTTCGACCTTGGGTTTTTGATGGATTTACACGTTTCGAGAGCTGTAGAACATGGTTTGACAATTTTAGAAAATGTCTGTGTGTCTGTCAGTCTGTGTGTGTGACAAAATTTTGTGGCAACTGTATCTCAGGAACTGCTGCACATAATTTCATACAAAGTAGTATGTAGTTGCACCTTGACATAAATTAGTGCCTGTCAACTTTTGGTAAAAATTGTCTTACAGGTTGCGTTGCCATCCTGCTTTTTCTAAATTTTTAACATGGTGGTATAGGACAAAATTTTGTATAAATGTGCATAAAGAGAATTATTTTTTAATAATCATTATGAGTTACAAGAATTATTTATAATAGAGATAGTCAACTGGGAAATTTTTTTTGTATGCGTAGGAGCGTCTTCCCTCTCGAGGGGAGTAAATTTTCATGATGGGTATCTTTCAAAAGAGCTCGCCAATACCTTTAAAAAGAATGGTTGAACCAGAGATCTGCGATTATTTAAAATAAAGTTATCGATTTTTTTTTCATTTTTAACAAAAAAAAAAAAAAAAAAAAAATTATGTAATATTGACAATAAAATTGACTTTTTTTTAAATATTTAGTGTTATACTACCTCTCTAATATGGAAATTGTCTGCATTATCATGGAGGATAATTTTTTTAAAGAATAATTTAAAAAAATTCTTTTTACTGAGTGAATTTGTATAGGAAAATATAGAAGAAAGTCATGTGGTGGCCACAACATACTAGTTTTTATAATGTTGTCTAATCAGGGAGAGACTTCTGAGACACCCTGTAATGCAACAAGGTTCTTACGTCTTTTTTTTTTTTTTTTTTTTTTTTAAGTTAGCTATGATATTTATAATCCCTATATTTAAGAAAGCCTTTAAAATGCCTTTTTTTATGTAAATGTAAAGTTTGTATGTAGCCTGTAGATGGAAAAAAAAAAAATAATAATAAAAAAAAAAAAATAAAAGTCTTCACTCTTCCTTTTAATTATCTTTCTTTTCCTTCTATTGGTTATATCCCTCTTGCTCTCTTTTTCACTTTCCCCTTTCCTTTCAGCCTGCCTTATGCTCTTTTATTAATGATACATGTTTTATTAAATATCTTTTTTCTTCAGTACGTGTATAAGAAAACATTTCCTATTAATGCTAATGCAAACTTACAAAAAAAATGTTGTGCTTTAATTTTTGATTACCTTTTTTTTTTTTTTTTTTTTTTTTTTTGACATAAACTAAAAATATAATCTGTTAAAATTTGGTATACTAAACAAACTTTATCTCAAAGAAAAGAAGTCTAATTAAATTTGTTATGCTGTAGAAATGCATAACATCCTTAAAGTCATTTACAAAATAAACCATTAGCATAGAGAATCCTCAAATGAATTGCCAAATAAAAGAAATAGTTTAAAAAATTAAGAATATTCTGTTTATTTAAAGTGTTTATATCCCACTGAAATTGTAAAAAAGAAAAAAAATTCTATTTAAAAAATTGGCACATTTAAGCTCCCCGATATATGATCATACTTAGGTTTAAAAAATAAATAGTTAAATTAAAATTTTAATAGCTTTTGAATATTTTATGTAGGTTAAAATGAATCAGCATTTTAATGATGAAATTTGCCATTAATATCATGTGTCAATGTCTAATATATCTTTATTTATCACTGAAACATATTCAATAACTATTTCTAACTTTAGTGTTTTCTGGGATGTTAAATGCAGCCATATTCATTTCACTTTGCCATAGCCCGTTTTTCCCTCTTTCTGCTAAAGTAATCAAATCACTTTAAGGATGTTATGCATTTCTACAGCATAACAAAATTACTCTGTAATAATCAGGGTTATGTTTTCTACATTTTTGATGGAAATGTCAAAGTAATTTTTACCAAAATAAAAGATGATCATGTCAATCAGAGGTTGAGAAAGTTAAATCAGTATTCAAGCATTATAACACTTTATTCCATCATATTCTCTGAAGTCAAAATATTTTTGTATTGACTTTTTCTTATATGCACACCTGTGTATGTTTTTATATTTAATAGTGTCTATTGAAAAAGAAACTTCATCACTTATTTTCTGTGCATTTGAGTCTTATATCAGTATAAACAGTATTAATGCAGGGTTGCTACGGCACCTGGGAAACTCAGGGAATTTGAAAATTTATTAAAAAATAGGGAAAACTCGGAGAATTTTCAAAATTTATTGCTAAAACCAGGAAATTTTGAAATTTTTTTGAAAAAATAGCAAAAATTTTTCATAATCAAGTATTTTGAAAAATTTTAGTGTTTTATAATGAATCAATTATCTTTCTTCCCCCAACTATTGTAAGTTAATAAAATTAATATACCCTAAATATGTTCATTTAACTTATAAACATGTCCTATTCTAATGCTGCATGATTGCGTATCATCTATTTTACTTCTAAAAGGGACAGGGAAAACTCAGGGAATTTTTTCTCCTGATTTGTGTAGCAACCCTGCAATGACTGGCAGGCACATTATGATAGCAATGTAGGTTACCAGGTACCCATGAGCAGGCCTCACAGCGTTCCTAAAATTTTAGGAATCATCTTGTAACATTGTCATCACTATTTTATACAAACACTTCTCTACGTAATATTTTGACATTAAAACCTTCTCGAAAAAAGTCTTTAACGATAGCGGTGGCAATATAATAAAACGCAACTAAATTTTTAGGAACGCTGCGAGGCCTGCATGAGCCACTGGTTAAGCACTGTTGATCTAAAGAATATAAAAACCAGTACTTTGAAGAGAGTATAAAATTTTTAAAAGTATACAGTGAACTCTCATTAAAACGGACAGTCAAGGGCCGGCAGTTTTTGTCCATATTAACGAGAGTCCATTATAACAGGAGTTTATAAACTGAAGTTCTATCTGGACTCTAAAATCATCATGAAAAACGGCAGTTTTTCGAGTGACGCAAGCGGAAGGACAAACTGAACGCTGTGAACTCATATATACGGCTAGTTTGACATCAAAGAGATTTGTAAAAGCCGACACTTAATATCTCAACAAATATGCCATATTTTATTCTGATCTTTTCAAAATAGTCTTTTGTCTTCGGTCTTAATCTATACTGAAAATTTTACATTTCTACATGCAGTATGTTTTGAGATCTGAATCTCAATTTAAAGCCAAAAAGGGAATATGTGTGGTGTAAGGATGTAATGGACTAAATTCATGAAAATATATCTCTAAAACGGCACGAACGATTTTCTTGTAATTAATATATGTTGTTAATAAGATCTTTCTGAATCTAGTAACGTTTTCGTTTTTTTTCAGGAAAACTCCTGTTTTTTAATAAAAGTTGTTTTAAAAATGGAACTATATTACTCCGCCAATTGCATGCTCTCCTTCGGCGAAAACGTCGTGATGGGGTTTTTACTAGCAAGGCTTGAGTTGTTCCCGTTGGTTGGTTAACTAACGTGAATGCAGTCAATGAATTATTTAAACTTTCCTTTTTCTAACGCAAAAATACTTTATTAAATTTTTTATATATTTATTGTATATATACTAAGTCAAATTCACTTAAATATATTTTCTCTTCTGCTATGAAAAAGATATTTTTTATTTCAAAATTTCATATTTGGTCAAAAAAGTATTTAGATAACATTTTAAATAAGGAAGTATTTTGTAATTTTAGATATTCTATTTTATCATAATAATGATGAATTTACAATTTTTTAAAGCAAAAAAATTGTAATCATTCATAAACATCGATTTTATAGTAGCTCAATGATTTGCGATTCCTATTCATGTATCCTTCCGCACAGGGAATAGGAAAAAACAGCAAATGGAATTTTGGCGCCATCTTTTGTTTTTAATTTAAATTAAAACATACACTTTTGCAAATATATATATATATATATTTCTTTTTAAAAATTAAAAATCTCTTTTTAAAATACAGTTAGAGTTTATTCATATATTTATTTTTCAGACTTTAAAATGATAAAAAAAGAAAATAGGAAAAAACAGCAAATGGAATTTTGGCGCCATCTTTTGTTTTTAATTTAAATTAAAACATACACTTTTGCAAATATATATATATATATATTTCTTTTTAAAAATTAAAAATCTCTTTTTAAAATACAGTTAGAGTTTATTCATATATTTATTTTTCAGACTTTAAAATGATACATATTTTAAATATTAGCATAATCAAACTAATTTTTTTATTAATATTTAAAGCTATAATGGCTAGGAAATGAAAGGATACATACACTGTATATTAAAAAAAAAAAAAAAAAAAAAAAAAAAAAAAAACATGAAAATAGAATTAAAATTCATGAAAAATGTGTCAAATAGCAATTATTGAAAAACACGTCAAAATAAATAAATAACATCTTTACTTTGAAACCCATAGTAATTTATTTAAAAAATATAATTCTCTCTTTCCTTTTCTTTTTTTATTAATTAATTTCTGCATAAAAAATTTCATTTCATAAATATATTTAAAACTACAATAAACAAAAAAAAAAAAAAAAAAAAAAAAAAAAAAAAAACCCTTTAATTTTAAATAATTATTTCTACATGTTTCTAAGTAATTAAAAGTTTTTTTTTTTTTTTTTTTTTAAAGAAAAATAGCTTAAATATCGGAATGTATATGGTTCTATCATGAAGGTAATAATTTGGCCATCTAGTGGCGCCATCTCGTAGCTTATATTAAAACCATATACATTCCTATATTTAATTTATTTTTCTTTGAAAAAAAAAGACACTTTTAATTGCTTATAAACATGTAGAAATAATTATTTAAAATTAAAGGAGGGTTTCTTTTTGCTTATTGTAGTTGTAAATATATATATGAAATGGAATTTTTCATGCAGAAAGTAATTAATTAAAAAAAAAAGAAAGAAAGAAAGAGAGAATTAGATTTTTTAAATAAATTATTATGGGTTTCAAAGTAAAGATGTTATTTATTTATTTTGACGTGTTTTGCAACAATTGCTATTTGGCACATTTTTCCTGAATTTTAATTCTGTTTTCATGTTATTATTTTTTTTTTTATATACAGCGTATTTATCCCCTCTTTCATCCCCTAGCCATTGTTGCTTTAAATAATAATAAAAAAATTAGTTTATGTTAATATTTAAAATATGTATCATTTTAAAGTCTGAAAAGTAAATATATGAATAATCTCTAACTGTATTTTAAAAGGAGATTTTTAATTTTTAAAAAGAAATATATATATATATATATATAACTTGTATTTTCCATAAAACTTAAGCTTAACTTGTATTTTACTTAACTTGTATTAACTTTAGCTTAACTTGTATTTTCCATAACTTTTTTCTCCAAATGATTTTATCTTATTTTTAAAATTATAGAAATGTAGAGTTTAATTTATATTTTGTCTATTTTTTTCCACCAAATATTTTTATGAAATGATTTTTACCTGCACTTTTGATGAAAATTTAAATTGTGAATATTGGAGCTTAGCCTCAAAAGGGAAAAGAAAATAAATAAATTTCCATTTTTAACATAAACTTGTTTTTATTTTTAATTGTTTAATTTGCATTTGTAATTCTCTAAAAAGAAACTCGAAAATGTAAATTACGTAATTCTAACTTAAATTTGAAATTTCCCACTTATTATTATTATCATTTTAAAGAGAATCCCACTCAATATTTTTTTCTAGTGCGAAGCTTCTCCATTTTGTTTCCAAGTGGCAGGCTACTCGAAAATTTGTCAGAATGATAACGTTTGAAATACTGAATTAATTCAAACTAAATTTGTAGTGTGGATTTATCTCAGAAATGCATTTGTTATGTTCATTTGCCAACTTAATCTACCCTCTTGTTTCCCTGTGCCAGCCCACTGAAAATTTCAAATTTACATTAGAAAGGTTCTACGAACCGATTTGCTTAAAACTCCATATATACAAGCCTTCATTAATAAATCCACCAAGTCCATTAATAAATTGTAGCTGCCATTTTGAAAAAAAAAAAAAAATATGGTGGCAACTTCATAATAAAAGATAAATCAGTTTACCCTTCCTAGGAGCCAGAAGGACTTGTTTTAATTTTTTGATCAATAACCCCTAAAAAGTAATGATATCAGTACAAAAAACCCTTAACGGGTTAAAAGTTTGTGACGCCGCTACTTTATGGCTATAAGAATTTGAAATATGAGTCTTAAAAATAATGATATCAAATTTTAAGTGACGCTTTGCAATTAGTTAAAATATACATAGATTTTCTTATTTGATCATTTATTTTCTACTTTTATTTATATTTATAATGCAAACGTAATATTTTTAGCTTCAAGATCAGACAGATATATAAAATACACTCACTGATGTTTTTTCATTCACATTTCAAATTCAAAATAACAGTTTTAAAAGGAATGATATAAAAATTCCAGTGGCGCCTCGGTGTTATTTTAAAAGATTTGTTTTTAGATTCCATTAAAATTACTTTTGTTTTGTCTAATAAAGTATATTTACATATTGAAACAGTGCTTTTAATTTTCAAATATACTGTCAAATAATTATACTTTCACTGAGTTTGCATTATAAATTAAAACTATTTATTTCAATAAATTGATTTATCTTTTGCGTCACGCTATCCAAAACTGCAAGTAAAATCTGTGTAAATGTTTTCTTTACGTCACACTGCCTCTTTGCACAAATTTTCACTCAGTTGGATACTATGATACTATGTTTTGGATAGCGTGACGCAAAAGATAAATCAATTTATTGAAATAAATAATTTTAATTTATAATGCAAACTCAGTGAAAGTATAATTATTTGACAGTATATTTGAAAATTAAAAGCACTGTTTCAATATGTAAATATACTTTATTAGACAAGTATCTTATATTAATAATGCTGCATAAAAAATAATAATTACTATTATTTAAACATTGTCAAGTCTATTATTTAAACATTTGTCAAGTATATGTTTCGATTATTATTATTATTATTACATTTTTAGTTAAAATATGGAAATATTTCATCATCTATTTATTTTTTAAACATACGGGTTAGTTTGAAACGACGCTTCCGGACGTGGAAATGCAATTTTTAAAACTGTATTTTACTTAAAAAGAAAAAAAAAAAGGTGTAGTCAGAGACATTGAAGATGGATAATTCACGTGATTATTGTTCATTTTTCATTATTATTAGTAAGACAGGACTAGGTCGCCATTTTTTTACGAAGATGGAGGCCGACGGAAATTTAGCATGACTTTGTCACAAGGATCATTAGAGACAAAAAGTTTTTGTAACTATAAGTTAAAATTGTTATCATAATCACCAGAAGTACAGTCATTGGCGAAAAATAGCCGAGTTTTACTTCTGTGCTAAATCTCAAAAATAGCCAAAGGTTTGTCTTATACTAAAGCTGCTGTTCTGTTTTGATATTCCGTAATGGAAAATTACATGTTTCAAGTATTGCAAAAATCTAAGGCAACAATGTACAAAATAAGCGAATGGTTAATTTCATTGTTGTGTTATCATAATTCATATTTTTCGCTTTTTTCTAACAATGATTTAATTTTTAAACAATGTTTCCAACAATGGTCTATGATATGATTTATTGTTTCGTGAATAAATTCTGTGAATCTTTCATCGATTTCATTCGCTGTATGTGAGCTATTTTAAACGTAAAAGATTTTACTATCTGTTTATTGCTAAAAGCGTATCAGAACATTTTTTCTGGTGTATATAAAATGTTTCCCAACGAGGTAATTCATATTTAGTTTATTATTATGAATTTGAAACTAATCTTTCCATCGGTTCATATCTTCGATGTCTACAGGATTAATTATATGTGTTATTGTCAGAATCTCTTTCATAAATTAAATAATATATTCTTGATTAATTAATATGAAGATTAAACTAGTAGATACAGAGTTAGTATAGGATTCCGTTGACAATATTTAATTTTTTATTGCCATTTTGGCGATGAATAAAAATAGCTATCGCAATCGCGTAAATAAAGACCTTCAAAAAATATTGAAAAAAATATATGTGATTCTACTCTTCATAAAACACCAGAAAGTGAAAAAATTATAGGCGGAAATGAATTACAAAGACCACAAAAAATTATCAAAATTAAGCATTTTTGGTGATTTCACACTGTTAGGCGATTGATCTTGAGTACTTGGCGAAGAAGCAAAACACTCTTCTGTTCGCACACGGCAATCTCAGTGCCAGCGAACATATCACCTAACAGCGCTAAATCTCCAAATATGCTTAATTTTCATATTTTTTTTGTGGTCGCTGTAATTCATTTCAGCCGATAATTTTTTCACTTTCTGGTGTTTTTTGAAGAGTAGAATCACATATATTTTTTTCAATTTTTCTTGAAGACGACACCTTTTGAATGTTTCCTTGTAAGCTACTTCGGTGACAAATTTCAAGTCAAGTGGTTCCTATAAAAAAAGCTGTTCCATATACATAATATAAATAGGTTTCATTTTAAATTTTTAATATTTTTTATCCTGATCTGTTTCCTAGTTTTTTCACATTGGCATGATATATATATATATATATATATGTAGAATATAAGAACTGAAAACTATGCGTAGCAAGGTCAAAAAATTAAACATAAAAATCAGAAATGGCATATCGAATGAAAATTAATCAAATGGGAATTGTGATAAATATAAAAATAGTAATAATAATATTATATAGTTTTAAAAAAATTAAAGAACACGCTTTTAATGAAATGTGAACTAAAAAGCACAAAATTTCTATCTTAGTATTAAAATGCAGGGTAAGAGAAAATCGTGTGAGTGACACACCATAATATTTGCATACATTTAAATCTTTCATTAAAATAACTTAGAATTAGACAAAAGCCATTTTTAAACAATCTCCCCTGACTGGGATCGAACGCTAGACCATAAGGTTTGTAGCGCGGAGCTGTACCTCAACGCTACATCGTTCACGTAGGGAAAGTATTTTTTTACAATATAAATTTTTTGTTTGCTCCCAGAGCGGTTACAAACATACATTCATACAAACATACATACAGGTGAAGCTAATAAAAGCATGTTAAAAATAATTATACCCATATACAACACAATTACATCTGTATAATTTTTTGAGGCACCAAAGTACTATTTAGAAAAATAGGATTTAAAAGAATTTGTCCTATGATGCATTGGGCAAAGTATGTCAGAACGCCATTTGAACAGAATAAAAATCTAGCAAATTATCCGCAAAAGAATGAACAAGGTTTCGTAAATTTTTCAGAGTTGAAATTTCATAAGGGGTTTTCACATGCCACTTAATTTAGTTTGGAGATTAATTTATTTTACCCACAAAAAGACTTAATTGTAAAAAAATTTCCTTATGAACTTACAAATGCTAGCAAATAAATAAAGTTATGTTGTATCTATAATCCCATGAGGAGTTTGGATGGATGGATGGTTGAGTTTTACGTCGCACTAGTTCTGCGCAGATGGGCAAATGGCGACGGTCTGGGACACACCCCTAGAGGTGGTCCAGAGACATTCCATCACAATTTTGATCCTCTACGGAAGGGATGGTTCTCCCACTTCGGTGACCCCCAGAGGTATAATTTTTGATGGGAACATGGAGGACATTGCGGCCACGACAGATTTTACGTGCACCAGCCACCATTAGTGTACACGACGGTCTTTGGCCGGCTCGAGTACCAAACCCGTTTAGGAAGGCGGTAACAAAATGGATCACTAAATTAAACGCATGGCAGGGGAAAAACCCATTATGAAATTTCGACTTTGGAAAATATCTAAAAATCTAGCTGATTTTTTTGTCGATAATTTGCTTAATTTTTACTCTATTCAAATGAATTTTACCCTGTTTTTATTAACGTCTACTATTCTTGTTTGTCCGGTACAAATCTCGCAATCGAATTTTAACTAACTTCCCTTCTAGCTAGACATTTGAAACTTTCTCAGTGGCTCAGAACCCGGTGACAACACAATACTTCGAAGTCTGATTTTCGAATTTTTGATTAATTTTCTTATAATTAATTAAAATGTGAAAATAATATCATCCTAATAGCGTTAATATAGTCCCATTAAAATATTAGCTATAATTTAATTGTTGCCAAAAAGAAAAAAAAAATTACGAGTTATTTTCTTTCAACATAAAAATAAATACATTTAATTAAACGTGAACGTTAAAAAATTACAAAAATTTAAAATTATGCATTTCACAAAAATGGACGTCATTATCACTTTAAAAATTTTATGCACATTGATAAGAGCTCTATGATTCATCAGAAAATTTAAAACATGGTATATAAAAAGTTTTTTTATCTTATAATTATTTCACATAATTTGCCCAATATATCAAACGTTCAACCTATGTAATAAAAAACTGTCTATCATTCGCGCATGCACATAAAAAAAATATTTAATACAAATACTCATATCTCAGTGAATATTACACGTCTGCATTTTATATGTAGGATTAACGATTTTCTAATGATTTGTCCAGTTTTCTGAAAGCTTTGTAAAATTTTGTTGAAATCCATTCATGTTAAAAGCAAAAAAAAAGTTATAAATCGCGCATAGTATGTGAAATTATGTAATAAAGTGACACGTCATTTGTAGCATTTTATGATACAGGTTAATCCAAAATATTTAGGCTTTCCTTTAATTTATGGTTGTTTTAGAGGTCTGCACTTTGCTTATCTGGCCCGGCCCGGTTTTTTTTACATGTGTTCGCCCAACTCGGTCCAGCTCGATTCAAACATATGTAAAATAACAAATAAATAAATAATTAATTAATTTAAAAAATATATGCATGCCTTTGCATGAAAAATATTTTTAGTATGTGTTTTGCAGAGTTATATAGTCAAGCAATAGAATGTTCTTTAACAAAACTGCTGGATAATTATATATAAACAGAAATTCATTATTACAGACGTACAGAAGGCACAACACAAAGACAGACAAAAAGTGAAATCGAAAGTATTAGCATTCATCAAACAGTATATGGAGGTATTTAAAATGATTAATACTACTGAAAATGCACTTTCAACCATTTCCTTTTATATACCGAAATGCATCCCAATATTTTATGTGATTTGGAAAACAAAGCTTTGATGCTAATTCAACCACCACATTCAATAAAAAAGATGCTTTTGCACATGTTAAAAATGATGCTACTTTCATTTAGTGCGTTAGGGAAAAAAAAACGGGAGCTTCCTGCAAAAAGTTACAGTGGAAGAATTTTTATTGCCTTCATACCACCTAAACTCTACAGACCATAAGATACAAAGCCTTCTACACAGTAACGTATCTAATTTCTTTTGTTTGTACATGCGCGCAAACTACAAGTGAATTGCATACTATTTTGAATAGAAAACCATCTAATATTAATTCAAGGTGCCTGCCTACCTTCAGAGGTGATTTCTTTTTAATAATTGAAAAAATGCCTATTTATGTGCATTATATGATAGAATATAGTAAGAAACAGTGAATAACCTGAAAAAAATTTGTAAATTTTAAAATATTTTGAAATTTAGGCTCAAAATATGCATAAAATTTGCGAAAGAAAAAGCACTTTTACAAAACATCATAAGTCAAATTTAAATAAAGATATTTTTATTCTGTAAATTTTATTTAGATTATTGAAAGGTCCTTAAGGGAGTGAACTACTCTCAAAACTATAACCATGTTATTTAATATTTTAGAGACGATAACATTTTTACATGCTGAAAAAATCATGAATTTACATGACAGTTCATAACTTCTATCGATTAAAAAAAAAAAAAAAAAAAAACTTTAGCTAGATTCATTGTCGTAGTTCAATCCCTAAAACAACTCCTCTAGAGTGTTTTGTCAACGTTTCATAACGTTTTAATTATAACTTTTGGAGTTATGATGTTTTGAGATAAAGCAAGATGCTAAAAATCTCATTTTGAGAAAAATCAGAAAACAGATTTAAAAACAAGATTTTACCTATTAAACAAAAAATAATTTTAATAAGTTCCTGATTTATTTCAAAGCTTTTTATTTTCTTTTTAAAATTCATTTTATATTCAGTAACAAATTTTGATGTTTATATATTGAGTAAAACATTTATGTAAACAAACATTCACGAGTCATTTCCGACCACTTCTGGTTTCAAAAACTGACATGTGACTAATATTTACCTGTAACTATTACCATGCCTGTAACTCAAGTTCTAAGCAACATAGAAACAAAATTCAAACTGATTTAGAAAGCTAAAATATCAGGCTTTAATACTAAACCAAAAACAGAAAATCGGAGTTTTGACCGAAAATTGCATTTCAAAGGTAGGCAGGCACCTTAAATAAAATATATTAATTTCGAGACATGTTAAAAATATTTACGGAAAATCAAATCGCGAACAGACAGACTGACAAACAATTAAATTGGAGTTACATACATTTTTTTACATAATAAATTTTTATGTGGCAAACAAGCCTATCAGATTATGTAAAATAAATGACTGAAGAAAAATTTTATCATTTTCCTTTTTCGTTGATTAACGAGGAAATTAAAAAAGATTCTGGGCGACACGACCAAGAAAAAAATTTCATACCGGCCCGGCCCGAGAACAAATTGAAAAAGCTGGCCCGAACCCGGCCCGTGCAGTTAGGTATGGTTCTCCTAATTGCACTCGTGACTAAATCAATCGTGAAAAATATGAGTTTGTAAATGGTCTTCGCATGTCTGAAGTCTAAGCGTCATTTCATTCAGTATTTTTTTTTTTTTTTTTTTTTGTCAGAAAACAGAAAAAATGTTTTTTAAAAAAATTAATAATTTGACCAACATTGTAATTTGATAAGGAACGTGACATCCAAACGCTATGGTTATATTCTCATTTTTACTTTCCGAACACTATAGTGAGGAAAGTATTGTAATCATGTCAAAAATCCGAATTCGAGATTTTGATGTTTCTATACGTTTCGAGGTCCAGCGAGTCCGTTTTCACTATTTTTACGATGATGCATGTATGTGTGTGTGTATGTATGCGTGTATGTATGTGTGTATGTCTGTGAGTGAACACGCTAGCGTCTAAACGCTTTGTTCGAATAAGCTGAAAGTTGGTACGTATATTGTAAGTCGCCATAGTACGAACCCCATAGATTTTGGTGAATCTAGCACTTATAGTTTTTTTACAGGGACACAAAGAAAAATTCTTTATCATTATGATCATGTCATTTTAGGAATTTATAGAAACAATTATTTAAAAAAAGCCTGAATATAAATTCTCAATATAAAATCTTTTTTTTTTTTTTTTTAATGAGTTATTGAAATTACAAATTTAAATAATTTTTATTAAATAAATCATATTTCAGTAGTTATAATTTCAAGTTTGCTATGTTATTCTATTGTTGTAATATAATTTGGTGTATGCTAGCTTGGCATACATTCAGAAATCTGTTTGGATTACATAATTTTTTAATGGATGTGTTCCCTCCTGCTGATGAAGAAGACATCTCTAGCACCTACGAGCTAGATCCAACTAGCAGCATCATGTTTTCTTTGAAGGAACAAACAAACGTCCTTTCTCTCTTTTGATCTTTCTGTGTTTGATGGCGCGCCTACACTGTAAAAAAAAAAAAAAAATCAGTATTTTACAACAAAAGGTGCTGGCACCGCGGCTGCCAACACAGTTGCTGTAAAATTTACAAGCTACTGTTTTTTATGGTGCTGTAAAATTTACTGCACTTTGCTGTGAATTTTTCAAGATGCTGTTTTTAGTAGTGCTGTAAAATTAACTGCACTTTGCTGTGAATTTTACAAGATGCTGTTTTAAAAAGTGTTGTAAAATTAACTACACTTTGTTGTAAATTTTACAACACTTTTTAAAACAGCATCTTGTAAAATTCACAGCAAAATGCAGTTAATTTTACAGCACCATAAAAAAAAACAGCAGCTTGTAAATTTTACAGCAACTGTGCTGGCAGCCGCGGTGCCAGCACCTTTTGTTGTAAAATACTGAAATTTTTTTTTACAGTGTGGCCAAGGGACCAAAATCTTAAAAGTGCGATAGCATCTAAACGCCTTATTCAATTGAGCAAAAACTTTATACATATATTATAGGTCACAGATACTCAATCTGTATAGATTTTGGAGAATCTAGCACTTATAGTTTTTTTACAGGGACACAAAGAAAAATTCTTTGCCAAATTTTTAAAAGTGTGATAGCGTCTAAACGCCTTATTAATCTCAGCAAAGAATTTGTACACATGTTATAGGTCACATTTGAACCAACTGTATAGATTTTGGTGAATCTAGCACTCACAGTGTTTTTACAGGGACACAAAGAAAAATTCTTTATCTTTATGGCCTATGAGGCCAGCGATAGCATCTAAACGCCTTATTCAATTGAGCTGAAAATTTGTATGAATATTATAAATCACTGTTGCACTAACTATAAGCATTTTGGTGAATCGAGCATTTATAGATTTTTACAGGGACACAACGAAAAATTCTTTATCATTATGATCTAAGGGCTCAAAGTTCAGTAGCGTTAAATAAAACCCTGTGTCATATATGGAGAAAAATACTCAAACACTCTGTTATGGTTTTCTTTCTTTTGTTTGTTTAGCAACTCCTCTTTCTTTACTTTATCTACAAAACTGTTAGTTACTCAATGTTCGGAAAGTCGAGTGGAGTCACTCCAGAATTTTTTTTAAGAGGTTACATGTTTTTCGAAGGGTAAAAGACATATCTTCACTCTCTCCCTCCCTCTTATATTTTATTGCTTTCCGAACACTATAGTGAGGAAAGTATTGTAATCATGTCAAAAATCCGAATTCGAGATTTTGATGTTTCTATACGTTTCGAGGTCCAACGAGTCCGTTTTCACTATTTTTACGATGATGTATGTATGTGTGTGTGTGTATGTATGTGTGTATGTATGTGTGTATGTATGTGTGTATGTCTGTGAGTGAACACGCTAGCGTCTAAACGCTTTGTTCGAATAAGCTGAAAGTTGGTACGTATATTGTAAATCATCATAGTACGAACCCTATAGATTTTGGTGAATCTAGCACTTATAGTTTTTTTACAGGGACACAAAGAAAAATTCTTTATCATTATGGACAAGGGACCAAAATCTTAAAAGTGCGATAACATTTAACGCCTTATTCAATTGAGAAAAAACTTTATACACAAATTATAGGTCACAGATACTCAATCTGTATAGAGTTTGGAGAATCTAGCACTTATAGTTTTTTTACAGAGACACAAAGAAAAATTCTTTGCCAAAATTTTAAAAGTGTGATAGCGTCTAAACGCCTTTTTAATCTCAGCAAAGAATTTGTACACATGTTATAGGTCACATTTGAACCAACTGTATAGATTTTGGTGAATCTAGCACTTACAGTTTTTTTACAGGAACACAAAGAAAAATTCTTTATCTTTATGGCCTATGAGACCAGCGATAGCATCTAAACGCCTTATTCAATTGAGCTGAAAATTTGTATGAATATTATAAATCACTGTTGCACTAATTATAAGCATTTTGGTGAATCTAGCATTTATAGATTTTTACAGGGACACAACGAAAAATTTTTTATCGTTATGATCTAAGGGCTCACAGTTCAGTAGCGTTAAATAAAACCTCGTGTGATATATGGAGAAAAATACTCAAACACTCTGTTATGGTTTTCTCTTTTTTGTTTGTTTAGCAACTCCTCTTTCTTTATTTTATCTACAAAACTGTTAGTTGCTCAATGTTCGGAAAGTCGAGTGGAGTCACTCCAGATTTTTTTCATGGTGAGGTAAATAATATTTTTCATTCAAAATATTTAGCCTGGGAGTAGCCGGTGTAATTTTTAGACAAAAAGTAAACTTTTGTTATAAAAAGATGTTTGTTTGGATATAGTTCAAATTTTATATTTTTATATTAATAATATCATATGAATTATCTTATCAGAATACTCAATTAATGTCTTTCTAAATAAAGAAAAATTAAAAAAAAATAAAAACGTGCCTAAGAATTACCCCGGCAACTGGGGTAATTCTTAGATATGCACGGGTTAATTGTTAGACACTGGATTTCTATGTTTTATGAATAGAAAATAAGATATTTACAAACAGTACTTGTTAGTCAGTATTTGGTTATATTGTGTACTTCAAATAGGGTAAAATAATTGGCGATTTAATGAACACGCACAAAAAAAAGTTACATGTTTGATTTCACACTTTATAACAATTTATAAAAATCTGGGAAAAACATGTCAATAACTAAAAACATAGTTTAATTATTAAATATGGATGTACTAGAAACGAGGTAAGTTGTGGCGATAAAACAGAAGAATTAAAAAGTAAATTAACTCAAAAAACAGACTTTATTAACATGAAGTTGTTATCCATTTCAACTAGAACAAAACAAATAACTTGAAATAATTTTTCTTTGTTCATTCACAAAAACATCCTTATGGAACTTCTTAAGGGTTCTATAGACGTCAGCAATCTAATCATTTAATAACAGGAGACTTGGCGTTGGAATATTAAAACCCGAATAAACTACTACGTCAGAAACGCCAAAGAAAAATATTGGAAATGCATACAGCTGTTTCGGCAGCCTTATGCGTGCCTGTAGAAATGCTCGTATATATAGGAGAGGAGCCGAATTTAGTTCAACCAATAGGATTACGGGAAGGGTGGGGAGAGTGGCCAATAGGAATTTATTAAAGTTAGCTGTGTGAACAATAGAAAAATTAAGAAAATGTGGACTGAATATAAAATTTCCAACAGTCAGACAAATAGGGAATAGCGAAATTCCAATTTACAAGGTCTTTAAAATTTTTATAAATATGAAAAGAAGAAGAAAGAAATTTTCTTTGAAGCTTTTCATATTTAAAATTTTTTTATATATTTATAAAAAATAATTTAAACCCGTTTTTTTATTGTCTAAGAATTACCCCAGCATGAAACAGTACAACAATGCCTTTACTCATCTCAGTTTATAAATTCTGCAATTTTCTGTTAATAAATTTGAAGGTAATGAATTTCTTCTTTAATACAATTTAAAATCTGCAACTAAATAAATATATGGAATAAGCAAATTTGAAAACATTGAAAGTAAAAGTTGATAGTTAATTTTTCAGAGACATTTTTCTAGTGAAATAGAAAACTTGTTAATATGTGGATTACTGTTTAGGAAAATTTTATACAATGAGAAGAAAAGACATTTAAAAACTTAAATTCAAATACAAAATCAAATAAAAGTTAATAGCTTTTAAACACCAAGTGCGTCTAAGGAATACCCCAAAGTTTTCGTGTCTAAAATTTACCCCGGTTACCCCTATAGAAGAGGAATACTTAAACGACATTTTATAAAATTTTCGTTTAATAATTTGGAAAATTTAACCCGTGGGCTTTGGTTGCCGGAGACCCTTCGGGAAAGTGGGTACCGATCTCGTAGAAATTTCGCACGCTTCTTCAAAATACGAAGGACTTGTGCTTGAACGAAAGGTTGAAAAAAAAGAATTAGAAGTTTTAATTTTTTGGCAGAGTTGTATACAAAAACAGTACAATTTTCTCTACATTTTATCCCATATACAGCCTTGTAAAATGAGTTGTAATAGAAAAAAAAAAAAAAAAAAAAAAGAAAAACCTTTGTTCAAGCACTACTCAATTCCATTTCTGTACAAGTGTGCAAAGTTTCGATGAACACGGTGCATATATTAGTTTTGCAGAAATCGTGCCAACCGTCTGAATTTTTCAAAATTTTTAATGAAAATTTCAAAAAATGTTGCTTAAATGTTGCTCTTTTTATATACTCAAAATTTTGAATAAAACGTTTTATTTATTATGTTGGGGAAGGGGGGGGGGGGAGGGGGAGAAAGAGAGAGTTTTTTTTTTATTTTTTTTATTTAAGCTTTTAAAACCAATGTAATCTTTTAAAGTTGTACATCAATCATATTCCCCCTTCTCCCCCCCCCATGTTATCCTATAGAATTTTCGTTACTTCATTTTATAAGAATATCTCATTCAAAAATAAAGTTTTTCGGATTTTGTTTTTTAAATATTATGGGAAGAAAGAAAGAAGGAACCTGACTGGTGTACAGCTTTAAGAGTTATGCACAGAAGAAGAAAGCGAGAAAACAACTTGTTGCTTAACTTTTAACATCCAGCATAATTTCGAAATGAGAACAAACACGCTGCTCTTCTGCAGCGTTTCTTCAATGAACGAAGTCCACAATGTGTTTAAGTTTTCATCTTAGATAAAATATGCTTCCAGTTTATATAAGAGATTAAAAATTACACACAAGTAGCGTAAAAAGAGGAGTTCACCAACACGGTGGAGGAGTCAGAAAAGCAAGGTGAAGGCGCGGAGTCCCGGTGGAGGGTCATGGGGATGACGTCACTTTTCACGAGGAGTCATCATCTTGAATGAGGGATTATTGCCACCGGAAGAATTGAAATTTTAGAGCGTGGCCATCGGGAGATGAGGTTTGCAATGAGTCATCAACTTTTACGAGGGTTCTATTTCGAACTATTTTGAATGGAGAATTTCAGTGCTGCCATCTACCGGGGAGAATTGGAATTTTTTCGCGTTTGCAAATGAATTTTAGGGACTTAGTATTTTTAGAAGTATTAGAGTATTATTAAAAAAGCAGGGGATGAAAACGAAAAAAATTCACAATGTTAAATGTTTGGAGGGAAAAAACCGGCTGACACCGGAAAGGATAAAAGGACTAAATTGACTAGAAAAAGACATCGAAGAGCGGAAACGGGTGGGCTGAGGGCATTAAAGCTATCGTCGAGGCTATCGTCGAAATTAATACCACTCGATATAATACTCTAATAGTTAGTATTATTAGAATTCGAATAAGACGCCCATTTTGCCTTATCACCCAACGTTTTTCAGAGATGGCCCCCTATTTTAATCACTTTTCGGAGATTTTATGACTATAAATTTTATTTGTAGGGGAGAAAAGGACTATTTTAACTGTTAAATATCTTCTGAGGGACTATAGAAAGGAAAAATTCTAAAATATGAACATTTGCAGCAAATGAGAACTTTAGGGTGAGGGAGATTTGCCACTAAAATTATAAATTACATCTATGAAATTTTTTAATCAATTATTATTATTACTTATTTTACATTATATTTTTTTCAGTTTTTAAGTTTTAAATTTATACTTTTCTATTCTCGAAATCGACTTCATGCCCATAAAATTACCGAACAGTGATAAAAAATTGGGGGAGAGGGTGGTGCACCGAGAAAACAATGCGTGATAGGACAAAATGGGAGTCATATTCCGATTCAGAAGGTCATTCTACGTAAGAATCTGCAGGAATGATATCAAGGCTCGGATTTTTTTTTTTTTTTTTTTTTTTTTTTTTTTTGTGTGTGTGTGTGTGCAGAGCAGTTGAATCAAAGTCTGTCCTCAAAAGAGATATTTAAAAAAAAGAGAGAGAGAGAGAGAGAGAAGGAAAATATTGAAGACTTTAAGAAAAATATTTGTTTACTAGCAGGCTTTACTGCTTTGCTAATCACTATATTAAAAGAAATTTTCAAAAAACTTTAATCACTGCATTTTAAATCCCTTTATTAATAAAAATTTCAAAGAAAGTTGAAATCGCTTAAAATGTTGCTTTATAGATCACTACTACTTCGGTAGCGACTTCCCCGCCTAAGCTATATCGGGTCCGTGTCCTCATTCTTCGCATTTGCACCTTAGCGTGGTATTTCAACTTAGGTGCTAATTAGACAATAAGTGGCACTGCTGTTATCAAGAGCTCCGTTTTCCAGATAAATATTTATGGGACAGATTTGTAGTAATATCAGTACAGTCGGTAACAAAAGTCCCCGAACACTAGCAAAAATTCCTGTGTAAAAAAAGTACACATAATACAGTTTTGTTAAATAAATCCTTGTCGAATCCTGTTCTTAGTCAGTCTAAAAACAGGATTCGAGAAGGATTTGTTTAACAAAACTGTATTAAGTGTACTTTTTTTTACATAGGAATTTTCGCTAGTGTTTGGAGACTTTTGTTACCGATTGTATGTTGATAACAGCTGATTTATCGGTGTGCGTGTGTGTCGTTGTGTTTTTATGTCTGTAACGCTATATTTGTCTGGGTATCACGTGAAAATGGCTGAACAGAATTCAAAAACACTTATCAGGAATTTAGGTCTGAACTTAAAATTATGTCTTTCATTTTATTCGAAATTATTATTATAGATTCCCCCGCGCGTCCGCTTTTCTTGGGTGACAAGAGGCTGGATGGATGGTTGGATGGATGGTTGGGTTTAACGTCACACTAGTGCTGCGCAGATGGGCAATTGGCGACGGTCTGGGACACACCCCTAGAGATGGTCCGGAGACATGCCATCACAATTTTGATCCTCCACGGAAGGGATGGCTCTCCCGCTTCGGTGACCCCCAGAGGTATAATTTTTGATGGGAACATGGAGGACATTGCGGCCACGACAGATTTTACGTGCACCAGCCACCATTAGTGTACACGACGGTCTTTGGCCGGCTCGAGTACCGAACCCGCAATCTTCCAATTACGAGGCCGGCGCTCTACCGACTGGGCTACCGCGGCCCCGGGTGACAAGAGGCAAAAACACATTTATAAGCATAACAGGGCTCCAAATTGCTTCACGGTGAAGAAATTTGCACATGGAAAGACTAGACTTGAGTTAAATATATATATATATATATATATATGCGTTTTTGGAATTCTCTATTTTTAAGATGGGATGAAAATTGCTTTTTGGGGAGAAATTTCGCAAATTCCATATTTTTGAGTAGAATTCAACCGGGAATAATACAAAGATGCTTAAAACAGTCATATACGTCTCCTTTGGGGTACTTTTAAAAGCCCTTTTTTTTTTCTTTTTTAGGGGGAGGGTTGACAAATTCGACGCCCCCCCCCCCTACTTTTTAGCGCTAAATTTGCCACTGGAAATCTGTGGCAGCTGCAGTCACGAATTTCGGGGAGGGGATTGTTTATATATATCCGACACCCACTTTAACATGATTTTATAAAATTCCCCCTTTTCCCTTTGGGGCGGAGGGAAATAAACACGTATATGTTTATTGCTCGACCAACACGTAGTATAAAGGGATTCTCCAAATTTCACACCCATTAAGAGCGGAGGGACAAACACACGCTTTCAAACATAACTCTGCTCCAAATTATCTCAGGAAGGCTTTTTTTTTTTTTTTTTTAATGCGTCGATTGGTTATGTGCATACAACACGCACTAGGGATTTTGCGAAATTACCCCCTCCCTCCCCGCCCAAGTCAGGAGGGGAAAATAATACGTTTTCAAGCTTAAATCTGTTTTGAATTACTTTAAAATGCCGAATTTTTGTGCATGGATGTTTATTAAATGTATGCAGCATGCACTTTAGTGGAATTTTGCAAAAAATTTAACTTACATGCGCGTGAGGAAAAAGCACTGCCGATGGCAGTGGAAATATTACGAGCGGAAAAACCACTAATGTAAGGCAGTAGGAAATCTAATTTATATTTCGACTGATTTCAGTTATTCTTTTTTTTTTTTTGATCTTTTGACATTTTACTTATAATGACGTGAAATTTTTAGAATTACTTAAATTGCATAGTGACCAGGCAAACAAGTAAACCCCACTAGTATTTTAAAGAATAAATAATTGGCAACAGTGGGGGGAAAAAAGCATTGGTTAATCTCATTTTGGTTACAATCAAGATTTTTTTCTGTTTTCTCTAACAATGATTTAATTTAAACAATGTTTCCAACAATGGTAATCGTCTATAATATGAAATTTATTGTTACATGAAAGAATTCTGTGAGTCTTTCACCGATTTCAATCTTTGCATGTGAATTATTTTAAGCGTAAAAGATTTATTTATTATTTTATTGCTAATATCATCAAAGAGAACTTTCTCGAGCATTTGAAATGTTTTCCAACGGGGTAATTCAAATAAAGTTTACTAATATCAATTTTAAATTAATATTTCCATCGGTTCATATCTTTGATGTTTAGAGGTTCAGTTCTGTTGGATATTATCATAATTTCTCTCATAGATTAATTGGAATATTCTCGACTAATCAATATAAAGATTAAACTAGTGGGTACAGAGTTAACTAGTATAGGATCCCCTTGATAACTTTTAAATTGTGTTGCTATTTTAATGATAATTTAAATAACTATTGCTATTGCATGAATAAAGACCTTGGCGAGAAACATTCCAGCTACTTTGGTGCCGAATTTCGCCAAGAGAATGTTATACTACTTCTTTTCAATATTCATAATATATACGTATATATGTATATATATATATATGTATGTATGTATGTATGTATGTATGACTGCGTATTGATTACATTTTAAATTCTTAATAATTTTTATCGTGATCTGTTTCTTTTGGATCCTTTGCATTATCATGATGAAATAATATATACAAGGTGAAAGGAAATAACTTGGACACACATGATACATTATAACTTCAATGCTAATGAAAATATTACGACCAAACTTCAATAAATATGAATAGATTATTTTGTCTATTATATTTACAAATTTTCAAAGTGGCTACCTTTAGCCTTCATACAGAGCTTTAAACGTGTCACAAAATTTTCGGCTATGGGCCGCAACTCACTTACTGATATTTTATCCCATTCCTTGCGTAAAAATTCCTTTACGGATGCCAAAGTTTTATGAGGTTTAGCACACACCCTTGTCTCCAAGATGGACCAAACAGAATAATCCATTGGGTTCAAATCTGGGGAATACGGTTGCCATTCTTGAGCTCCAATAAAGTTAGGAAAATTTGTCTTGCACCTATCTTGAGTGCCTTTAGCTCTGCGTGCAGGTGCGGAATCCCGTTGTAAGATCCAATTTTTTATTTTCAAAGAACTTTTGCGACCAAGGTAAGACAACATCTTCCAAAATGAGTTTGCGATAGTGGTAGTTACAGATATTTGGTTTGAAACTTCGTCCAAGTTATTTCTTGTCACCCTGTAGATAGAATATAAGAACTCAAAGCTATGAGTAACACGATTAAAAAAATAAACATAAAAAATCACAAATAGCATATCAGATGAAAATTTGTCAAATGTAAATTTACATTTAACAATGTATGATAAATACAAAAATAGTAACATTAAGTACTGTACCCATGCAAACACAGTTGCATCAGTATATATACGTTTTTTGTTTTACCACAAAAATTTATATTGCTGTAAGTGTGATGTAACATTTAAAGACTCTTTCGAAATCAGACTTTAAAAAAATAGCAATCGCAACTGCAGCTGAATTTAGAGTATACAGTACATTAAAAGTTTGAAATAGCTAATTCAATGAATATAGAAATGAACGGCCAAATAAATATAATACCAGTACATATAGGATGCAATAATGAATAATAATTCAATGTAAAAAAAAAAGATGTTTAATAAAAGGTACAAATTTAGTGCACAGAGGTAACTTATTGAACATTATGTGTATGTATGTATATATATATATAATATCTATTTCTATATAAACTTGTTCTGTATATATATAAATTTTTAAGGTCCCAGTACAATGTCCCGCTGATATTTTAGCTGTACATTTTATAGAAAAAAATGAAGTTGATTAGAATCTAATCACCATTTCCAGGTTCTTAACATCCTATCATTGATGCATTCTCCATACACATCTTAGGAACGCAAATATCAAATTTATATCCAGTATCTTAGTCACATAATAAAGATAGTAGACATATTAGGCGAACTCTTCATTCCCCATTCTATATTTGTTCTAATAAATTTTTACAATAGCTCACCCTATATTCACATCCAAATAAAGGAATTCTACTAATCAGTCAACATGCTCGCAGAATGAAATGTCCCACTCATGATGATGCTACCCTACGTTTGGTTTGATACATTTATCTAACCCTAAATCTGTACTGATAAGTATAAAGGATTTAAGTCCAAAAATGTCGATTTTCAGTTAAGTACATAGTCAGACTCAGAAAAAAATTCTCAATCGATTGGTATAAAGGATTTAAGTCTATGTCATTTAGTCTTTGAGAAAATCCATTGGTAAAAAAAGGTTCAAGTCAGAAATTTATCATTCATTTATGTTATAAAATATTTAATTTAACTTTTTCCCGTTATTAAATAAAGGCTGACAATCACTGAATGGTATAAAGGGTATAAACCAACGTAATTCTTTTCTCCTAATTGATTCTTCTGATTAGTTTTTAGTTAGTTTAACTTTATTTATCGTCGCCTGAAAAATCAAGAATATGGACTTAAATCCTTTATACTTATCAGTACAGAAATGTACTTGAATTTCATAAAGATTAAATTTAATATTTCAATTTCCATGCATCTTCACAGTATTTCCGATGCAACAGTCCACGTAATGCAAGTTTATGCAATATGTGCCTCATTCTGACATATTAAGGAAACCGAAACATACGAATAATTTGCGAAATTCTGAAAGTAGAATGTTCATAGTCAACTATATGCTCATGCCAGTATCGTATATGACATTTTAAAGCGAGTGAATATATTCAGGAGAAAAATAATCCTCATAATACATGTTTATGTAAAAATTTGCCCTATTCTCCCATCTTATGAAGAACGTAAACTTCCAATAAATCACAATGTCGCCAACCGCCCATTGCGCAGCACTAGTGCGACGTAAAACCCTACCAACCAACCAATAAATGACAAAGTTTTCAAGTTAGAAAACAAACAGGGTTTTCGCCACAGTGTCATAAATGATATTTTTGAGTATCAAATACGTACACAAACAAACTAATATACTGACAAACTGACAAACCTATGAAGGAACACCACATCAATTTTCTAATTTTCAGATCCCTCAAATCACAAAACGTGTAAAAATGTCAAAAAACGGAGGTCGAAAATTTCCATGAATACCTAAATTCTTCATACCTATAGAATGGAGAATATTTCGATTCATACAATCTTTGCCAAAATATTTTTTTTCCTATTTTTTATTTATTTATTTTTTTAATATTCTTTCCACTTTCTAAAAAAAAAAAAAAAAAAAAAAAAACGAAGTGATTTTGAACTTCTGACATGCAAAGTACATTTAGAAACTTATATTTTGCTCTATGGATTTAAATCCCAAGTACAATTAGGAGACCAACCACAAATAGGAGAAAAACACAAATACTTTAGATTATCATGTAAATTCTGTTGATGAGTCTTTTCCCAGGACAAATTTAGGGCTCAAAGGTGTGTCTTTGTCCTCTCGTAACTCACCCCCCTAAATAAATAAATAAATAAATCAGAATCTCTCACACACACACAAAAAAAATGTTTTTGAAAATATTTTAAAGAAGACGTATGGGTGTTTTTAACATACGTTTTATATTTGGCAGAGTTTTACCCAAATATCTGAAATTCGCGGAATCTCCTGCCAAAAATCAACTTTCCCCCCCCTCTCTTTTTTTTTTTTTTTTCAATAGAAAATTCCGAAATCGCAGATAACGTTTTAATTGCACTCAAGTTTAGTCTCGCCATGCGCAATTTCTTCACCCTGAAGTAATTTGGAGCTCAGTTAAGCTTACAAACGTGTTTTTTCTTATCCCCCCCCCCCCAGAGAAAGAATTTCACAAAAGTTGATAGATATGATTTTAAGTTGGGTAAAAGCCTAAATTCCTGCCAAGTGTTACTGAATTTCGTACAGCCGTTTTCATGTGATTTTTGGACAAAATTAGTGTTACAGACATACAGACGCAATGACACGCACACATACACACACACAGAAAAGTCCTTTCTGAAGTCCTTTTCGGCTTTCATGGTGTGTGAAACTTGAAGATATCGCATTTTTTTTTTTTTTAATCTGAGACATTTACAAACAAAAGTATGATTTTATTAATATATATATATATATATATATATATATATATATATATATATATATATATGAGAGAGAGAGAGAGAGATAGATAGATAGATATATAAATTATAGATATCGTAATAAAAACCTTAAAATTTAGCAATTAATAGATACAAAACAATTACCAACACAACAAAACTAGAACTGATTTTAACTTATAGGTAAGACTGACACAAAAATGTTGCGATACAGACTAAGAACCAATAAGAGACAAAAAGAAAAATTTAAATTACTTACGCCGACATGAATAATAATAATAAAAAAAGGACCCTTAAACTTAATGACGGAGAAAGTAAATAAAGGACTACAGAAATAATAATTGGATAAAAATGCTTAAAATTTGAAGTATAAACGCTTCAGGGGACATGTACTTCATAAAGCTGTGAAAGCTGCATCGATTACGTAAAAAAATAGAGCTAATCATAGCAATTTATATTGTTTCAGCCCCGATCAAGGCAACAAAACCATTTTTAATGAGAAATTAAATAAATTATTAAACCAAATCATCAAGAAATCCAGAGAGATAACTAGAAAAAAGCAGAGTAGCCACATGTAAAACTTTTACACAAACTGGAGAATAGGAAGATGCCAACAAATTAATGAAATTAAAAATAAAAGCATTCCAAACAATGTTTAATCGATAAAGAATGAACGACTGAGCATTTTCATTAACGATAACATTCACTGAGTAATTATTTATTTAGTTAAATTATAATTTTAAGTTAGTTAAATTTTAAATATATATATATATACATGTACATACATTATAAATGCAGAAATATATAAACGAATGAATGAAATTAAATGTAGAAATATATGTACACAAATGAATGTAATTATACCCCAAAAAACACTGAGATCTTCATCAGGGAGGCCCCTCAGTGTAGGGGTGAATGAGAAGTTTCTGAAAGGACAGTAGCTATAAGCTAATAACTATCCTTAGCCCCCAACTTCTCACCAAACAGAAAACCACCAATAACTGAAGAGAAATCAAACATACATATAATGTATAAAACTACTAAAATATTTTATAAAACCATCAAATTGTAAAAGTTATAAAACCACATCAATTCATTTAAAAATATATACAATACAAAAGAGAATTACCGAAGGTAAACAAGAAAGTATTAAAAGAAATAAAAATTACAACCTTTCAACTGGAACACAAACTATCTTCGGCCAACGGGGTTACTCGTTGGTACTTCAATATCGCCCTTAAATGAGGAAGTAGAACCAACCGAGACAGGAAAACTCTGAAAAGTCACAGTTAAAAATTGTGACGGGTAACAGTTAATATATATGAATGTATATATATATGAATGTTAATATATATGAATATATATATATATATATATATATATATATAAGATAATATGAATGAAATTTTTCATTCAAAATTTCGAGAATATTTTATAACATTTTCATTGAAAAGTTTGGAAACTTCAGCCTTGTCTTGGTTTTGAGACCCTTGAGAAAAACGGTGGGCAAGATTTCTTAGAAACTAGTGAACCGACCTCATTAAAATTTTACACAATTCTTCAAAATAGAAATGACTTGTACGTCAACATAGACTTAAAAAAAACTGAAATGTGAATTTTTGGCCGAGTTCTAGGCAAAAACAGTACAATTTCGGTGCATTTTACTCCAGGTATAGCCTTGTAAAATTAGTCGTAATCACAAAAAAGGAAAATCCTTCGTTCCAGCACTAGTCAATTCTATTTTAAAGAAGTGTGCAAATTTTCAATGAGATCGGTGCATTACTTTTTCAGAAATCGTGCCCACTGCTTTTTTGAAAGGTCTACGGAAGCCAGAATTTTCCAAATTTTTTAATGAACATTTCAAAAAACGTCCTTTAAATGTTGCTCTTTCATATGTTCAAAATTTTGAATAAAAAGTTTTATTTACTATGCTAAAAAGAAAGAGAGAGAAATTAAAATTGAAATAGAACTTTTTATTCTTGATAAGAACTTATCATACACCAATCCATGTTATGTGGTTAGAGAGAACAAATAAAAAAAAAAAAAAAAAAAAAAAAACGCAATTATAATCAGTGTTACTTTAAATATACTAAAATTTCTTTCAAACAAATACCTTTAACATGATCACTCATAATATACAAAAGTAAAAATTACTGTAGTTTTAAAAAATGTTATTCTTATTATTCATTTATTTTCCAGGAAACTGTTATCGACGAAGTCCATCAAGTCGAGTGTGATTATAAGTAAGCAATACTTTGTGCTATAACATTTTAAATTTTATTATTGAGTTATTTACTTGAGGATGCTGATTTAACCGAGAACGATCTATGTTTGATGAAAATCTGCTCGGTGTATATATATAGGAAACTATTGAAACGAATTTATATTTATGAGTTTAAAGATTAGAAAAACCAAAAGGAGAATCACAAACCAATGCGCAAAATTGCTGCAAAAGGAAATGCAAATCTTAAATATAGGAGTAGATTATCAATTGATTGAAATGAAATAAAACCCCAAAATGTACAGAGGTCTTCATCAGGGAGGCCCTCCAGTATAGGGGTGAAAGAGAAGTTCCAGAAAGAACAGTTGCAAATAGCTAATAATTATCCTTAGCCCCCAACTTCTCACCAAATAGAAAACCACCATTAACTGAAAAAAATAAGAAATAAATATTCTAAAATATTATAAAATTACAAAAGTTATAAAATTACATCAAATTAATTTATATAAAATATACAATAATATAAAGAAATGCGGAATGTAAACAAGAAAGTAATTAAATGAAATAAAATAAATTAAAATCCCCTACCTGATAAACTAAACCTCTTCGGCCGACGAAGCTACTCGTCGGTATTTAAATATTGCCCTTGAATGAGTAAATAGAACAAACCGAAAGAGGAAAACATTGAAAACATTCAGTTAGAAATTGAGACGGGTAACAGTTAATTTGCAAGGTTTTTCTTAAATCTTGAAGACCTCTGTGTTTTTTGGTGTGTTTTTTTTTTTCATTTCATTCAATTGATAATTTATTCCTATATATACATATATATTTAATTATTTAAAATATGGTTTTGTTTTAGGTTATTTTGGAATGATATTTTTAAATTTGCCATGACTAATTGCCAAAAATCACACTTTTGAATTCAATAGACCGTATAACATGTAAATTAGATACAAACACAGTATCGAAATATTTGACCGAATACAATACTTCCATTATCTACGGTAGTCGACTAATGGGGAAAAAAAAGATTCATTAAGGGGGGGGGGGAGTACGCATTAGTTAAGTGATGTACAAAACTTCCCCATTGTATTATAATATGACTCAGATATAGGACAAGCCAAAAAAATTTTTGTATTTGACCACATTCCAGTATCTTCACATTAGCATTCTGATGGAAAGAGCATGCAGGTAGTATGTGTTATGGAAGTCATATACCTAATTTAAGTGAAGAGAATTAATAACGTAAATGAATACACTCCTTCTCATATTTATAAGGACACTTTATATTTTGAAATGTCTAATGTAAAAATAATTGTGAACAAGATTATGCTAAGTGCACTTAATATATCTAGTATTCTAAAAACCAAAACTGCTATAATTTTTTTAATATGAAACAAAATTAATAAAAAATAATGCACAATCTTTTTTTTTTTTTTTTTTTTTTTTTCACGTTTTTAGATGTTTATAATTATAGGGACAATCAAGGTTTTTTCGTTTTATTCAATTTACAAGCGGATACATTACAGTTGACATGCGAATTCGTTAACTACTGGACTAGATTAATTCATATATAAGCCTTCAATTTTTCATGGACGGACATTACTGATAATTCCTCGGAAAAAAGAACGTTCATGTAGTGAAGTATGATAAATGTGTTTTTAAGTGGAAGGATAATTTCAATCCGCCGAATTTCTAATGAAATTCGAAGATCTAAAATGGCTGAAGGAAATGTGATCAAACTTTGAACTGCTGGTTCGATAGGAGAGAGATCTGATGCAAAATCATAGTTGTTTCACAGAGATCGAAGACTCATAATTCCTCTTACTGTTCTCCTCATAATGACTGCTACTGAATTTGCTCGTAATTTTTAACGAAACGTTGGGGTCCACATATATGCATGTTTAAAATAATTGATAATATGTTAAAATGAATAAAAACCTGTAATAATCAATAAGCATTTAATCGGGGAAAGAACGTCTATGTTAAAGTTGAATAAAGGCAATATTGAATGGTAATATGTTCTATTTTCGGATGAAAAACATTTTATTCTTGATTAACCAAATGGTTTTAACAGTTACTGGCACAATCTGAAGATAGCGAAAGACAGAGCAGATTTTTTAAAGGCAGATATGAATCGGGCATTTTACAGGTGGATCTATGGTGCTCTGGGGAGCTGTTTCTACTGAAGGCAGAATGAATTTACTAATTTTTTCCATTATTATGAACATCAAGAGAACATACAGAAATTTTAAACTTGGAATTCTCAGATTTTTGTTAGATTTTGGGGGGTAATAATAATTTTTTCAACAAGACTTAAATTTTTGCTCTACTTCTAGAGCAATAGGAAAAAGTTTGAAGAAAGAAACTTCTGTATTGTTGCCTTTCCCGTGGCCTAAAAGTTGAAAAAACCTTAACTTATCATATTAGAAAAGTGCATGCAAGTGGAAAGCAATTTTAAATTGTTTAAATGTATTCAGAATATCATCTATTCTGTATGAAATGGTATTGAATGTGGAACTGAATATTAAAGAATATATATATATACCAGAGAGAATGTCTGACTGTTTCACCCTAAAAATAGACCCCATAAAATATTAATTGAAAAAATAATTGAAAAAAAGTACTAAGATTCGAGCTGTCCTTATAATTGTGAACGCCTGAAAAATCCTTTTTTTGACCGTATTTAAAGTTTTTTAAAATAGAAAAACGACAAAACTTTTTAAATATCGTCTATTAATGAAATTCAAATTGATAAAAAATATATTTGTTTAAATGATAGTGTTCAGTGTTAAGTTAATATAGAAAAACGGGTGTCCTTATAATTATGAGAAGGAGTGTACACTTGTTTACAATTGATTTTGTGAATAATCCACCAACAACTTTGTACAAACATATCACATGTATGGCATGTGAAACCTTTCTTATCTTTCTTGGTAAGCCCTACACATTCCTCGCGCACATAATTATGACACACAACACATAATCTCGTTTCCGCAACTTTTTCCTTGTTGCAAATACCGTTAAACCATCTTTCTTTGGGGTACATACAAATGAAACACTTCCGGTTGCAAAGCCGTTTGCAAGCGTTCCAAATGTATTACTACAGTGGGCAGCAAAAGTATCCGAGCACTAGCAAAAATTTTAGACTGACACCTTGTTCTTAGACTGACTAAGAACAGGATTCGTGAAGGGTTTATTTAACGAAGCTGTATTAAGTGTACTTTTTTTATATAGGAATTTTGATAGTACTCGGATACTTTTGCTGCCGACTGTATTTGCAAAAAATTTGCAAAATATACGTCATCGAAGTTGCAAGCGTTCCGTTTGTATTTTGTATGTAACCCTAGATCACTTTTCTTTGCTCAGGGACCATTTCCACTATTATTCGTAGACTATTTTTGTTTATATCGCTGTTGTGATGTGTGAGTGTATTTAGAATTATTTTGAGAAGCCCTCGGAAAGAAGTCTTTTTTTCAAAATTAGAGTACGATAGTTCACTGCAGGTTTTATGACAGCAGTACTTGAGGGACAAGGAGTATGACGAACCTGTTTTTCAGAAGATGTCTCTGAGGAAGGAATTTGTTTTCCACTTTTGGCACTATTCTTTGTTGGAGTTTTCAGACACAGAACTTGGAGTAAAAATTTCCTCGGGAATTACATTGACATGATAGATAGGATAGGATTGACACGATAGATACTTGTCCCTTTGAAGCCACCTTTAACGCTGGAAATGTCAATGTCATAGCTTTGTGTCAAACTGGAGAAAATATTCTTCCAAATCGAGCTTTTGTAATGTTTTCATGGTTAGTTCGTTCCAAAAACAAAAGAACGTCTTGGTCTCAAAATTATTCAAATGGTCCAGAAGAGGATTTATCCAAAGGCTGACACTCATGGGTTGTAGTAGAAGCTGAACAAGGTTGAAGAAAGTTTTCTTTTTTTCGGCCTCATCCAGAAATAAGTAATCAAGATGGGATTTGACCCCATCAAAGGTGAGAAGACAGCGTCCTTGTTGTTTAAATTTTGATACATGCAAAAAGTAATATGCCCACTGGGTATATTGTCAACAATAATGGGTTTTAAAAAACCATTCGTAATTCTGTCTGAAAACTCAGCAGTTGAAATTCATTTATACAGTTGAACCCGCTAAAATATTATGTGTAACACTAAGTACAGATACGTTGTTTCAATTAGAAAAGTAACAAACTTACAAGAGACAAATTTATAAAATGGCTTTGCAATTGCAACTAACAAAACAAATCAACAATGACTGTTTCCCCATGCACTTGATCAAGGTTAACGGGCAACGCAGAACTAATAAACTATGTTCTTCTGACGAGCGACTAGAGATCCTATATTAGGAAGAGACTAGACATTGACGGAAAGTCGGCCATTTTAGTGCCAAATCGGAGCGACTCCCGTAGAACGTAATGCTTTTTTTTTCACGATTGAAACTTTTCTATACAACATAAATGGACGAAAATTGTATTAAATTTGTTCAAAAAGCAGCACAGAATATAAATATGTAATTTTTTTCGTCTTAGAAAAAAAAAGAACTTGAAGAAAAACGAATTTTGTTTTAATCTTCGGTAAGATATAGTTATTTTATCAACTGTGATCGGAAAAAAGAGGATTTTTTGTTATATATTTCTGCATTAAGCAAAATACGTTGATTCTGAAAGTAGTTCGACTTTTTTTTTTTTTTTTTTTTTTTGCGGATATACATTTTACATTTAAAAAGTTAAAATTTTTTTAACAGAAGTATAGTAATCTTAGTTTTTGTCAAAGTAATTCATGAATAAATGTAAAACTACGGCAGAAGAAAGGAAATTATTTTTTATAATTTTATACAAATATGTATGTAATATTTTTAAAAGCTAAAAATACATATTTTATTCATCTCAATTATGCCTTATTATTAATAATGATGTAATTACTATTTTTGTAAAAAATATTAACCAACAATTAAAAATAAAAATTTAATAAAAATTTGTCAAAATATTAAGTAATAATTTTAGAAATTAAAAAATATGTTTTTATTTATTTTATTTACGTTTATTGTTTCGTTGATTTTTTTTTTTTTTTTTTTCTTTTTTAAGTTTTTAAAAGTATTATGTAAATAAATACAATAACTTATTTAAACATTATTATTTAAAGGAAATTTATATTTAATATGCCAGTAAATAATGTACACCTTATTTTCTTTATTTTTATCAGAGTTGAAGAATCTTCAGAGCTACTGTTTGGTGATGTTGGTAAAGGAAAGCTACTATTAATAATTAATGATGACGAATTTTTTCTCTTGTTGCCTGCCAAAAAACCCAAGAAATTGAAAGCTATACGAAATTTTTTTTCAAGTTTGTTCTGTTGCTGCAGAAAAGCCTTTCAGAGACATCATGCTACATCCAAAATAGACATTCTATAAAAAAATTAACCAAAATAGAAGTAAGAAAACCTAGCTTAAAAGAAATAATAGTAAATTTAATGAGGAAGGCTTTCCCTCAGTGATGTCTATTTGTCAAAGGCTGACGAGGAAGGATTTCCCTCGTCAGTCTTTGTATCATTTGTATCGAAGAGGAAGGATTCCCCTCGTTGATACAAATCTGTCAAGCAGGATAGAGGAAGGATTTCCCTCCCCATCATGAATCTGTCACATCTCACCCAATCTCACGTGGGGGAGAGGGGGGGGGGTCCTCGGCAAACATCAAGTAATTTTTCCCCAGCAAAAAACAGTGTAAAATTGCGAGAAAATTGAGTTAAATTCAAGTAAAACATGTTTCTTGACTTAGGTATGGCAAAATCTGACACGACAATATTTATCGTGGCTATTCGAACGCCGCGAAGCAGCACAGTGGCCTTTCGATTGTTTTAGGGCGAAATCGGCCAGCCACATGCGCGACTCGACGAACATCGCAGCGTACGAGCCGACAGGGACGCACGGACAGCTTCCAACCTTCTTTGTTTACGCCCTTAAATATTTCGTTACACAACTACTCAGATTAGTTTCTATTTAAGTATTTTATTGTTCAGTTTTATTACTGTGATTCTAGACTATGATCCATACAATCTTAAAAACTAGTCCTCAATAAAAATAATAAAGCAAATGTGTTTTTTGATATAAATTCAACGCATTTGCAGTAAAAGTACGAATTTTGGAAAAATCTCACGTGAGATTAGAGAGGTGGGGGAGGGGGTCGAGTCAAATCTCACCAGGGGGAGGGGGGTGTAAAAAAATCGCCAAAACCGCCTCACGTAATTAATGGAAGTCCCCTTTCGGGACAAAATCTTCGTTGAAATACGTGTGGAATAGCACGTTTCTTAAACCCAAAATCTAGTAGGCTTTTCTTTAGACGTTTGACAACATGATTTAAATTCGAAGTTCGCATTATTTTGTCACCATTCTGTATAAATAAGCTTTAGGATCTGATCCAAGATTTAATATATGTATATACGTATTATTATTATTAATTCAAAAAATATTATCTTCAAGTTGATTTGAATTTCCTTTTCTTGCATTGTTTTTGAAACTTTTTGCATTTCAATATTATTTATTAATTGACTCATGGATTTATTTTATTTTGGTTTTAGTTCTTTATAAACTGTGATTTATGTTGTACGTTTTAATATCAGACTGCTCATTTTTTAATCTTCATTTCATTCATTTTTTTTTTTTTCTAGTTCTTCATATGATACTTCGTTATATCTACTGCAATGAGTAAAAAGGTTTTCAATATACACAGTCATTTGCAAAAGTTTAAGACCAGTAGCCGATTTTCAGTATTTTAACACATTGCATCATTTGCACAGATTATTGCGTCCTCTCATGTGCTGATTGCATAAGACGCATTCTACTCCTGTAAATAAAAATGTCCGGCACGTTTATCGCCAGTTATTTAGTGGATTTTGTCGTAGACAGTGCTGTTGTGTAATTATTGTAATGGGTAAAAAACATTCACTACTGTTATACAAAGGTCAGAAATATTGACCCTGCATAAAATTGGATTTTCTGAACGTCAAATAAGTTCGAGGGTAAGTGTGAGCAAGACAGCTTTGAATCAAGCTATTAGTAAATTTAAAATTTCGGGAAAATGTGTGGAACTTAAGAGAAGCGGTCTCCTTAGATAAACGAGTGCACGTGTTGATCCTGTGATTAGAATGGTCGTACGAGATCCCAAGAACCTCCTGCAATTCGATTGGACATTCTCTTGCAGCAAAAAGCACCAACGTCAGTTTGAGTACTATTTCAAGATGTTTGGACAAAGATTTTGATTTATTATCCCATAAACCTGCAAGGAAACCTCGACTTACTCCAAGTATGAAAAAGAAATGACTCTTAAGGTCCACAAATTTTCCCGAACTTTTAAATTTACTAAGAGCTTGATGCACAGCTGTCTCGCTCACATTTAACCTCGAACTAATTTGAAGTTCAGGAAATCCAATTTTATGCAGGGCCAATATTTCTGACCTTTTTGTAACAGTAAATGAAGGTTTTTTACCAATTACAATAATTACATAACAGTACTGTATACGACAAAATCCAATAAACATCTGGCAATAAACGTGCCGGGCACCTTTATGTATAGCAGTAGAATGCGTCTGATGGAATCAGCACATGAGATGACGCAATAATCTGCGCAAATGACGCAATGTGTTAAAATACTGAAAATCGGCTACTAGTCTTAAACTTTGGCAAATAACTATATATATATATTCTTTTTAAAAACAAACGTATCACTTTTAAGATTATATTTCTAATTTATAAATAACATAAATTGCTGTCAGATTTTAAACGTCTGTTTGCGCGTTACATACATAAATATTATATTTTTCACTAAGCATTAAGGTAAAGACACCAGTGCTCGTCACCCTTAAAATCTGCACCAGTAGTCGTCACCCTCTTAAACGAAGTGTTAAAACAAGCGTTAATTAACATCTATGAGTTTTAATCCACCAGCACTAGATTCTCCAAAGCCTTCTGCTTCTTATCACACAAACAGTTCGATTTCAAGTGTTGAGGAAAAGTGGGTTAAAGCAAAATAAGTGAAGTATGCGTTAAATGACAATTGGATTGAGTAAACGTAAAGCAAATGATTAAGGAATGAGGTATGCATTTCTTGATATATTTTGTTGTTTGTTGTATTTGACATTGCTCATAAAGCATTGTATATAAAGTTTATGATATGTAGAATACGATTTAAGTGCGACTTTTTAAAATTTAACATAATATAAAGAGTTTTATGGTATGACGCCTTCTGGTGCATATTTTACACGTTTCACCAGTGCTCGTCACCCCGGGAGCACTGGTGTTTTAACATTTTTAATAATTGGGTAATGTTTTTTACTAAAAATACTATATTTTCGCTTAGAATTATGATGGTATAGTTTTTACTTTAATTGGACTACTGGCACCAGTAGTCGTCAGGGGTATTTGTAAAGGTAAACAAACGTATTTTGACCCCAAGAACGTGACCTGTATTGCATTTGTAACTTTTGTCCAACTTGTTTAAATAAAGTCAATCCTGGTAACTTTAATTCACTAAGACTGAATTTAAACCACCTATAATTTTACATTGTATTTTGCTGGAAAAATTAAATAAATGTCACATACACATATTTAGTTATAAAGATCCTTTTCTAGTTTTTTTCTATATATTTTAGAAAAACAGAAATGATTACTCTATACGTCTGCCTAATGTATTTTAAATTTTTATGATATCATGCTTTTACGAAGATGTATTTAAGTGATGCTTTAAAGTTGCTTCATACCAATTAGTTACAAACTAATTAGTTATTCTTTTAAGCACTTTATTATGCATTTTATATTTTTATAAGTTTTTATTGATCGTAATTAATTAAATTCATATATATTTCGAAAGTTATAAAGTACAAAGCCTTAATTCCATAATCAGCATAACTGTGAGTCGATTCAAAATTTTATGAAGGATTTTTGCTATGTTAGATATTGGTGACTAGGAATTTATGTAGAAAATATTAAACGAAAAAACATTTCTTAAGTAAGCTTTCTATTTATATATTACTTATGTAAGGTAAACACACGAAACATATAAATGATTCTTTTAATTAAAAAAACTTTAAGTATGTAGTGCCTTTTTGTGTGTGTGTGTGGAGGGGAAGTGGTAAAAGAGGTGATATATTCAGTAGCAGTGGATTGTTCTTTGGAAATTCAAAGGATTGTTCTTTGTATGTCTAGCATATATAGTGTTACATTAGTTGAAAGACTAAAAAAACAAGATAGTGGGAACTGCATTTTAAAAATTTCGGAAAATGTATAAGCCTTTTTTAAAAATTTAAACTTTCTTATAGCTCTTATTTTACATAAAAATATCATATTTATATTTTTTATGATGGCTCAAAAGCACCCATAATGGCAGTGTAAAACTGAAACAGATACAAATATTATTTTTTGTGTCTATACCAGAAATATTTGCTAAGTGTTATAAGATTAAGTTATAATTAAGTCAAAATGTTTTCATTTTATGTCAATAATTATGAAAGTATTTTAAGTTACGCAGTTAATGTTCCCTCTGCCTTCTGTAATAGCTTTCCGGCCCACAATATGATGATTGGCTTCACCTGCCTTTTGCATCGTCTTAGCCGCTTTTTATTTCCCCCCCCCCCCCAAGAGTAAATTTAAAGGTTTCGCGAAATTCCATCAAAGAGAATATTGCTTACACTTAACCAACACACACATCAAAAATCGCCTCTCTGACGTAATTTGGAGCTGAGCTAAGGTAGAAAACGTGTTTTTGGTCAGCCGCATGTGGAAAGGGGAGGTAATTTTGCAAAATCGCCTTATAATACGTTTTGAGTACCCATAACCCACCGAAACATAAAAAAATCCCCTTCCTGAAATTATCTGGAGCAGAGTTGAGCTTGAAAACGTATTCTGTAAAAACCAGATGACTACTGGTGTAACTCATTTTTCAAGTGACGAGCACTGGTGCATTGTTATAGGTTCAATTATTATTATTATTTTTTTTAAATTGGCGTAATGTATTAAAAAATTGAAAGTGTCTAACAACAACTAGAAGAATCAGTGTATAAAATAGACCAAAGTATAACATTCATACATGAATACTTCACGAATACTACGCGAAAAAACACAAACATTTTAAAAATAAGCCGTTAAGACTGACGAGCACTGGTGTCTTTACCTTAAATCTTCAATAGAAAAGTGTTATATTTTTTTTCTTCCGTAACTAAATGATTTGCAATAAATTCGTGTTAAATCGAAAGCATTAAACTTATCAGATAAAATTACACAATCGTAAAAATAAAACTTGACTCTATTTAAAATTTTATTTAAAATTAGATTTTACATCAAATCATATTTTTATTCTTTGGTATCATTTAGATTCAAATTCATCTGTCGAAATCTAATGGACATTTTTATATTTTAGAAGCATCCGTTATAACAAAAATCGTGAAAGTAGTGGCAACAATATTCAAAGACTTTCATCAAAAAATAGAATTGAAAATAATCATGTAATCATTCAGAATGCTTTTTACATTGAAACGCCTGGTATTATTGTTAATAATAGTCATTGTACTGAAAAAAATCCAAATAACCAGGTTGAATATTGCAAAGGTAATTCTCAAAAGATTCAGAAAAGCAAACATGCCAAATTCCAGAGTCAAGATGATTACCCTTCAAATTTGAATCCTTTTAGTGATGATTATGACGAGAAAAATATTGATGACTATCCTTTGTATCTCAATCCGTTTGAAATGAGCTTAGCTGATGAAAACACCGACTTAAAGTCAAATTCTAACAAAGAAATTGCTTGCTTCCAAAATAACAATTTAAATGATCAGTCGAAAATACTAATGATCAAGAAAAAACTAATGATCAATATCCTAATCACCTCAACCCTTTTCATGAGGATGAAGAAAATATTGATAAATATCCATCACAATTTAATCAGTTTGAAATCAAAGAATCACTGAAAACCACTGAATCTATGAAAACTAGAAATAATGTATCCCAAATTCAAAAATATAGAAAAAAATATCCTGCACCTAAGCCACCGACTGTACAGTTTCAGCCTCAAAATAACCTTGAGAAAACAGTGAATTCTGAAAAGACAGATTTAAACTGCAGAATACAAGCATATGATATTAAAGCTAAACAAGGGTTGAAGCCTAGCAAAAACAAAAGACGGGCTCCAATGCCACCTATTCACAAACCAGAAAATGATATGAATTGCGAGCCTTCATCATCTACCGTCATAGACCTTATATAGATAGACTACGCCACCAATAGGACTTCCCATTATAGTGAATGTCTTCAACATGAGGGTGTAATCTGAAACCTCCATCCTTTGCGGTCAGAGTCGTATGTCACGTGCTAGGGACCTGAGGGAGATTCTTCCATAAGAAAGCACTTATTTTTGTAATAATTCAAACAAAAAATTCTCCCCTTGAAAATGTTTCTCACAAAAGATACTTTTTTATAATTAATCTATGACATTTTAGCTTCCCAACGATGCGTAAATCTAAAGGCTTAAATGAAAAGTGTGTGTACAATACAGAAATTAAAAAACTCAAAACTACTTTCTTTCCTATGGAAAAATGACATAATATTCATTCTTGTCTCTCTCTCCAGGTCCGCATCACGTGATAATTTAGTGGGGAAGCTACTTCATGTCGCAGGCAGATAGTGAGGGGGGATGCGTGGTCTATCTATATAAGGTCTATGTAGTGGACTGAATGGGGGCAACAACGAAAAAAATACACTTAAAGTAAAAACAAAATGTAGTATAACTGCCTAATTCGTTTCGCTACTGATTTCTAAAGAAATAATGCGTTGAATATTCCTTAACAAATGAAAGAAACTTCTTTCTGTGAAGAGGGAAGTTTCTACAATGTTTCTCATAAGGGCAGAATATTTTAACTAAACATTTGAAAATTATTATTGAAATAAGTACTTTTTCTGTTGTTGTTATTGAAATTATATTATTAGACAATATTTTATCATTTTTCTTTTAGAAAAAAAATAAGAACGATGTCAAATAATAACTTTTTTCACACATTTGCAATTATTAAAACGATTCGACTGTTCACTTATTATTATTGTTATTATTATTATTATTAGACATTCTTTGAGTTTATATTTCGTCTTTCCCAGTAAAACAATCAGCCATTCTGTCTATATAATTTTGTTGTCAATAGCGAATGTTCTTTAAAATATTCAGATCCAGTCAATGCCATGCTACATAGATAATATTGTCTTCCATTTCCATGCATTTTTTAAAATCAGTGTTACCTGACTTTTCATATACCACGTTTTTAAATTTTCTGTTCAATCATAGCTATATTAGCACTTTATCAATGTGTATAAAATTTTTTAAATGATAATGATGTCAATTTTTGTGAGATGCATAATTTAACTTTTTATATTTTTTTAATGTTCACGTTTAATTAAATGTATTTATTTTTATGTCGAAAAAAAATGCACTCGCATTTTTTTTTTTTTTTTTTTTTTTTAACAACTAAATCGTAGCTAATATTTAAATGGGTAATTATAAAGCTATTGATAGGTTATTATTTTCATATTTTAATTAATTAAAAGAAAACTAATCGAAAATTGGAAAATCGAGCTTCGAGGTATTGCGTTGTCATCGTGTTCTGAGATATTCTAAAAGTTACAAGTGTCTAGCTAGTCGGTAAAAAAGTTAAAAATTGATTGCAAGATTTGTACTGGACAAACAAAGAAGAAAACGAGTTAATAAAAACATGGTAAAATAGTCGTTTTATATAAACCCCAAAAATATTGCAATTAAACCAATAGATTGGTGGTGTTTTACAAAATTAGTAGTGGTAAAAAATAAAATTACAATATTGATTTATGAATCCTGTTTCGAATATGATAAGTGAAACGTTTTTCTATTATTTTTAGGACTCAAGAATATAGTAGTTAAATCGAAATATTGATGTTCTGTACTTCAAACAATTTTTAGTGCTCTAAAAGTAAAGTAAATATCTTTATCTGATTAGAGTTGCACGTACTCTGAGTTCTCCTTGCATATGCCCCATAAATTATTTTCCGGACAACGTGTAACTTTTTACATATCTCAAGCAGTTATTTTGAACATTCAACTCTGTAATATACCTGGATGTTTTAATAACCCGAACAACATAGAAATCCAATAATTTTGTCGTCGCTTCGCTTCCCTTTCACTAACCAAGGGAAAATTTCATTGTTTAGGACTTCTTTTCAAGAAATGTTTTCTCTTTAGAAGTTTTTTCTTTAAATTATTTAGGGAAACAGTCAAAATATTGGAACAATACGTAATAATTTTTAAGAACCATTTTTTTTAATGGTATGTATATTCAACCTTAAGATTTTAGTCTGAAATTATTTATGAGCTTTCCTGTTATTCATGCACATATTTTACAGTTATTGTCATTCTTAGAATTATGTGTATCAAAAATAGGTTATCTCTTAATATTTGGAAAATATTATGTTACTATATATTGGACAAAATTATTAAAAAGTGTGTTAAAAATAATAATTAAAAAAAAAAAAAATGTTTCATTTTTTATTGTAACAAATAATAATTTTTTTTTCTTCCATGTTTTTCTTTGCAGACTTCTCAAAAATCACGGATGCCTGGAATAGGAAAACTTTTCAAAAAACTATTTAAGAAAACTTAACATTATCTGAAGAGATTTTTATTTCATTGGTTTTATTATTTTCATCAAAATTATCCGTATATTCTTTCAAAATCCTGAAAAATTCCCCATAAAAAAAATACGTATAATTATCTTATTAAAACAAAAAAAAAAAATAATGTAATATAAAATAAAATAAAAAGTTATATATATTTAAAAAAAAAAAAAAAAAAAAAATCTACAGAGCTCCTTCCATCTGAGCCGTCTGATCTTCCATCTGTGTACTGCTATGTACCACCAACATTGCTCTTTCCATCTGAGCTGTCTCTCTTCCTGTATGAACTCTCTCTTCTTCCATCTGTGCCATCATTTACCATCTCTACAAGCTCTTGCCATCTGAGCTATCTCTCTTCCTGTATGAACTGTATGTCTTCTTCCATCTATTCCATCATTTACCATCTCTACAAGCTCATGCCATCTGAGCTGTCTCTTCTTCCATCTATACCATCATTTACCATCTCTACAAGCTCCTTCCATCTGAGCTTCCTCTCTCGATCTGACAAGTCCATCGTCACTGCTGAATATTGTCTGCTTCTCCATCAAAAAGCCACCGAGCTACGACCCTATACCATCTCAGGGCGTAAGGCGGTGTGTATAAGTGATTCCCGTATGAACTGACTGCCTCTTCTTCCATCTATGGCATCATTTACCATCTCTACAAGCTCCTTCCATCTGAGCTGCCTCTCTCGATCTGACAATTCCATCGTCACTGCTGAACATCGTCTGCTTCTCCATCAAAAAGCCACCGAGCTATGACCCTATACCATCTCAGGGCGTAAGGCGGTGTGTATAAGGGAGCAACAGTAACCTGCCTCCAAGTGGCGCTCCCGGTTAACGTTTTTGCATCCAGCGAAAATGGCTGAATGGTTATATCACTGAAATATGTATTTAAAAATATGCATGCAGACGTTATTAGTGCAATATAAATGTTATTTTATGCAAATGCAATGTAATGTTAATGCTATTTAATAGTTTGTATTGTGCAAAATATTGTTATCATTAAATACCTTGAAAGAAAAATGTTACCAAGCGAATAATTCATTTATTGAGTTTAAATTTAGTCTTACAAATAATACAAAAAATGACGACATAAAATATTGGAATTCAATGTGAAATCCGTTTATCTGTTTTTATTTAAACAATGTTACTTATTCACTATGTCTATTTTAAGAATATAGCTTTTATTTTAATATTTGCAGATGCATTTTACAGAAAAAAAGTGACCATTGTTTCTTAAAATTAATGTAAAATTTGCAGCTTATGATAAACATTTACTATTACGAAATTCATATCATACTCATATCATTAATATCGTGGTCGTATTAACGGTGAGAGACTTCGTTTATAGAATAAGCGAAAATGAATAATCAATAAAATATGGGATCACTGTTACTGGTCTCTGCGTAATTTGCGTCCATAAATTGTTAATACAGTGATTACTACAATGGTGTACAGCTTGCATTATTCTTATTTTTACGGCGCCTAACCTTTGTTATTAATTTTGGAATTTCTGTATAAAACTTTTACAAATTTCACATGAAAACTAACGTTTTTCCATTATTCTATAGATCATTGTTATCAAAATTTTTGAATTGGAAATTAAAAATGTCAAAATTTTTTACAATTTTATAATAAATTTGGGGAGCCATGAGTGTCGATGGCCGTATTTTTCGAGGGTCACTAAACAAATGGTTTATATATAGAAAAGGGACCCATGCAATTTTAATTAATTATCAAAATTCTCGCGGGACCCGGTTTAATGCCCCTATTATACACACGAGTGTATGCCCAACTTTTGAGCCAATTGTTAATTTGAGCCACTTTTGTTGGCTCAAATCTCCTCAAAGCCCAGTGTAATAGGAATTGGGAATACGAACAATTCTTTCTGGCTAGTCAGAAAAAGTTGTTCGTATGAGCAACTTCTTTTACTGTGACAAGCGAATGAGAAGAAAGTTCCTTACGCTTCGAAAAAAGGCAGCGTCGGGGGGGAAATTCTTTCACCGTTGTTATTTTCGCTCTCCCTGCGTCGTCCCCGTTAAAACAGCGATAAGTAACTTCGCTTGTCATGTACTGTGTACCCTGCAAACCAGTTTTTCGAACAATTTTTGACTCAACTATTGTCTTTTTCAGATTTCGGATTTCAAAAATTGAAGTAAAAATTTGCTCAAATGAGAGTTGTCTGAAGGATCGTTGAGTGTAATACTGCCTTTAGAGACACGGATGTTATAGAAAATAATGGGCAACGTTTCCCACAGATCAACGTGCTACGCAAAAGTAATACCTTGGGAATTATCGAAGTGGAAAAGTCATCATCTCTGCTCTGCGGAGAATCAAAATTAAGATGACATGCCTCCGGATGCGGAAGAAAAAATTCAATTAGCACTGACCAGAAAGTACACGAAAAGTAATTAAGAGAAAGTGTTCGGATATTACAGTGTTAGCAGCAGCTAGGAGCTCTGGAATCGTCGACAGAGCTTCCTAATTCCTGTTTATTATGTGCCTTAACTTATTTTAAATGTTACGTTGGTAACAATTGAATGACTTTTTTTCATATTTTGCGGATAATAGACTGTATGGTTGGCTATAATCAGATATGATCGGATGTAACTGTTGATTGAAGCATAGCCTCCGTCACGTGGCTCAGAAACTTGGCAAGAGTTGAAGAGGTAGACAGCGCCACCTGGTACAGATTGCGCTACTTTTTTATTCAACTGTCACCAATAATTTTAAGAAGTTGGATATGATATACATAAAAGGCGAATAGAATCTAAGAAACGTCGATTATATATATCATATATATACTGACCAAACGTCCCCATTTTCTGGGGACAAATGAGGACTTTCTTTTTTTTAAGGCATTTTTCTAAGGTTTAATAAATTGTAGAAAGTAAATTATTAATCAATAATACTTTTTTTTTAGTCCTTATTTATTAGAAATGAAAAAAATACATCCATAATTGGATAATTGTAGCAATTTTTAACGTTTCTCTATTATAAAGGTACTTTGATCTGGTCAGCCTAATTCATATATCACTTCTTAAAATTATTGGTGAAGGTTGAATAAAAAAGTCGCGCAATCTCTACCAGGTGGCGCTGTCTACTGCTTCAAATGTTGCCAAGTTTTCGAGCCACGCGACAGGCATCTATTTTAGGAGGCTATGGTTGAAGTATGGCGCATTCATATAAATTGGAGATAAATTTAGAGAGCAGACAGGGAACAATCTTTTAATAAGTATCATATATCTATGAATCCCGTATTTTTCTAGAGGGCGCTTTTACCAAAATGCAACATTCTACCTTGAACGAGGCTAAAGCTATTCCTCCTGAATACTTAATCTTGCTATGATGTACTATGAATTTTTGTAAATGTTGTTTGTGCTTGTATGTTTGACACTGAGGAGGGCTATTGTTCTAGTCTTGTGTTTCAATGTTTTTAATTAAAATGTAATTTTAAAGTTTTAAAATTTTTATCTCATTTTAAATGTTATATTGGTTTTATCATATTACTTCCTCTCCCGGGACATTTTAAACTCATCGGTAATTTCAAAATGTACCTCCCCGAGAAAATTATCTGAAATATCACATGCCAAATTACAATACTTCAAAACTGATGTTCAACGATGAAAAATGAGAAATATGAAAAGCAAACACTATTCTTTAAAAACATACTACAGTTGTTGCTTCGGTTGTATGTATCACGAATGACTTTATATCAAACGGGGAAAAAAAAAAGGCACAAGTGCAAAATTAGATTAGTACCGCATCCTTTGTCTAAAAAATAGGATCTTTAAACTCTTACACGAAGCAACAGCAGTGATGCCAGATGGTCGAAAATTATTTCCCCAAACAGGTCTTCAAATTTCCCCAAATCAGGTTTTTTTTTTTTTTTTTTTTTTTTTTTTTTTTTTCCCGAAAAAATCCCCTACTTGATTTCTACCATTTTCTACTAAAAAGGGAAAACAACATTTTCTTCAGAAAAAAAAAAAAAAAAAAATATCAAGCAGATTTAAGCTCAGATTTTTCCCCAAATGAAGGTAATTTTTGAAAAAAAATCCCCAAATAACGATAAAACTATTGAAAGTCCCTAGTCATATTGATAAATCATTACGTTGCCAACACTGACAGAAAGTTGAAGAGCTCCCCAGATTTGTCCCCAAAAATTTTAGAATTCCCCAAAAAAGTCCCCACAAACATTTGGTCCCCAAAATTGTCCCCAGAAGCCTCAAAAATCCCCAAAATGGGGACAAAATTCCCAATCTGGCATCACTGGGCAACAGTGTAGCATCAGTTCGAAAAGATATAAAGAATTGGAAGAAAAAAAGTTGCTTCAACCGAGCAACTTTTCTTACATAAACCACATTGTCAGGAGTACTAATCTCTCTTAGCCTAGGAAATGCTATGTTTGCAGACATGAGTAGAACGTCATTCTTCCTCTTCATTCATGCGACCCAACGTACTGAGCAGAGATGAAACTCTCAATTTCCTGTCACCTCAAACTGCCATGACTTAACCCTTTCAGGGGCATTAAGTAAAAATGATTGAATTTCCTTTTAAATGTATATATATCATAAAGTAAACATCCCCTACAAGTCATATTTGATGAAGAAAAAAATTCAGCATGTGTTGATTTTTTTGTGGGTGGTGGCTAGACGTTCTAGCCACTGCGCACATACGTCATGTACCTTAATTTTTGAATGGAAATAAATATTTATATATTTAAGGAATAAAAATTGGAACTATGCCTTGAAAATGTAATTATAATAATACAATGTAACAATAATTAATTATTACTTAAATTATAATGCTTCTTTATCCTTTTTTAATGATTTATTATATATATATACACAGATATATGGGCTGTTTAAAATTTGTTTAGAAACCTTTATGCATTAGTAATAAGAAAAAAATATTCACTATTTAAGGAATAAAAGTTATAGTAATTCAATTATATCTATAGCTGGGCAAGCGTTTTATTCCCATAAGAAGATTTATAGCAATAAATCTTAAAACTTCTTCTATATCTATTGGAGTAAAAGATTTTCCTAACTGGGTAGCATACAAGTTTAATAAAAAAGCACCACAAAACTGGCGTTGTAAAAAATATTACTTACAAACTTTGAATAAACACCATAAAATGCAATAAACTCGCAACAATTGTTTCGGGTCGAAAAAACACACGACCCTTCATCAGGCGAATAAAGTAAGCACGAGTGCTGCAGTCAAAGCGGCGACGCACAAAATCGTTTAAAGTGAAAAGAAAAACTTTAGAAGTAAGTTCACTTTTCTAAAGTAAGTTTCACTTTTCACATTCAATTCACTTTTGAGGTTGAACAGGATTGCTCTTTGCCTTTCCTTGACGTTCTTGTGATTAAAGAAAAGGATTGTTTCTCAACTACTGTCTTTAGAAAGCCATTCTCTGTCTCTTTGCCGCCGCATGCTCTCTCTAACCACGCCCCTCAACAAAAAATGTCTGCTTTTTACACTTATGTTTATCGTGCCTTACACATTTGTTCTGATGCGTCTAATCTTTCGAAAGAAATTAATTATTTAAAATCTCTTGCTCTCTCTCGTGGTTATAACCCATCTATTATCGATAAAGCTCTATATAAATTTAAGAATCCTAAACGTTCTGCTCCCAAATTAAACGATCACAGTCTCATCCCAGTTGTTTTACCTTTTTATTCTTCGCTCTCTTTTAAAATTTCTAAAATTCTTTCACCGTTTGGTTTCAAAGTCATTTACAAACCCGTCAATAAAATTAAATTATCTTCTCTTAAGGATCCCATTCCCACCGAAAACCGTTCTGGAATTTATTTAATTCCGTGTTCGTCCTGCAACTTAGGTTATATTGGTCAAACTAGGAGGCGTTTGAAATACAGAATAAATGAGCACCGTCGGAATGTTCGTAATGAAGAGATTACCAAATCTTCTATTGCTTCCCACTGCTGGTCTCAAGGTCATCGTTTTGATTTTTCAAAAACTAACATAATTTCATCTCCTGTCTGTTCCTCCCATTTGGATATTCATGAAGCATTTTACATATTTAAAAATTCGAAAAATCTTGTTAATGATATTTCTTCCACTCCATTCTTCTCTGATGCTTGGAAATTACTCACGTAACTTAGATTTTCGTTTAACTTTGATATCCTTAGATTGTTATATGGTTAATCTCCCTCATTTATTTATGTTCTTGTTTTCTTGTACAATTCTATTCACACCAGTTGTCATATTTACTTTCTACTTTATAAAGTTTTTCTTTTCACTTTAAACGTTTTTGTGCGTTGCCGCTTTGACTGCAGCACTCGTGCTTACTTTATTCGCCTGATGAAGGGTCGTGTGTTTTTTCGACCCGAAACAATTGTTGCGAGTTTATTGCATTTTATGGTATTTATTCAAAGTTTGTAAGCAATAGCATACAAGTTTGTTTGAAAAACTAAATCTTCCCAAAATGTCATTGCCATAAACATAAAAAATATTCCAAGGGGTGTTGGGTTATAAATATCAAGGACCTCAGGTGCAGGACCACTTTCTTCCATAAATTCTGGAACAGATTGGCGAACTTGAAAATTTTTGCTCCAATTTACTCGCCCTCTTGAGCTAGAAGAACCTTCTATTTCAGTGGATTGTTCATCTTCCGAACTTGAAACAATTTCTTCTTCAGGTAAATCTGGAACATATTCCTCATTATCACTTGTTCCTGATCCATCCAGATACTGCAGAATCATCATCTGAGTGTAGCTCTTCAAACAGAGCAATAGCTTCATCCAAAGATAAGCCTTTTCTATGCATTATTGTGATAAAAATTAAGATATATAAATTGAATTTAAGATTATTTAGAGAAATTAACTAAATTTAAAAGCTATGGAAATAAAAATTTATTTTTAAAAATCACGATATAAGAGCAATAGAAAAAAGCAGCCTCTCTCTATACTGTAAACAGAAATACTGAATAGCTTTTTTGTAAGAACCCTCCCACGCTTATTTACACCTGTACTTACATTCTGCTATCCCTTAGTGTTTATATTTATCACAGTTCACTAACCCCAAAAGACCCTCTTTGTTTATCTCAAAGGAAAAGAAATTGAGATTCTTTTCCCCAGCTCAGCCTGTCTTATGGTATCTCCCCTGACATATATGCGCGGTGGCTAGAGGGTCTATCCACCTAAAAGATGCTCCTAAAAATCAAACTAAAATTAATGATCTAAGATAATATGTAAATCTGTTGTATTTAGAAGGTGCATTACAGTATATTTACACTACCAAATACTTTTGAATAAAAAATTATTTTTCATAAAAATATATAACAGAAACTTCAAAATTTTTTCCCGCAACTTGGCCATTTAAAAAAGTCACAGGCACATCCTGCTTAAAGTTACTGTAGAGCTGCCATCTCCATTTCAATTTTAGAAGTACATATTAACTTTTCATAAAAGTGGATAGAAAAAGTAGCCACTGCACACCTAGAGAAAAATTTCTAAAGTAGGTGGATAGACCCTCTAGCCACCGCCCTTGAAAGGGTTAAAACGCCTCGTGTAATAATGGCTAAAAGAAATAATTGTTACAATGCGTTTCTGCTTTCCTGCTGCACTATGACCCCTTTTTTTCGCCTATTGAAGAGCTGCACCTAATTATTTCGACCAAAAAATAGCTGCTGCGCATGTTTTGAAATTTATACTGCTTACTTAAAATTTTTTATTAGTGCTAGAGGCCTATTTCAGTCGGTACAGTTGTCGAATTTTTATAATACACTCTTAATAGTGCTAAGGGCCTATTTCAGTCGGTTTATTGAATAGGGATTTATTGAATGAAGTCCCCCCAAGGCACAACATTGACATGAGTCCCCCCCCAGGCGCAACTTTGACATGAGTCCCCCCCCAAGGTACCCCTATTTCAGTCGGTACAGCGTTGTCGAATTTTTATAATACACTCTTAATAGTGCTAAGGGCCAATTTCAGTCGGTTTATTGAATGGGGATTTATTGAATGAAGTCCCCCCCAAGGCACAACTTTGACATGAGTCCCCCCCCAGGGCCAACTTTGACATGAGTCCCCCCAAGGTACAACTTTGACATGAGTCCCCCCCCCAGGCCCAACTTTGATATGGGTCCCCCCCAAGGTACAAATTTGACATGAGTCCCCCCCTAAGGTACACCTTTGACATGAGTCCCCCCCCAAGGCACACCTCCCCCTCATTGGGAAAAAGAGAAAAAACGTTGTTTTGCGGTTATAAGCCAGTATGGACTTCCAACGTTATTTGTTACAGTATCTGCAGCTGAAACACATTGGTTTGATTTAATGAAAACTTTATCATGGAATTTAGATCGTCAGGAATTAACTAAAGAAGAATTTGTCGATATTAACAAGTTTAGCAGTAGGCCTCTGGCACTAAATTAAAATCTGTCAATGTCAGATTTTCATGTTTTAAATAATGAAATAATGTCGTGTCTGTATAATTTTTTTTTTTTTTTTTTTTTTTTGCTATTTAGATATTACATAACTAAGCTCATTGCATTTATTTATTTATTTATATATTTTATTTTTTCGAAATTATTTTATTACAAAGGCTGTCTGATTGTAAAAATCTTTTTAAAATTAAAATATTGATTATAATACACTTGCTGTGGGATGCGTCATTTATATATATATATATATATATAAAATAAATAAATAAATAAAAACGTATTTTATGCACAGAAATGTTTTTAAATTCTGTCTGTATTCCCCTCTATCAGCATGTAATAATGAATTTCAGCTTATATGTTAGTCTTCCCTGTGAGCACTAATTTTGTTAACCGATATTCGTTTATCTAGCTGTATAAAACCTCTTAAAATTACGATATTATTTTTTTTTTACATAGAAATACATCCCTTTTTTATTATATTCATTTACTTATTTTTAATTTTCTTCGAATTAGGCTGGACTTGATTTTATCGGATTTTGTCCGGGACGGACAATACATTTGAAAAAAGTAAATGGGGCGGGACTGTTCCGGGCCGAAATTTAATTTGTTATATTCGCCCGGGTTGTGTAAGAATTTGCACGGCCTAAGCTTCAAAATTCCAGCCCGTGGAGACCTGTAAAGAAGCGTGCAAATGCACCTCCCTGTCTACGCCCTTAACAAAATAAAAACTATTCAATTTAGTGGGCAAAATATCTTTTTTTTTTTTGTTTCATTTTTCAGAATTCTGGTGTCATCAGTTAAAGAGACAGCATCAGGTTCTGTTGTGATATGACGCTGTCTTAAACACAAGTTTCATCGATATCAATCACTTTCTACGAAAAGTACAGAAAAACTTTACAAAACTGGGAAAGCCAAGTTGCGTTCACTAAGATAATTTCCGGATGGGGAGAGTAAAAAAAGAAAAAACAGACTTCTAAACTAACTTTCTTCATTTATGAAATTTGAGTTGAGACTGAGTATCTTGGGGGAGGGGGGGAGGGGAGGTTGGCACACATGCCTTTATTTACAGACTCCTGTCAGAAATAATAATAATAAAAAAAAAAAAGTTTTTATCAAAAGTCGAAATTCAGTAAACATTTGCTAGGGCGGACAAAGTTTTCTCCAGGTGGGGCATAGCCCGTACAGGCCCCCGTCTAGCTACGGGCCTGAAGTAAGTTATGTACGTACCCTACACACACACAGTTACAGTTGCTAAAACCTAAAACACAATGCATCAATAAAACAAATTAAATATTTTTGTTTCATTATTGTTATTTTAAATTACAGAAGGTAAATAAATAAATATATATATATATATATATATGGTTAGATAACAACGAAATTTTTGAAAAATCCCCACTGTAGTGGGAAATCCCTACGTCTGACAACACTGACGTGAGTAGGACCAACGTTGCCTTCGGAGGAAGGATAGATATGGAGAGGACGAGAGCTCGTTTAAGTGAAGCTCCAACTGTAACCGGTTCAGCCATATTGGTTCCCCCAAAACATTTCCGAAAAACGTGTTGGGTAGTGCAAATTATGACATACTAGTGTTTTTCTTCGAATCAACGTTTCATTTTGAATTTTTAGCTTATTTATAATTATATGTATAATTAATAATGCCGTCTTGTTCGGCATTTGGCTGCACTAATAGACCATCAAAGAAAATTCCGGGGAAACTTTACACAAGAAAGTCCCTTTAATACTTGTTGATTTTTGTTTTATTATTTTAATGAAATATATGCTATTAAAAAATACTAGATTACCATATAGACTTAGCTGATTATATGCAGAATGTTACAAGCCTTTTGAATAAAAATTGAAAGTATATATTTTACGAATGAAGTTATAATTTTTAAATAGTTAATCTCTTTCATTTTAACATTACAAGGAATTTTGTTTTAGCATTGAACTCGGGTCGTATTCGTCTACTCAGCTGTTCCCATTGTTTTCTCTGCAGTTCAGTACATACATGATAGGACTCTTCAGAAAGACACCCCCCTACAAAGGAGGGTATCTCCTTTGAGACCGAGATCGTAGATAATTGGACTTAATCCAAGCACCAATACCATTTTTGAAATTAGTTCATTTTCAGTATATCTGTATATATATATAAATTACGTGTCACGATGTTTGTCCGGGGTAAACTCCTAAACTAAGGAACCGATTTTAATGAAATTTTGCACACTGTGTGCAGTTTGGTCCAACTTGAGAGATAGGATAGTTTTTATCTCAATTTATTGTCACAATATTGTTTTATTGCAATTATTTGTTAATTATAGACCTTTATTAAAGTTGCTCCAAAATATCTGTGAGTTCCATTAGTTTAATTGTTGCCAAAAAAAAAAAAAAAAAAAAAATACGAGTTCATTTTCCTTCGACATAAAAATAAATACATTTAATCAAACGTGAACGTTAAAAAATTATAAAAAGTTAAATTATGCATCTCACGAAAATTGACGTCATAATCAATTTAAAGATTTTATACACATTGATAAAGTGCTAATGTAGTTCTATCATAGATATAGTAATATATATAGATCTCTCATCCCCATGTTATCGTACAAAAAGATTTTTCATGCCGAAAAAAAATAAATAAATAAAAGCTTTGGAAACAGCCATTAAGTGGTATTGAAAAAAAAATAAATAAATAAAAGAAAGAAAGAAATATGAATTTGAAACTGTATCTGGAGTCTTCCATTCCCCTTTAGCAAATAGATTTTTCAAAAATTTTATTTGCTAAAATATTAGTATGTATTCCCGTGTGTATTCACTCGGGGAAAGACGGCCATATTTTGGTAAAAACGTCGTCTTTTCCAAAATGAAAAGGAATAACTTTTTTCTCCCCAATGATCACTCTATTCTATATATGCTATACTATATCTATGAGTTATATACGCAAGCGAAGTGTGACTCACTGACCGTCTGTGCAGCTAAGAAAAAGATTTCCTATGTTAATTGCCCACTGGATTTTTTGTAAGAAATTATTAAAAATCGAGGAAATTTATTTCCCGATTTTAATCCTTATATTTGGGTATAGATATGTATTAGTTATCGCGGGTGTTAGATTGAATTATTTTGCTGTCAAATTGACAAAATTTTAATTTTAAATTTCAAAACTCTGTCGCCCTTGGCTTTTTTTATTATTATTATTATTATTTGGCGATCAAAAGCGTAACACGAAAATATACATGCCAGATGTATACATTGTACAAAATGTAATATGTATTATTCATTGTACGTATGTATGACATGTAATATGTATTGTACGAAATATTGTTTCATATTATTCATTACTCTTTTAATATAAGTTGTTAAAATAACCATGATTTTTGAAAGGAATTAAATATTTTCGCCAGATAATTTGGCGATATTCTTTTTTTTTCGCCAAGGATGACAGAAATGAAATCTATTCCGCTGCAAAATATTAGTATCTTACATCAGATATTTTATTTAGACATTTGAAAACAAATTTGACTTCAAACTATGATAGAATATTTATCATTTTCCTTTTAATTAGTATATTATTAGTATATTAAAATTTAAAAGCATGGTATATAAAAAGTTTTTTTTTTTTTTTTTTTTTTTTTTTTAATCTTATAATTATTCTTATCTTAATCCTCAATGTTTCCCATCTTTATTAACTTGAATTTACTATTAAAATTTTAACATACTCAAAAACTTCTCATCACTTCGTTAAAATACACTAAACTTTTCCAAAATCTTTTTCTATTTAAAATGATACATGTATTTACTTTAAATGTCCAATATTTCATAAGATTTCCAATTTTAAAGTTTTAAAATATTTATCAAATTTACTTATTTTTCTGGTTTAGCCTTATTGTTTTCCTTTTTATAACTACAGCTGTTGCCCTCTTTAAAATATTTAAAATGATGAGGTCATTTTATAGTAAAATTATCCATTATAGCATATATTATATTTCACTCCTCCATAAAAATTGATTTTAAAATCGTCTGTTTCTTTTATACTTTTATTTTAATAGAATTTTAATAGAATTTAATTTATATATTAGTCATTTTAGCAATTTTATCCAAAGTAGCATTAGAAATAATATATATCACTTCTCCATTAAAATTTATAGGACCCTACGATAAAATTAATTTGTGCTTAATATCAACACTACGAAAATTTTTATCAATCGCTTCCAAATTTTGACCTAAGTTTCAAATCTCAACCCTGTGGGTTTTTACATCGGCTACAACGTTTTCGTCTTTGTTCGTAAATAATAATTTGACTGTGCTAAATAGTTTACAGCCGTATAATTCAACGTATAACTTAGTCACAGCAACGCGTGACCGGGTCTGCTAGTATATTATATATAATGCATTTCATAATAATAGAAAAGAATGAGAACGAAGAATAGTCTATCGAATAAATCACCACAGAAACACACACAGGCCAAACAAAGAAACTAGTTATCTTGATTGATTTCTTGATCTAAATTGATTTAATTTATATATATGTGTATAGATAGATAGATAGATAGATAGGTAGAAAATTAAATAATTTAAAAAATGGTGTGGGTGCTTGGGTAAATTATTGGCGCAATTATCTACATTAGGGAGGGGGTGGTTGTTATTTTTTGCATAGAATATTAAAGCGCCTAGTTTCATTTGTAATTTTTTTCAAAAATTTGCAATGTAAATTCTTTTATTATTATTATTATTCAAATAAAATTGTTTCTTTTTATTGCATAAGAAAACAAATTGCCACAAATAACGCATTCAAGTGCAAGGATTTATAACAAAGGATATGAAATAAAACAATTCTTTCCTTAAATTATAACAAACAGGGATCAGGAGAACTATTTTAGAAGGGTTTTATCCCCTTCTACATACTTGCCAACCTTTTAATTTTAAACTAGTATGTTGTGGCCACCACATGACTTTCTTCTATATTTTCCTATACAAATTCACTTAGTAAAAAATATTTATTAAAATTATTATTTAAAAAAGTTATCTTCCATGATAATGCACAAGTTTTCCATATTAGAGAAGTAGTATAACTATGAATATATATATATAAAAAAAAAAAAAAAAAAAAAAAAAAAAGTCAATTTTATTGTCACTATTATTATAATTTTTTTTGTTGTTGTTGTTGTTGTTAAAAATGCAAAAAATCGATAACTTTATTTTAAATTATCGCAGATCGATGGTTGAACCATTCGTTTTAAAGGTATTGGCGAGCTCTTTTGAAAGATACCCATCTTGAAAATTTACTCCCCTCGAGGGGGGGCTTCCCCCCAGGGGGGGGGGGAGGCAAGGCTCCTACACATACAAAAAAATTTTCCCAGTTGACTATCTCTATTATAAATAATTATTGTAAATTTCATAATGATTATTAAAAAATAATTCTCTTTATGCACATTTATACAAAATTTTGTCCTATACCACCATGTTAAAAATTTAGAAAAAGCGGGATGGCAACGCAACCTGTATAACAATTTTTACCAAAAGTTGATGGGCACTAATTTATGTCAAGGTACAACTACATACCAATTTGTTTGAAATTATGTGCAGTAGTTCCTGAGATACAGTTGCCACAAAATTTTGTCACACACACACACACACAGAGACAGACAGACATTTTCTAAAAATGGACAAAACGTGTTCTACAGCTCTCAAAACATGTAAATCCATCTAAAAACCGAGGTCGAAAATTTTTACGAATCCAATACTTTCTTCTGTTGAATATAGAAGAAAGTAAAAACAGTGGCATTTATAAATTGACATTTTTAACAATAGAGACTGAATTTATATAAATATATAATTGACAAAAAGGAAAATATATGAATATTTACATAAGATTTTCTAAAAAATAGTAATATTCTTTAAATAAATAGCCCATCTTTCAAATAAAATATTGAGATTATATATATTAAAGAATTAATTTCAAATCCCCAAAATAAGACAAAGAAAATCACGCCGTACATTTGTAGCAGATTTTGCTTTATTAAGGAAAGAACAATTAAATTGTTGTTCATAACAATTTTAAATTAAATTTTCATTGCATTTAGGAATTAAATTGTTCTTCAGATTTTTATCATATAATGAGAATCAGAATTACGTTTTTAATTATGTTATCTGGCTGAAAATACACTCACAATGACTATGTAAATATATTTAATTACAAAAGCATTATTTAAAAAACCCAAACATTTAAAATCTTTTTGAGATAATTAAAATCAATATTGCAATTTTTACAGTTATTTTACACATTACTTTTGCAATTTTTACACTTAATAAGCCTCACAGCATAGCAGCGCCACCTGTTAGGAAATTTACAACGAAGTGTTATCAGGATAAAATCCCATTAAGATCCAATTAAATATAAAATTTTACGAAATTATACATAACAGAAGATGAAATATAGCTTTATCTTAAATGGGAGTAATATGTATAGTAGCGCCACCTAAAGGGCGATTTACTCCGAAATATAATCAGCACCAATTCATATGAAGATTTAACTAAATATAAAGTTTTGTGGAATTCCGCCCATTACTTAATGAGATACAGCACACACAAAATTTTGATAACACATACACGATACACAGTCAGACTTGCATTTTTAAAAATGACCAAATCATTTTCAAGACTTTACAAAACGTGTAAATGCATCAAAATTTTTTACGAATTCAATACTTTCTTCTTCTGAATAGAAGAAAATAATAAAAATCATTATTTTTATCATTATCACAGTTTCAAATAGAAAGCAACCTATATTCTTGCCAATTTAGCATAATCTTAAAAAATATATTTCTTATAAGTTTTTAGCTTTTTTAATGTGATATTTAACTTTAAATGAGAAAGTTATTCCAGGCCGCTGTGTTGTGTAATTTTACGGCTTGAAAAAGGAAAAGAATATTTAGCGATAAAATGCTCCTGCTTTTATTTCATTATAAAAAAAAAAAAAAAAAAAAAAAAAAAAAAGAAAAGAAAAGAAAAAGATTGATATACTAAACAAAAAATATTTCTCAGTATTTTTGAAGGATAAACCGTGATTTATACCATTTTCATACTTGCCAACTATCTCATTATGATCCGTAAAATTTTTAGTACCCGCCTTCTTTTTCACACCAATAATTTTTTTAAGTAATTCTAGTCTTATCAAATCGTAACAACATTTGGAAAGAATCACTCTAAAAATATACTGGTGTGAGAAAAGGGGCGTTTTTTCAGGGGGCGTTAACAATTTTACAGATATTAATGAGATGGTTGGCAAGTATGCATTTTTACTTTCTTCTATATTCATTAGAAGAAAGTATTGGATTCTTAAAACCTTTCGACCTCGGGTTTTTGATGGATTTACACGTTTTGAGTGCTGTAGAACACGATTTGACCATTTTTAGTAAATGTCTGTCTGTCTGTCAGTCTGTGTGTGTGTTTGTGACAAAATTTTGTAGTAACTGTATCTCTGGAACTTATGCACAGAATTTCATACAATTTGGTATGTAGTTGAACCTTGACATAAATTAGTGCCTATCAACTTTTGGTAAAAATTGTTTTACAGGTTGCGTTGCCATCCCGCTTTTTCTAAATTTTTAACATTGTGATATAGGACAAAATTTTGTATAAATGTGCATAAAGAGAATTATTTTTTAATAATCATTATGAAATTTACAAGAATTATTTATAATAGAGATAGTCAACTGGGAAAAAAAATTTTGTATGTGTAGGAGCCTCGCCACCCCCCCTGGGGGGTCACCCTTCGAGGGGTGTAAATTTTCAAGATGGGCATCTTTCGAAAGGTCTCGTCAATACCTTTAAAACGAAGGGTTGAACTATAAATCTGTGATAATTTAAAACAAAGTTATCGATTTTTTTTCCTTTTAACGAAAAAAAACTTAGAAAAAAAAAATTAAACGAAAGTTAATGAAACTTGGTATTTAGTTGGTCCCCGACATAAACTGGTGCTGATTACATTTGGGGATCAATAGCTCAACAGGTGGCGCTGTGATCGCATTTTTTCTAAATTTTTAACATGGCAGTTTAGGATAAAATGTCGTATAAATGTACATAATGAGACTTATTCTTAACCTGTGATTGTAAAATTAATATGAATTATTGATAATAGTAGTAGTTAATTAGGAAAAAAAGTTTGTGCACATGGGGGCATTGCTTCCCTCATACAGTTACTTTACTCTTTCTCCATTGAAAATCGGTTCTCGCCGTCTCCATTCACATCCTTCCTGCGAGATGTTGCCAGATTAAAATTTAAACTCTCCCTACAAAAGTCATAAAAAATCCCTTTTCACCCTACACTAAAAAAATTTCACCCTTCGGAAATCCCTACTTCAAAATACACTAGTGGCGCCATCTATTAAGCAAATTGATATTTCTTATTTATTTTGTCAAAGACAACAATTGTTAGTACTGAAATGTTAATTTAAAATTCAATTTTGGTGTATTTTACGTAATTTCATTATGTGAAATATCATCATTCATCATTATTTCTTATTAAAACAAATTATAGTATTTTTATAAAAATGGAATTAATGAAAATGTATATTGTTGAAGAAATATATTCCACTTACATATGCTGCTAATTAAATTATAAGAATAGGAATAAAACCATACTTTTCAGCATATTAAACTATTTATAAAATATCTTTATATCCCGACGTTTCGGTTAATGTTCAATTTTTAACCTTCTTCAGGGAAATTATGTACATATACTATAAACATAAATCAAATTAAGCCATTTCTGGATATTATAAACACAATTCATAAAGATATTAATACGTGATTACATAACTTATATAAAAAACACTCTATATACATCTTAAAATGAGTTAAAAACATCTAAATAAATCACAATCATGCACATTGCAAGAAGAAACTCTTTAATAAACGGAGGCAAAAGATCACAACGCATGGTTGCCAGAAAAAATATTTGGCTTAATTCGATTTATGTTTATAGTTTATGTACATCATTTCCCAGAAGAGCGTTAAAAATTGAATATTAACCGAAACGTCGGGATGTAAAGATATTTTATAAATAGTTTGATATGCTTAAAAGTATGTTTTTATTCCTATTTTTATAATGTATATGGTTTTGTGAAAATGAAATTTCTTATACTATGCTTTTTCCAATAATAGTAAAATTACTAAATTCCATCCAAAAAAATTATTATTTTGTTTAAAAACACAGATTGCAAGGGTACAGTTAAAGTGCTTTTTCTTCTTTATTTTTATTTACGAATTATTTGCTAAATTCTAGTACATTTTCTAACATACAATTTGTTCTTTTGCATTGGCCATCTGTAAATTTAGGTAAAATCAGATGCTTGTGAAAACCCATAATCTTTTCAATAAAAACACCCAACTTGGAATTTTATTTAGGCAGTTAAAATTATATAAATAAAACTCAATGGTATTTTTAATTTTGTGTAAAATATTTATTGAATAGGGGAATTACCTTTTTTTCTTATTATTATTATCTTTAGTTTTTCTTGACATTAAATTGCAATTCAACAAATATGGCACATTTCTATCATAGCAGCCATGGGGACCACTAAAAAGAAAAGTACTATAAATTGGCTACATGAGGCGGGGCCACTATAAAAGTACCACAAATAAAACTTTAGAAAATAAATAAATAAAAACAGATGCATTTGTCCAAATGTTAAATGTGAGATCAGTAATTCAAACTTTATATTAAAAATCAGGCGAGATTTATTTTATACTATCATTTAACATGAGCAAAGATATAAATGTAAAATGAATTTAAATATTGTTGAAATTTAATAAAATTTAAACATTGGTTTCAGCCAGAGGAGAGGTAGTTTTTGTTACGAAGTACCTGAAAAGTTATTTTTCCCACATATGCTAAGGATAACTTACTTAAAAAGTATTCAGTACCCTATATTTTCGAATATAAGCCTAGAATTTTTAGAAAGAATTATTCAGTTCTTCTAGATCATTCATTTATTTTATACAATGCATATAAAAATGCAAAGCAAAAAGGGAATGTAAAAATTATGATCGTACGAAATAAATAGAAATGTGTTCCGCGCCGCGTGAAAAACTAAACAGAAGAAAAAAAAAAAAAAAAAGATGTAGTATAATCTTATACTATTAAGTGAGCAATATTTGTATATTTCACTGTTCTCGAAAACGGTAGCTCGGACAGTCACGAGATTTAACACAAAGGTGCCCCCCGAAGGGTCATTGTGCACATCGAAGTCAGATTTTCGAATTTTTGATTAGTTTTTTCTTAACTAATTAAAATGTGAAAATAATAACCTTCTAATTTCTGATAAATAAGCCATTTAAATTTTAACATTTTATCCATAATTTAATTGTTGCCATTTTTTTTTCGACAAAATAATAATAATTAAAAAGAAAAAAAACGTACAGTTATTTAAAATGAGGAAAATAAATCAGAAAGATTAGAAAATAAATTAGAAATATCAGTCGCATCGTTACAAATGAAAGGGAAAATTATTGTAAATCCGATGCATTAAACAGCTTATCAATCGGATGATTAGATTTTTATTAATTAATTAAAATGTGAAAATAATAACCGTAAGGAAGTTAGCCCCCCCCCCCCTCGAAATAAATTCAAAATTTCACTAATGTCATTCGTTTGATCGGATTTGATCGCCAAATTGCACCGTTTGATCGCATCAGGAAAAAAAAGATATTAAGCAATAATTTTAGAGGGGCTAACTTCTCGATTTTTAGAAATTATTCAAAAATCAAAACCAATATGTCAATCGATAGAAAATCGTTAGATCGTTTGAGATTGACGAATTTCCACGTTTGATCGATAACGGAAGTGGCTTAAAAATCGCCTAAAAAGTTTGAAAATTTTATGACTTTACCATTATTAAAACATGGAAATTTCCTAAAAGCTATATAATACCCCCTCTCTAAAGAAATTTAAAATTTCACTAATGTCATTCGTTTGATCGTCGTTTGATCTGATTTGATCGACAAATTGCACCGTTTGATCGCATCAGGAAAAAAAGATATTAAGCATTAATTTTAGGGGAGGCTAACTTCTCGATTTTTAGAAATTATTCAAAAATCAAAACCAATATGTCATTCAATAGAAAATCGTTAGATCGTTTCAGATTGGCATATTTCCACGTTTGATCGAAACCGGAAGTGGCTTAAAAATCGCCTAAATGTTTGAAATTTTACGACTTTACCATTATTAAAACATGGAAATTTCCTACAAGCTTTATAATACCCCCCCCCCCCTCTCGAAAAAAATTTAAAATTTCACTAATGTCATTCGTTTGATCGTCGTTTGATCGGATTTTTTCGACTAATTGCACCGTTTGATCGCATCAGGAAAAAAAGATATTAAACAATAATTTTAGGGAGGGCTAACTTCTCGAATTTTAGAAATTATTCAAAAATCAAAACCAATATGTCATTCGATAGAAAATCGTTAGATCGTTTCAGATTGACGAATTTCCATGTTTGATCGATAACGGAAGTGGCTTAAAAATCGTCTAAAAAGTTTGAAATTTTATGACTTTACCCTATTAAAAAATGGAATTTTCCGACAATCTATATGTCATTCGATAGGAAATCGTTAGATCGTCTTAAAATGACAGCTTTCGGGATTTGATCTACTGCGGAAGTTCTTAAGATTACCTATGAAATTTTTCAAAATAATCCTATATGCGTCAAAATGTGGAGTTAATTCATCCCCCCCCCCCCAACATACACACACACACACTCACATACGCAGAATAAAAAAAAATCCTTATGTCATTCGACGTAGAATATTTAGATAGGATTTGATCGACAAATTGCATCGTTTGATCGCTCCAGGAAAAAAAAGTTATTAAGGGAATCCGGGACACCAAAATTGACCAAAAAAAGGAAATTTTTTGCACTTTTTTGCATCCTTTAGCATTTTAGCTAAAATGTCTAAAAAGTGTTTTAGTGTTTTCTTTTCTTTCTGTTTTTTAATTGGTGTGTGTGTGGAAGAGGGGGGCGGGGTTATACATTTCATTAATTTGAAAAAACTAAAATCTAAAATTAAGCATTTTACAAAATGCAGTTTAAAACTTGGTTGTAAATATTGAACTGCAGTTTACTTCTATATCTGTTACAATATCATTTGCCTGTGTAGATATGAATATTTGATAAAATTATTATATTCTATTTGATGCAGTATTATATATATCATCAAATATTATTAATTTAAAATTTAAAACTGCCATATCAACTTTACACATTAAAATATATGATAAACATACATCGTGGAAGTTACTCCCCCCCCCCCCCCCAGTGAGAAAAGGATATCACTAATATACCAAACGTTTGATCATCGTTAGATCGGCTTTGAGCGGCAAAAGTTTTCGTTTGATCGGTCAAAAATATCGAGATATATAGAAAAATAGCCAGGGGGAGGGGGGGGGGGCTAACTTAAACAAAAGTTAAAAGGCGTTCAAAATTAAAAAAAAATATACATACAGAAACAGTAGAAAATCGTTAGATCTGATTTGAACGACCGTTTCCGACGTTTGATCGGCCTTTAAACTGCCCGAAAATGCCCTTTGAAGTTACGTTAGCCGCCCCTCAAAAGCAAATCAAAAAAATTCTGTTGTCAATCGACGTAGAATCGTTAGATCGGATTTGATCGACCGTTTCCGATGTTCGATCGGCCAATAAACTGCCCGAAAATACCCTTTAAATGTACCCCAAAAGGAGGAAGTTAGCCCCCCCTCAAAAGCAAATCAAAGAAATTTTAATATCAATCGGTGGAGAATCGTTAGATCGGATTTGATCGACCGTTTCCGACTTTTGATCGGCCATTAAACTGTCCGAAAATACCCTTTAAATGTACCCCAAAAGGAGGAAGTACCCCCCCCCCTCAAAAGCAAATCAAAAAAATTTTGATGTCAATCGACGTAGAATCGTGAGATCGAATTTGATCGACCGTTTGCGACTTTTGATCGGCCATTAAACTGCCCGAAAATACCCTTTAAAGGTCCCCCAAAACGTGGAAGTCAACCCCCCCCCCCCTCAAAAGCAAATTAAAAAATTTTTGATGTCAATCGACGTAGAATCGTTATATCGGATTTGATCGACCATTTCCGACGTTTGATCGGGCACTAAACTGCCCGAAATACCCTTTAAATGTACCCAAAACGTGGAAGTCAGCCCCCCTCAAAACAAATCAAAAAATTGTTGATGCATATCGACGTAGAATCGTTAGATCGGATTTGATCGACCGTTTCTGACGTCTGATCGGCCTTTAAAGAATAATACCCTTTAAAGAACCGCAAAACGTGGATGTTAGCACCCCTGAAAAGCAAATGAACAAAATTTTGATGTCGACTGACGTATAATCATTCGAACGGACTTGATCGATGTCATTCGTTTGATCTTCGTTTGGTCGTATTTGATCGCTTATTGCACCGTTTGATCGCTTCAGGAAAAAAAGATATTACATAATAATTTTAGGGGGGCGAAATTCTCGATTTTTAGAAATTATTCAAAAATCAAAACCAATATGTCATTCGATAGAAAATCGTTAGATCGTTGCAGATTGACGTATTTCCACGTTTGATCGACAACGGAAGTGGCTTAAAAAGTCGCCTAAAAAGTTTGAAATTTTACGACTTTACTCTATTGAAACATGGAATTTTCCTACAATCTATATGTTAGACCCCCCCCCCCCTCGAAAGAAATACAAAATTTCACTAATGTCATTCGTTTGAATGGTCGTTTGCTCGGATTTGATCGCTTATTGCACCGTTTGATCGCATCAGAAAAAAAAAGATATTACATAATAATTTTAGGGGGGGGGGGCGAAATTCTCGATTTTTAGAAATTATTCAAAAATAAAAACCAATATGTCATTCGATAGAAAATCGTTAGATCGTTCCAGATTCACGTATTTCCACGTTTGATTGATACCGGAAGTGGCTTAAAAAGTTGCCTAAAAAGTTTGAAATTTTACGCCTTTACCCTAATGAAACATGGAATTTTCCTACAATCTATATGTCCCCCCCCCCTCGACTGAAATTCAAAATTTCACTAATGTCATTCGTTTGATCTTCGTTTGGTCGTATTTGATCGCTTATTGCACCGTTTGATCGCTTCAGGGAAAAAATATATTACATAATAATTTTAGGGGGGCGAAATTCTCGATTTTTAGAAATTATTCAAAAATAAAAACCAATATGTCATTCGATAGAAAATCGTTAGATCGTTCCAGATTGACGTATTTCCACGTTTGATCGATACCGGAAGTGGCTTAAAAAGTCGCCTAAAAAGTTTGAAAATTCACGACTTTATCCTATTAAAACTTGGAATTTTTCTACTATCTATATGTTAGCTCACCCTCGAAAGAAATTGAAAATTTCACTAACGTCATTCGTTTGATCGGATTTGATCGGCTAATTGCACCGTTTGATCGCATCAGGAAAAAAAGATATGAAGCGATAATTTTAGGGAGGGAACATGAAAAATTCCTACGATCTGTATGCCATTCGATAGAAAATGGTTAGTTCGTCTGAAAATGACAGTTTACAGGATTTGATCTGCAGCGAAAGTGATTTGAGATTACCTATGAAAACCTCCAAAATATTCATATATGCCTCAAAATGTGCAGTTACCCTTCCCCCCCCACACACACACACTTAGATTTTAAAAATACTTATGTCATTCGACGTAGAATCATTAGAACGAATTGATCGACAAATTGCATCATTTGATCGCATCAAGGAAAAAAGATATTAAACAATAATTTCAGGCTGGGGGGGGGGGGGGGGAACTTCTTGATTTTTAGAAATTATTCAAAAACGAAAACCAATATACCATTCGAAAAAAAATCGTTAGATCGTTTCAGATTGACGTATTTCAGCGTCTGATCAATACCAGAAGTGGCTTAAAAAGTCGCCTAAAGAAATTTAAAATTTTAAAACTTTGCACTTTTAAAACACGGAATTTTCCTACGATCTATACGCCATTCGATAGGAAGTGGTTAGTCAGCCCTAAAACTTGGATTTAATGCCCTAAAACTTGGATTTAACCGCATCACACATATACTTAGATTAAAAAAAAAAAAAAAATCTTATGTCATTCGACGTAGAATCGTTTGATCGAATTTAATCGTCAAATTACATTGTTTGATCGCTTCAGGAATAAAAGTACAGCATCTCTTAAAAGAAAACCGTTCTTTTTTATATATTCTTGTGACGAATTAAATAATTGTCAAATTGTTTCTCTACATTGAAACTGGATTGGCTGATCACTCGTGCTGTGAACAAGTGAAAATCTTATATTGAGTGAATATAAGATATATGGCATTGTCTCATCTGAATAAAGTTATTAAAATGCTCTCATAATGTTTGCATTTCATTCATTATTGTGCTATTATTATTTTTCCTTCAGCTCTCTGGAGAATATTTCAAAACTTGAACCGTACTTTTCATTTTATTTTTATTTATTTATTTATTTATTTATTTATTTTTAATGGATTCAACACAAATTTTCCAAGGCTCAAAAGCTACAAAAAAAAAAAAAAAAAAAAAAAAAAAAAGAGACTGGTTTAGTTTTCGAACAAACTCAAGTTCATAAGATAAATATACACAATAGAACACCAAGTGGTAGAAATCACAACGTAGCAGTATACACTCTCGAGTGTAATTTCATCAAAATTTGATAAGGCATCAATTTATATCAAAGATCCTCTAAATATAAACTTTAATAAAATTCTGCGCATTGTTGGATATAAAATACGATATAAAACTAAAACTATTACATTTAATGATTGAAAATTTATTTTATTTTATTTTATTTTATTTTTTTTACGGGAGGAATCATTATAGAGTTTTAATGGATTATAAGAGTTTGTGTGGCGCTCAGCGTGTTAAAAGCATTTTGAAGGGCGAAAATCAAATGATAAATTAAAATTAAATATGAATAAAATAAGGAAATTGCATTCTATGATATATATATTTACATTTATAGGGCTCTATCTGTCCCTGTAGAGATCATGCGTGAATTATAATTGTTTTTTAGTTGAGGCGAAATTTTTCTCCCGCGATTTTTTTTCATAGACGCAGTCACAGACTGAAATGTCTCACCTAGTTTTCTAGCTAAGGTTTATTTCTATACACTCAACTGATTCTAATTTATTGATAAATTTTACAAGGATTAGTTTACTATTATAGTTTTTATGTTGTTTCATACCATTTCGAATGCAATAATCTCTATAATGCAAGATTTTATAAAATATTGCTTTATTCTGTTACCTTTAGAAAATATCAAATAACTTACAAATTTTTCAAAGTAAAGTCTTTTCAGTTAAAATTACTCGTGCCACTAAATTAATTGGGAAGGAAGGGGTGCTAACTTCCACGTTTTGGGGTTCCTTTAAAGGGTATTTTCGAGCAGTTTAAAGACCGATCAAACGTCAGAAACGGTCGATCAAATCCGATCTAACGATTCTACGTCGATTGACATCAAAATTTTTTTGATTTGCTTTTGAGGGGGGGCTAACTTCCTCCTTTTGGGGTACATTTAAAGGGTATTTTCGGGCAGTTTAATGGCCGATTAAAAGTCGGAAACGGTCGATCAAATCCGATCTAACGATTCTCCGCCGATTAACATTAAAATTTCTTTGATTTGCTTTTGAGGGGGGGCTGACTTCCACGTTTTGGGTACCTTTAAAGGGTATTTTCGAGCAGTTTAATGCCCGATCAAACGTCGGAAATGGTCTATCAAATCCGATCTAACGATTCTACGTCGATTGACATAAAAATTTTTTGATTTGCTTTTTAGGTGGGGGGGGGGGCTAACTTCCTCCTTTTGGGATACATTTAAAGGGTATTTTCAGGCAGTTTAATGACCGATCAAACGTCGGAAACGGTCGATCAAATCCGATCTAACGATTCTACGTCGATTGACATCAATTTTTTTTTTATTTGCTTTTGAGGGGGGCTAACGTCTACCTTTTGTGTAACTTCAAAGGGCATTTTCGGGCAGTTCAAAGGCAGATCAAACGTCGGAAAGGGTCACTCAAATCCGATCTCACGATTCTACGTCAATTGACATCAAATTTTTTTTTATTTGCTTTTGAGGGGGGGGGGGCTAACTTCCTCCTTTTGGGGTACATTTGAAGGGTATTTTCGGGCAGTTTAATGCCCGATCAAACGTCGGAAACGGCTGATCAAATCCGATCTAACGATTCTACGTCGATTGACATCAAAATTTTTTTGATTTGCTTTTGAGGGGGGGCTAAGTTCCTCCTTTTGGGGTACATTTAAAGGGTATTTTCGGGCAGTTCAATGGCCGATCAAAAGTCGGAAACGGTCGATGAAATCCGATCTAACGATTCTCCGCCGATTGACATCAAAATTTCTTTGATTTGCTTTTGAGGGAGGGGGCTGACTTCCACGTTTTGGGTACCTTTAAAGGGTATTTTCGGGCAGTTTAATGCCCGATCAAACGTCAGAAACGGTCGATCAAATCCGATCTAACGATTCTACGTCGATATGCATCAACAATTTTTTTATTTGCTTTTAAGGGGGGGGGGGGGGCTAACGTAAACGTTTTGGGTACATTTAAAAGGTATTTTCGGGCAGTTTAATGGCCGATCAATCGTCGCAAATGGTCGATCAAATTCGATCTGACGATTCTACGTCGATTGACATCAAAATTTTTTTGATTTGCTTTTGAGGGGGGCTAACTTCCTCCTTTTGGGGTACATTTAAAGGGTATTTTCGGGCAGTTTAATGGCCGATCAAAAGTCGGAAACGGTCGATCAAATCCGATCTAACGATTCTCCGCCGATTAACATTAAAATTTCTTTGATTTGATTTTGAGGGGGGGCTGACTTCCACGTTTTGGGTACCTTTAAAGGGTATTTTCGGGCAGTTTAATGCCCGATCAAACGTCGGAAATGGTCGATCAAATCCGATCTAACGATTCTACGTCGATTGACATCAAAATTTTTTTGATTTGCTTTTTTGGGGGGGGGGCTAACTTCCTCTTTTTGGGGTACATTTAAAGGGTATTTTCGGGCAGTTTAATGACCGATCAAACGTCGGAAACGGTCGATCAAATCCGATCTAACGATTCTACGTCGATTGACATCAAATTTTTTTTTATTTGCTTTTGAGGCGACTAACGTCTACCTTTTGTGTAACTTCAAAGGGCATTTTCGGGCAGTTCAAAGGCAGATCAAACGTCGGAATTGGCCGATCAAATCCGATCTCACGATTCTACGTCAATTGACATCAAATTTTTTTTTATTTGCTTTTGAGGGGGGGGGGGCTAACTTCCTGCTTTTGTAGTACATTTAAAGGGTATTTTCGGGCAGTTTAATGGCCGATCAAAAGTCGGAAACGGTCGATCAAATCCGATCTAACGATTCTCCTCCGATTGACATCAAAATTTCTTTGATTTGCTTTTGAGGGGGGGGCTGACTTCCACGTTTTGGGTACCTTTAAAGGGTATTTTCGGGCAGTTTAATGCCCGATCAAACGTCGGAAACGGTCGATCAAATCCGATCTAACGATTCTCCGCCGATTGACATCAAAATTTTTTTGATTTGCTTTTGAGGGGGGGCTGACTTCCACGTTTTGGGTACCTTTAAAGGGTATTTTCGGGCAGTTTAATGGCCGATCAAACGTCGGAAACGGTCGATCAAATCCGATCTAACGATTCTACGTCGATTGACATCAAATTTTTTTTTATTTGCTTTTGAGGAGGGCTAACGTCTACTTTTTGTGTAACTTCAAAGGGCATTTTCGGGCAGTTCAAAGGCAGATCAAACGTCGGAAACGGTCGATCAAATCCGATCTCACGATTCTACGTCGATTGACATCAAAATTTTTTTGATTTGCTTTTGAGGGGGGGCTAACTTCCTCCTTTTGGGGTACATTTAAAGGGTATTTTCGGGCAGTTTAATAGCCGATCAAATGTCGGAAACGGTCGATCAAATCCGATCTCACGATTCTACGTCGATTGACATCAAAATTTTTTTGATTTGCTTTTGAGGGGGGGCTAACTTCCTCCTTTTGGGGTACATTTAAAGGGTATTTTCGGGCAGTTTAATAGCCGATCAAATGTCGGAAACGGTCGATCAAATCCGATCTAACGATTCTCCGCCGATTGACATCAAAATTTCTTTGATTTGCTTTTGAGGGGGGGCTGACTTCCACGTTTTGGGTACTTTTAAAGGGTATTTTCGGGCAGTTTAATAGCCGATCAAACGTCGGAAACGGTCGATCAAATCCGATCTAACGATTCTACGTCGATTGACATCAAATTTTTTTTTATTTGCTTTTGAGGAGGGCTAACGTCTACTTTTTGTGTAACTTCAAAGGGCATTTTCGGGCAGTTCAAAGGCAGATCAAACGTCGGAAACGGTCGATCAAATCCGATCTCACGATTCTACGTCGATTGACATCAAAATTTTTTTGATTTGCTTTTGAGGGGGGGCTAACTTCCTCCTTTTGGGGTACATTTAAAGGGTATTTTCGGGCAGTTTAATAGCCGATCAAATGTCGGAAACGGTCGATCAAATCCGATCTAACGATTCTCCGCCGATTGACATCAAAATTTCTTTGATTTGCTTTTGAGGGGGGGCTGACTTCCACGTTTTGGGTACTTTTAAAGGGTATTTTCGGGCAGTTTAATAGCCGATCAAACGTCGGAAACGGTCGATCAAATCCGATCTAACGATTCTACGTCGATTGACATCGAAAATTTTTGATTTGCTTTTGAGGATCGGGGGGGGCTAACGTCTACCTTTTGTGTAACTTCAAAAGGCATTTTCGGGCAGTTTAAAGGCCGATCAAACGTCGGAAACGGTCGTTCAAATCAGATCTAACGATTTTCTACTGTTTCTGTATATATATATATTTTTAATTTTGAACACCTTTTAACTTTTGTGGAAGTTAGCCCCCCTCCCTCCCCCCTGGCTATTTTTCTATATATCTCGATTTTTTTTACCCATCAAACGAAAACTTTTGCCGCTCAAATCCGATCTAACGATGATCAAACATTTGGTATATTAGCGATATCCTTTTCTCACTGTGTGTGTGTGTGGGAGGGGGGCTAACTTCCACGAATTATGTTTGTCATATATTTTAATATGTACAAAGTCGATATGGCAGTTTTAAATTTTAAATTAATATAATTTGATAATATATTTAATACTGCATCAAATAGAATATAATAATTTTATCAAATATACATATCTACACAGGCAAATGATATTGTAATAGGTATAGAAGTAAATTGAAGTTCAATATTTACAACCAAGTTTTAAACTGCATTTTGTAAAATGCTTAATTTTAGATTTTAGTTTTTTCAAAGTAATGAAATGTATAAATCCCCCTCCCCCTTCCACACACACACCAATTAAAAAACAGAAAGAAAAGAAAACACTAAAACACTCTTTAGACATTTTAGCTAAAATGGTAAAGGAAATTATTTGTGAGGTTAAATCTTGTTTCCAACAATTAGTAAAATAGCTATAATAATAATAATAACAATAATACAAACAATGTTATATCTTTTTAACTACTGGCCGGAGAAACATGTGGTTTGCGGCATTCCATTCAGAAAAGTGTGAAGTTTTTTTTTTTTTTTTTTTTTTTTTCATTGAGTGCAAAAAATTTCCTTTTTTTGGTCAATTTTGGTGTCTCGGATTTCCTTAGTAATTTTCTTTCCTGGAGCGATCAAACGATGCAATTTGTCGATCAAATCCTATCTAAATATTCTACGTCGAATGACATAAGGATTTTTTTTATTCTGCGTATGTGAGTGTGTGTGTATGTTGGGAGGGGGGGGGGATGGGTTAACTCCACATTTTGAGGCATATAGGATTATTTTGAAAATTTTCATAGGTAATCTTAAGAACTTTCGCAGTAGATCAAATCCTGAAAGCTGTCATTTTAAGACGATCTAACGATTTCCTATCGAATGACATATAGATTGTCGGAAATTTCCATGTTTTAATAGGGTAAAGTCATAAAATTTCAAACTTTTTAGACGATTTTTAAGCCACTTCCGTTATCGATCAAACATGGAAATTCGTCAATCTGAAACGATCTAACGATTTTCTATCGAATGTCATATTGGTTTTGATTTTTGAATAATTTCTAAAAATCGAGATGTTAGCCCCCCCCTAAAATTATTGCTTAATATCTTTTTTTCCTGATGCGATCAAACGGTGCAATTAGTCGATCAAATCCGATCAAACGAATGACATTAGTGAAATTTTGAATTTCTTTCGAGGGGGGGCTAACTTCCTTACGGTTTAAATATTGAGTATTTCAATACGATACCAAATATGGTGGATTTCTATAATATTGTTCAACTCTCTTGTGTTATGTATTATTAATATTCCAATTCAATGAAATGCAAAGTTGCGAATAGTCGGGTAGAATCCCGCAGGGATTAATGAGCGAAGCAAGTCGGGGGGAAATGAATGAACACCGAATTCTTTTTCATTTATTTATATATTTATTATTGTTGTTGTTGTTGTCGTGTGCCACTCGGAAATTCCGAGCCCCGGTAGTGGAACTGCCGGATTTTAAGGCAAGAGGGTTGCGTCTTCCGTTATTAGGAACGCCTCATATGGAGGAAGTACGACTTCTAGTTCCATAAGCTGGTGAAAGATGGCAGCACCAGCCGAACTCGAATTTTGATCCGGATCAGAGCGAGTTAGACCCATGATCCGGTACCCCCAGAGGTATAATTTTTGATGGGAACTTGGAGGACTTTGCGACCACGACGGAATTTAACGTGCACCAGTCGCCATTAGCGTACACGACGGTCTTCGGCCGGCTCGAGGACCGAACCCGCAATCTTTCGATCACGAACTCGCTGCTCTTACCAACCAGGCTACCGCGGCCTATATTTATTATTATTATTATTATTATTACTTTATTGTTTTTTAAGAATTTCTAATATATAAGTTGTAGAAGTTAAAAAAAAATAAGATAATTGTTACTATTTTTTAAGGTAAATAAATATCTTCCTACTTTATATGTATTAATGCCATACTGTAGAATGTTTAAACAAGAGTTTTTGGAAATTTTATTTCATTTCATTGTAATTTTTTGTCATAAAGTCAAGTATTTTAAAAATCATGTTTAATCCGCGTTTGTAATGATCGATAGATGGCGCTTTCCCAACTGCAGTTGTTAGTAAATATAATAGCCACACGTGTATTTATTATTGTTCTTTCTTGTTGTTCTATCATTGTTTCAGCGTGAAAGCTCTCAGTGGTGTGATAATTTCACCTTAGCCCACCAGAGGGCGAGCATTTCATTACAGTTGCGGATTGGGAAAATTGTACTGTTTATTAATTTTTACAAAAGGATAATCTATAGTTGCCATTTAAAGTGCCTTTATAATATTAGCATTAAAAAAATGCAATTTACGCCCTGTGATCTTAACCTGACCATTTTTTAAGCAGGCATTCAAATAGTAAATACATAATTTCAAAACTTCCATGTAAACAGTATTCTTATTAGTTAATTTATTATTTAAAAAAAAAAAAAAACTATTAGCCTTTTTATTTACATGATGATTCAAATCCCTATGAAAATTTCTGTTTCTCTTTATTTACTTCTCAGTGCTACTGATAGAAATTCTTTGTCCGGTATTTTAAAAGCGTAGAACATTGAATAGTAATCACTGTATCGAAACAGCTTGAAAAAGATTGAAAAAAAAAAGAGAGAGAGAAAGAAATAGAAGGAAAGGCCAAAGTTTATTTTTGTTTTCTAATAGTTATAAAAACCTCTACAAAACAAAATTTCATTTAGTGTGACAAGATGTTTTCTTAATCTATTCTTCCATATAAAAACATGCCGTAACCGTGTTTCATTCCTTAGCAACAGTTACTATATCCATTTCTTAAAATTTCTTTGATACAGCTTTAGTATAGGATCCCTTGGCGGATTTGAAATTTTTTTTATCATTTTGTCGATGAATTAAAATGGCTGTTGCGTAAGTAAAGATTTTGGCGATAAACTTCCAAGTTACTTTGGCGCCAAATTTCAAATTTTGTCAAAGGGTCCAGCTTTTGAATGTTAGTAATTTTAATGCTCTCCTCTTATTAAAAATAGGCTAAAAATATACAACAAATTTCATGTTTGTGCATGAATATATACATAATAGTTCCGGAATTATAGAGGGAGGATTTAAGTCAAATAAATGTGGATTAAAAAGTATGAATTATTATGATAAAGATTATGATAAGTATGAATTATGGTAAATGATTTCTTTATTACAATTTTTCAAAACAGAAAAATTACTTCAAAATATGTATCTTTCTCAATTTCGTGGACATATGGTACATATGATTACCCTAGTTTATTTAGGATTTAATAAATGACTTCTTTGTGAAATATTTTTTCCTTTAGTAAATGTAGTAGTTTAATCTTCAAAATATGATATTTTTTGCATAGTTGTTGTTGATACCATTCTAAAGATGAAATAAGGCAATGACCAATAAAGCTGAACTTTTCTCCGCGAGCAAGGAAATTCTTACCCCCCCCCCCCCCCCATATCCCTACTAAAAAATTTCGTCTTTTAGCTCTTCCTAGCACGGGCCGCCACGGTAATATACTCACTTAAAAAAAAAGAAAGAAAAGAAAAAAGATCTACACGCTTTGTGATAGATTTAAAGTAACTATAATTTACACTTTATATAGAAATAAAAATCTGTGGTTAATTTTTCCGATAAAAAAAACCTTCGCGAATATTAATCTAGCTAAAAGGGAACAATCCTGCTCTCTCTCCAGTTGAACTTCTGTACGATGATTGTTCGATTTCCACCATACAGTCATATTCGATTCCAAACATAATCGAACTTCGCACTCAATGACACTTTCTATTTAACTCTGTTTTCATCTCAACTTTACTTTTTTCTGTTCAACGGGTACGAACATCTCAACTCTACTCGAACAGAAACCGAAAAGAACAGTTTATTCTTTTTCAATCCGCACGGTAGCTTGCATGCTATCTTTCTCATTATTTGCAAATATTACATCGTATTACTATTTACGCATTATCTTCGCATTATATTGTTTATCGTAAATATTCAACCGCAAGAAACAGTTTATTCTTTTTACATTCGCACGGTAGCTTGCATGCTATCTTTCGCATTCTTATTTTCGCAGTTATTACTTTACGCATTATTATTGTTTATTACTAAACCGCAATGATTTATCGCACCTTATGTTCTTCACTCATATTTAATTCTGTGTATTGTTTGTTAAATATAGATTTCGTTTGTGAAAGAAAAATATAAGTGTTCATTATTGTCTTCACATCAAATTACACAACATTATCTGGAGGCACCGGCGAGATTTTTGGTGAACATGTGTGAATTTTCGCTAGCTTACAAATTTGGATATCCAAGCGCAGCTATTAAGGAATAAAACAGATAAGTACTTATTTTCCTATTTTACAAGTTTGACTTTGGTTTTTCGCATTACTCCATTACGTAGTAATGGCAAGCAAAAAGAACAATGACGATGACAGTAATGAAACTGTTGCTTTAGAAGATGCTGAAAAAATAGCAAAACATTATCGAGGCAGAGCGAAATCTGCGCTTACTAGAATTATGAATTTCATAAATAATGAAAATCAAATTTTTCAAAAACATGATCTCTTAAATAAACTTGAAAAGATTGAAATTATTTATTCTGATTTTGATAAAGCCGATTCTGAATTACCTGATGAAGTATCAGAAATAGAAGAATTTGAATTGAAATATTATGAAACCAAAGCCAAGCTTCAACAAAAACTTGAAAATTTATCTGTAAACATGCAATCTAATGGTTTAAATTTTCAAAATCCTACCATTAATACAAATGCTATATACAGTAATTTTCGTTTGCCAAAATTAAATATTTGTCCGTTTAACGGTAATTATAAAGATTGGATGTCTTTTAAGGATTTGTATATATCATTAGTTCATGAAAATGTTAATTTATGTAATGTACAAAAATTTCAATACCTAAAGGGTTTATTAAAAGACGAACCGGCTTCTATTATTAAACACATTCCAATATCTGAGAATAGTTATCTAGAAGCCTGGGAAAAATTACTTACTAGGTATGATAAGAAAAAACAAATTATTTCTGCACTTATTAAAACCTTTATGGATCAACCAACTGTAATTCATGCTAATGCATATAACTTACGTAAGATAGCAGATACTTCGGATGAAGTAATTAGGGGATTAAAAACTATTGACACTAAAGCTACTGAAAGAGATAATTTATATTTTATTACAAAAACTTGACCATAAATCACGTGAAGAATGGGCACAATATTCCGCAAAAATTGATTTTCCTACTTTAGAGATCTTTTTACAATTTATTAATGATAAATGTGCATCTATGGAATTATGTAATGAAAATGAGAGTAAAGAGAATGAGTATAAACAAAATAAGGATAAACAATTTAAATTATCTAAGTTTCATTCTAACGTTAATTACAAATGCATTTTATGTAAAAACAATAATCATTTCTTGTTCAAATGCTTTAAATTTAAAGAACTTCCTGTTAAGGATAGAAAACAATTTGTTAGAAAGAACTCATTATGCAGCAATTGTTTATCTAATAAACACTCTATCGCTCAGTGTAATTCCACTTATACCTGTCATTTTTGTAATGCAAAACATCATTCTAGTATATGCGATAATAATTTGAAAACTTATACAGCTTCGGCTTCATCTGCTGGTAATAATTTTGAAAACTCTGAGAATCGTACAGAGCCATCTGGCATATCTCAATTCCAAACAAGTACTCATAACCATTCTATACAAACATCTTTCGCTTTACTTCCTACAGCTAGCGCTTATATTTATGATTCAATGGGTCAGAGACATGTGCTAAAAATTTTATGCGATTCAGGCTCTGAAAGTTCTTTTATCACTGAATCATGTATGAGTATTTTAGGTTATGAGAGAAAAAATACAAGATTTCCCGTAAAAGGGTTAGCAAATTCAAAGATTGCAATAACTAAAGGTTATACAGACATTAATTTAATTTCCATTCACGATTCCGATGTCAAGTTATCCATGCCAGTTTTTATATTAGATAAATTAACAGCTCCATTGCCATCAGAGAAAATAAACAAGGAACATTTTTCGCATTTAAAAAATATGCAACTGGCCGAACCAAATTTGAAATTCTAAGTAAAATTGATATGATTTTGGGATCTGATTATTTTTTTTCTATTTTACTTCCTGGTCAAACAATTTGTACTGAGAATGGTTTAATTGCTCAAAATTCAATTTTTGGTTTTCTCGTATCCGGAAAATTACCTGAATCTCAGACAAAATCTAATTCGATTTCAAATTTACATATTTACGAAACTAATATTGATAGTGAGTTAAAACGTTTTTGGGAATTAGAAGAAGTTTTTAATCCAAGTGAGAAGTTACTTTCACCCGAGGAACAGTTTGTGGAGTCACATTTTCAGGAAAATTATTCAATTAATCCAGAAGGCCGTTTTGTGGTAAAACTACCATTTTATAAATGTAAATCTGAATTATGTAATACAAGACCCGCTGCACTTTCCCGATTGTATGCAATGGAGAGGAAATTTTCTGAAAATCCGGAATTCGAACAACAATATAAGAATTTTTTATATGAATACGAACAATTAGGACACATGGAGGTAATTACTCAGAATTCACTAAATATTTCTCAAAGGGAACAATATTTCCTACCTCATCACGCAGTTATTAAACCTTCTAGCACTACCACTAAATTAAGAGTCGTTTTTGACGGTTCCTGTAAAACTTCTGATGGTAAATCATTAAATTCAGTTTTAGGTGTTGGCCCTAAATTACAACGAGACATTTTTGAGATCTTACTTAATTTTGATTACCGGAGATAGTTTTTTCTGCAGACGTGGTGAAAATGTACCGCCAGGTTTTAATTTCTGAGGACGATCAAAATTATCAAAAAATCCTTTGGAGATACAACCCTAATGAGGAAATAAAGGAATATAAATTGAAGACAGTTACTTATGGCCTTGCTCCAGCATCCTTTTTGGCCACTAGGTGCATTAAGCAAATCGCTATAGATTATAATCAAAATACACACGTCTCGCGTACTTTGTTGAAAGATATATATATGGATGACTTGATATCTGGTTCAAACTCAGTTAATAGCGCAATATCAATTGCTAAGGAAACTGCTAATGTTTTGGAAGAACATGGGTTTCATTTGAGAAAGTGGAATTCCAATTCGAATGAATTCCTTACGGAATTTCGAGAAAATTGCATCACAGATACAGACTTTAAAATAATACCAAACAACAATGAAAGTTCTAAAGTTCTAGGGCTTTACTGGAACTCTTTAGCAGATACATTTATTTTCAAAACCGCACTTACTCTCAAACCACCACTAACAAAAAGACGCATTTTGTCTGAATCCGCACGCATTTTTGATCCTCTAGTGTTAATTTCACCTTGTACAGTAGTGTTAAAAATATTTTATCAAAAGCTATGGTTAACAAAAGGAGACTGGGATTCTCCTATTCCGCAACAATTTGAAGAGGAGCTCATTAAATATGAGAATTCATTCAATAAAATTAGCCAATTTTTTGTTCCTAGATGCGTCACGCTTTCATCCGATAGTACATTTGAATTACATGGTTTCAGCGATGCGTCAACACATGCTTACGCCGCTGCAATCTATTGTCGACAGACTCATGATAACAAATCAAAAGTCTCACTCTTAGTTGCCAAAACTAAAGTAGCTCCTATCAAGCAAATTTCCGTTCCCAAATTGGAACTTTGTGGTGCTCATTTATTATTTAAGTTATTTTCTTCAGTCATAAAAATATTAGAAAATTATAACTTTGACATTTACGCATGGACAGATTCAACAGTTGTTCTTTCTTGGTTATCCGCACATCCACGTAAGTGGAAAACTTTTGTTGCAAATAGAACGTCACAAATATTAGATGTTCTTCCCACAAAACATTGGAGACACGTTCAATCTAAAGAAAACCCCGCTGATATCGCTTCTCGGGGCATAGATCCTAAAAGTTTACCTGAATGCAACTTGTGGTGGAATGGCCCAAGTTGGCTATTTTTGGATCCTACACATTGGCCAAATGACGCGCCTAAGTCTAAGGAAATCGAAGATCAAATTTCGGCTGAAAAGAAAGCTGATCCCATTTTGTCTTACCATATTGATACATCTAATGATCTTTATGATCAACTATTCAATAAATTTTCTTCATTTTTTAAAAATCAAACGCATTCTGGCATATTGCCTAAGATTCATAAATAACTGCAAGTCAGCAAGTAAAGTTCATGTCTCAACAGATGATTCTTACTCCCCTCTTACATGTAGGGAAGCTAAACACGCCGAAGAGAACATCATTCGATGGGTACAAAATAAATACTTTCACGAAGACTTAAAACACATCAAGAATCAAAACATTTTGTCTAGAAAAAGTCCTTTACACTCTCTACATCCATTCATTGACCAGAACGGTCTGTTACGGGTGGGAGGTCGCTTACAAAATGCTCAATTATCATTTAACGAAAAGCATCCGGTAATATTGCCGTCTAAACACAAATTGAACGACCTTATTATACAAGAGAAACATATTGCTCACTTATGCTCTATTAATGTTCTCACCCCATCACATTTTCTTACAGGTGATGTCATGCTTTCACCTGCAGATGAACCATTATCCTGCAGCAGGAATCTCAAGAACCGATGGCAACATCCTGCAACAAATATCAAGGAAGGAGAACCACAGCTGCTCACCTTTATCCTGGCCAATTGCTGTTCTTCTTTTATATCAGGACTAGCGCCCTGATAGGGTGGGAGTCATGTTCGATTTCCACCATACAGTCATATTCGATTCCAAACATAATCGAACTTCGCACTCAATGACACTTTCTATTTAACTCTGTTTTCATCTCAACTTTACTTTTTTCTGTTCAACGGGTACGAACATCTCAACTCTACTCGAACAGAAACCGAAAAGAACAGTTTATTCTTTTTCAATCCGCACGGTAGCTTGCATGCTATCTTTCTCATTATTTGCAAATATTACATCGTATTACTATTTACGCATTATCTTCGCATTATATTGTTTATCGTAAATATTCAACCGCAAGAAACAGTTTATTCTTTTTACATTCGCACGGTAGCTTGCATGCTATCTTTCGCATTCTTATTTTCGCAGTTATTACTTTACGCATTATTATTGTTTATTACTAAACCGCAATGATTTATCGCACCTTATGTTCTTCACTCATATTTAATTCTGTGTATTGTTTGTTAAATATAGATTTCGTTTGTGAAAGAAAAATATAAGTGTTCATTATTGTCTTCACATCAAATTACACAACAATGATAATATGAAAACAAATCCCGCCCTCTCATGTAAACACCCAAATACTACTGATTTCTCTCTTATGCATACGTATAGTCCTACTTAAATAATGAATACCTTCTTTTCTTAATTCTGGCCATACGTATAACACACATCTTTTATGGACAAGAGGAAGTAATTTTAGCATGAATGACAAGGGACAAAATGAAGATTCGAGACGGGTTCATAAAAATTGACGCACTAGTTTTCTATCAGCTGTATTATTTGGTCGACATATGCCTTTCCCTTCAATAACGCAGGTTTACATCTAAAATTTTAATGCGATAATTTCACTGATCTTTATATTTTTTGGTGTGCAAAAACCGAAAATATAGCTAGTTTTTTTTCTATCATGTATAGATTTTTGGTAATACAGGCTGTATACTGACAGAATGTCTTTCACGACTCTTTCATCAAATAATTATATGATAGCTTTTATAGTACTTTTCCATAATTAATTATAATTAATCGTGGAAATACGCTAGAAATTACCGAAAATGGAAGAGATGTTATCGTTAGACACACCTTATTGGCAAAAATGTACATGTCATAGAGAAAAACTGGTTTCTTTTTCGTATTCATCATGTCAGAAACATGTTCATCAACTAAAATTATCAAATTAAAATTTGCGAACATTATTTTTATAGACCTATGAAATTATTCAAGTAAAAGAAAGGATTTTTTTTTTTTTTTTTTTTTTTGTTTCTCCGAACACACTCATAGTTAGTTTTACAAATGAAACTTTTTTTTTCTAACCTTTTATTCCCCTTGTGGACAATAAACAATTATCCTTTGCTGTTTTGTCTACTATGATAAATTCCTCCATTTTCTTTACTATGACAGCATTGTCTGTGAGTGATGATTTTTTATTTCGTGGATCATCTATGGATAGTATGAAACTTTACGATAGCTCTCGTAATTTGAAATGTGCTTACTTATCCCTTTTCGACCCAGGCTGTACGATCGTGCGGATTAGACATCCATGACATCCACATATATTTTTGCATCTGGAACGGTCGTACGTAATAAAGGCAGGAAATGAACGATCGAGCGAATTAGCAGAAAGTGTAAAGTACAATTTTCAATCAACTAATGTCGGTTATAGTCCATATTTTTCTTTCGGTTTAGAAAAACAGAAGAATCTAATGTTTTAAGGTAAAAATATTTCGGGTTGGAAAGGGTTAAACCATAGAAAGCTTATTTTTAGCAAAGAAATATTATAAATATGGTAGGTAAAAAAAATTATTATTATTTTATTTTTTTTTTTTTTTTATTTTTTTTTTTTTTTGACAGTAAAAAAATAAAGGAAAAGAAAAGAAAAGAAAAAAAGAAAGACAGTACTAAACTTAATGGCTTGGAATTGTAGATATTCAAAAAACAGTCATAAACTTCGATTTAGCAACCGTGCGGTTAGCGGACCAACCACAAATTAAAGGAAAACACAAATACTTTTAAATTATCCTGTATTTAAAAAAAAAAAAAAAAAAAAAGCTACAAATGATTTATAAATTTAACACATGATTTCACTTAATGTTTACACTGTTTTTATGTTTTTTTAATATTAATTTGAATATTTAGGCAGATATACTTTTTTTTACTAATAAAATTAATATTTTTTGTAATATTTTGCGTAAACGAAGAATGTATTCCAAAAAACTTTTACAAAATAAAAAAGACATAAGAGAAATATAATTCTGTAACGTAAAATGTATGAAATACGTTTAACTTTTGCTGAAATATGAAAACTTTTTGTAAATATTTTATTGCTGTACATGCACGAAAGATAGTAGATTAAAAAAAAAAAAAAAGTTATTTTTAAACAAAAGTTATGTTAACAGTTAATTTAAATTGAATAAAAGTTAAGAAATTTACCGTAAGAAAAAAAATGTTGTAAACTCATAAAGGATTTTTCAGAAAAAAGATTTTTTTTTAATGCGTGGATGTAAAAAATGGATTTCTAAATAGAATATTTGATAAGTGAAAAACCCTATATCGACTAGTAAATAATGGTTTCAGAAAAAAGAATATATCTATCTAAAAATTCATAGTACTTCTACAAAAAAGCTTAGAAATATTGTAAACAGTATGTAAAACTATAATGTTAAAAGTACAAGTAATTTTTAGTTTGTTATTATACTGGTTAATCAAACGTATTGAGTTTTTCTTCAGTTTGTGATTAGACCTCTGATTGTACAAATTCTTTCACGTAACTACAATTTTTTAGATAATCACGCATTATTATTATTATTATTATTAGTTTACGTAATTTTACGAAGGAGGGTACGGCACTGAGAAAATAACTGCAAACAAAATTTGATTTTTTTTTTTTTTTTTTTTTTTTAAACTAGGACAGCAATAATGATAGAGTTGTAAATGGGCATAAGTTCAATTAAAATTCGTGGAACGAAGACATTATGTGTAGTTTAGTTTGAAGACCTGAGGTCTTTTTTTGTTGGGTAATTCAACTAGGATCTACAACTTAATCTGTTTTCGGATTCTTTATGACCTACATGATGAATGGATATTCTTAACTTTCAATCGGTTAACTAAAGATGAGATCCCCAATTATTCAGCAACCAGGTCACAAAAAACGTCCCTATAATGTAAAATCTTTATTTTCAAAATTAAAAAAATATATATTTGTACACAACACGTCAAAGTTTTTATAAAGTGTCTTCAAGATTAAAATGGACAAAGACACATTACGTATTTACAACTATATAAATAAGTAAAAGCATAAGTACTAACACATCGGTTTTGAATAAAAGGAAAATTATGCGGGATCACCATTTAAACAAGTCCGTTTGATCAAGACTCTGGCCATCTATTCAAATGTTGTGTATGAACATATATATGAAATCACGTACGAACGATTTATATAATCTACTTTGTTTATGCAGATTTAAAAATACACATTTGATTAAATATACTAAAGAAATGTAAAAGGTAAAGGATATTTAAATAGAAAGTTAAATTTTATCTTTAAAACTGTTTAGAAATGATTTTTAATCATCTTTTCTTCTGCTATATATATATATATATATATATATATATATATATATATTTAATATGCCTTAATATTATACACACACACACACACAGTACTTACACACCAAACCAAATTAAGTTAACTAATTCCTCCGATAACTTCATGTTTATTTTTTCCTTTCTTTCCTTAAATAAAATTTAGTCAGAATTCTTTGAGATTACTCATTTACAAATACATGTCTTTAATGAAAAATAATGCACGTGTTTTATTTTTGAATAACTTATAAAAACTATACCTTCTGAGGAAAAAAAGTCATTTTTAATTGATTAGAAAAAAGACCAATCAAGTAATTAATTTTTGTCAGAAAAAAAAAAAAAGAGTTTAAAGAATACTTTGTGCTTTTATCACAAAAATTATAGACTAATAAAAAAATTAATTATCTGTTTAAAGCTATATATTTTATTACTTAATTTTTCTCTCTTTTAATCTAAGGGAAAAAAATTACCAATACTAATAGTTTTATATTTACGTGGGTTAAATCATTTATCATGGCTTTAATTAAATTTCTTACTCCTCCACTTATATATATATATATATTTAATGTCTAATTACATTTATTTAAACAAACTATGCCCTTTAAAAACAGATAAATTTCCGAATAAAGTTAGTGTCTAAAAAAAAAAAAAAAAAAATTTAAATAATTATCTCGAAGTGAAAAAGTGAAAAGAAATTGAAATACATTATGATGAATTTCTTTTATGAAACTGAATAGCTTAGATAAGAACGAGTTACAGTAAAAAGTAAGAAAATGAAAAAATGAAAAAAAATTGGAACGTAGTTTTATCTTCAAAGCTACTTTTCATATGGAAAAATAAAATAATTTACTTGATTGCTTTTATATCTAATCAATAAAAGAAAGACATTTTCCTCCAAGGTATTCAAAAGCATTTCAAAAAATCAACGCATGCATTGTTTGTGAATAACGATGTCCCTCTAGCAGTTTGTAATCTGATAAATCCTATCAAGATTATATTTTTAAAAAGATGAAAGAAAGAAGAAACATGATGGTTGTGTGAAAAAAAAAGATATATATAATTTCTCATACTTGAATCAATGCTTTTAGTTAAAGAAGATATAACTGAAGAAAATGAGCAAATGGCAATGTGAAACTTTTAGCATTGTGAAAAAAGGATGAGATCAGATAAATAGTTAAAAGTTTAAGAATACTGCATATAAAAGAGATGGCCTCTTCTCACGTTTTGACTTTTTCTTCCTTTAGAAAAAATATGCTTTTAATTTAGTGTAATTAAATATATTATTAGTTTTAATATTTTTTACATTTCTAAGACGCTATATATTAATTTAAGTAAAATAATTTTTGAGCTTCTGGAAAACTTTCGTAATAATTTTGTTATGTTTCATTTAAATTACTACTATTTATAGATTTCCTAAAATTCAGGTTTTTCATATGTTTGTAAATAAAACAATATATTAGATGTTCCAGCATCAGGTTCCCAAACTCCTACCATATCATATGTACTAGGGTTATGTGGTACACATATACAAGCTGAAATCACACACACAAACTAGCATGTTAATATTATGAGTATGCGGTAGTGTACATGGAAAACTTTTCTGATTAAAGATAATACTTCAAGAAATATGTTAATTGCATACACTTCTCTAATTCTTTATAGAGACGTAATGAAGATTTTACAATTTCTTGAGGAAGAACTATACATTCAAAAACAATTATAGGCAAATAGAAAATTAATATACCCTATAAGCTTCTTTATTTCGGCATTGATTTCCTGTGATACGCTTTTAATATACTTAATATGTATATAACTTCTATAAAAAAAATACTAGGTGTTTTTAAGTGGTACTTATGTATATACTTAGTTTATTATTTAGTGTTGAATTTATATAAACTGTATATTATTGAATTCTGAATATTATATAATATACACTTGTATATTATACACACACTTGTACATAATGTATTATATAAGGTACACACACTGTATGGTGTGTTGTTTTGATATATCACACATGCTATACCCATCTAGACACTTTTCTGAAATATATATTGTTTTACGTTAACATAGTTTTAGTTTACATATAAACGTGCATTACTAGTAAAGGACAGTACTTATTAAGACGCAAAATTTATAGGAATTGAGGAAATAAATGGTTAAAATAAGGAAATAAATACCTAAGTAATAAAAGAATAAATAAATGAAAATAAATAACATTTTCAGAACATAAAAAAAAAGAAGTACATTTATATGGACTATATCTTAAATATTTTAAATATAATACACTGTAAAAAAAAAAAAAAAAAAAAAAAAAAAATCCCGTAAGATTACGGGAAAAGCCCGGCAGCAGAGATTACGGGGAAAGCCCGCAAAAAAAAAAAAACATTGGTTTTACGGGCGAAATGTTTTTTTACAGGCATGTAACGTAATTTAAGGTTATTATGTACTTAAGTCTGGTCTAGAAGCCTGAATTTTAGGCATTTTTTAAAGTAAGATTATAAAAAAATGAAAAACTTTTTTATTATCCATTTTTTTATGTTTTTTATTGACATTTTGAGAATGTAAAAAAAAAATCACAAAAAAAAAAAAAAAAAAAAAAAAAAAAAAAAAAAAAAATTCGCCGAGATACAGGCCGATGGAGTGGGGGCTTCAAAAAAAAACGGTGCGTCCTGGTTGACATGATTTCAACCCTTGTAGTGATCTAAAACAAAAAAAATCAAACAAATTCTTCATTAATAAAGATGTCGCTATCGGGTTGACCATTTTCAAAAAAAAAAAAAAAAAAAAAAGACAAAATGGCGTCGACTTGAAAAAAAAATTTTTTTTACCCGACTTTTTTCGACCTTTTCGAATTTTTTAAAAATATTGAAAATCAATTTTTTTTAAAATCCAAGGCAGACGCGATAGAGAGTTGTATAAACAAGATATATACCAAATTTCAAAGCAATCGGTTCAGTAGAACTTGAAATATCATGTCAACCACCTCAAAAAAAGTAGTTTCGAGAAAAACGCGTTTAAAGTTTAGGAAACAATTCTAATGGAATAACTCTGAAAATAATATGTTATACTCACTTTGCATCAATCGGCGATCCCAGATCCATACATTGGGCCTTCCTCCTTCTCATAATTCAACTCTTGAGAAGTTCTTGAGTTTTTTAAATTTCTAGACCAGAATACCCCCTTAATTTACGGTCTAAGCGTTCCTTTTTAATATTTAATGTTATATAATTAATATTTAGTATTTTAATACTTTTTAATCGTTTCTTTTTTTATTAATTTCGTATATTTATATCCAGATTTTAAGCTAAACTGAAAATCTGGATATAAATGCGTAACAGTTCTCGACGTTCACTCTTTTATCATTTAACTAAGCAAACAACAATGGTATTAATTCACAGAGTTGTTCCGAAATGTTATCAAAAACAAATACTTCGTAACAACACATATTCTACCGTTTCATTAACGAAATAATTGGCTAATTTTCTTTCCGGTAGCTTTCCTGATTTGCTCAAATCAATTATCTTCCGGAAAAATAAATTGTGTTATCCCTTTGGCAACGGTTCATCAAACTGTAGAAAGTTATTTTCTATAAAGTAGGTCCTATTAATAGAAATAATGCGTTTTGTGTTAAAAGTAGATACATGTAATTACGTTTATTCTACAAATATAGAAGACACGCGAAAATGAAATAATATTTATATCCAATATTCTTTACGACATTTCTAAATATAAAATTTTAATGGAATTGTTTCTGTCGTATTTATTTTATTTTTTATCGAATGGAAGAAAACATTGGTTTCGTAAGAAGTTTCGGTGAACTTACACGTTTTAAGAGGTCTAGAAAATGATATGACTATTTTTAGAAAATTTTTGTCGCCAAGTAGCAGTCCTCAAATTGTAAATCGATAAGGGTAAATGAGGGAGAAATGATTTTTATATAAGGACACACAAAAGAATTCTAATACATTGTATTCTAAAGTAGAATTTTTTAAAGAATACATTAACAACCGTATACTGCACTAAGCATACAGAAATATGCTTTTCTAAATACGCGTAGGCGTAAAAATACAAATAAGTAACTAATACAAATAAGTAAAAGTGATTTTTTTTTAATAAAGACAGAAGCATGTCTTCTATAGAAAATGTTATAAACAACATTAATATTTTGTGTGTCTAGTGTCTCACAAAGAATTCAGATATTCTATCTGAATCTTCTTCCATATTCTATCATGTAAATGCTAGAAAAGTATTTCCAGTTGCAACATAATACTTTTTAATATACCAACTTTTAGTGTATGATGCTTATACAATATATACGTAAAGTAGTCGAATCTACTGATTTCTATTTTATTTAAATAATTGTATATATATCAGGGGTCGATCCAGGTTTTAATTTTTGGGTCCCTTTTTTTTGTGAAATTTTTATTTATTTTTGTGAAATATAAAATATTTTTGTGAAAAAGTAAAATATTGTGTAGCATTTTTCGTTTTTACAATCACTTTATGTAATGTTTAATATCAAGTTAATAGTTTCGTTGAGCCAAATTAAGGCATTAATTAAAAATAATACTGAAAACAGGAAAAGATTTAATAAAAGGATAATTTTTATAAAAGAAATCTTGTGAAGGGACTCATTTTATGAATTTGAATTTTGTGAAGGGTCCCTTTTCATGCATTTGAATTTTGTGAAGGGTCCCTTTTTATGAATTTGAATTTTGTGAAGGGTCCTTTTTTACTATAGAGAATTTTGTGAAGAGGTCGCAAAAAGGACCCAAATTTTGCCTGGGTCGACCCCTGTATATATATATATATATATATATATATATATATATTAATATAATACGCATGACTATAGAAGTTTACACTTTTGTTTTGGTGTCTTAAACACTTACGTTTTTACTTCAATAACCCGACAACCGTAGGCAATGGAAATAGGTAGGTCTGCAAATGATGCACACTCTTGTCCATACTCCACCCGTTTCATATCTGACTACGCATTCTTGTTTTTATTGACATTACAAGCGTACGCATTAAAGAAACTTACTCTATTTGTTCAGAAATTTACTTTGTTATAGTTCATAAAGTGTTATTTATAAGTTCATTTATATGTATTATTTTGGTAGCTAAGTAACGAGAAACAACAAAGAAAGTATAATATAGTTCCTAATATCTATTTATTCATTCCTATAAGAGGAAATAGCAAAAGTGTGCACTCCTGCAACTACTGATATTATATTTTCAATACAAAAATATTTCCGAATCCACTTGAATAACCTTATGTCTGACGGATACATTTCGTATATATCATATAATGTACTACATGTTGATAACAGACATTCATAAAAGGCAATGAAGCGAATTTTTCTGAATAAATTGAAAATGAACTGCAAACGCTTCATGCACATTAGTCTCTTCAAGAAAAATATAACTACAATAAATCCTAAATTATAGAAATCAATTTGTGCATGTTAATACAAAATTAGATACTTTTTCTACTTATTTTTTTACTTATTTAACGCAATACAATTGTATTATTTTTTGTCATCGTATAAAAACATATATATGTATATATTAATACAACAAATTAAAAAATAAATAAATAAAAAATAAAACTTTTTTAAATTACACACTTAGTGATTTTCAACCTTATCTTTATTTTTTGTTCAAACTAGATAATTTATTCTTTGTTAAATTATCCAGAGACATAAAGAAAATCCATATTTTAATAAATTCTGAAGATTATGTCTTAAATTTCCTTGCTAAACGTTCTTTCAGAGAAGGATTATATAATATTTCATTCAGAGAAATAGGTTCATCTATAAATTTGTATCTTTTTTTAGTTTATTATCCAAAAAATGGATACAATACTTTATTAAGAGAAATAAGGTTTTCTAAAAAATTATGTCTTTTTTTCTACTTTTTTATCCGCAGGGAGATACAATGTTTCATAGTGAGAAATAAGTTTTAGCGAAAAATGTTTGTATTTTCGTAGTTTATTATAAGTTTTTTCCTTATATCTAATATATATATATATGTATACATTATTACATTATTATTTATCTTATTATTCAAAAATCCCGGTTGGTTCCCAATTTCAATTATATTTTGCTTATTTATTTAATTCAAAATCTAGTTACTTTTAAATTAAAAATTTATTCCAAAATCTATTCTGATACTTGAAGTGTTAAAAGAATAAAATTAAAAATTAATTTTTTCGCTTACCATACAATGAATATATTTTTTTTTTTTTTTTCTTTTTTTTTTTTTTTTTTTTTTCTCGGTTGTATTTTAAGAGTTGTTCTAAACAATATTTTACTTGCATATAATTTATTATACTTTATTTTAAAAGAAAAAGTAAATTGATATATATATATATATATATATATATATATATATAATCATTTTCATCAAATGAAATATTCTAAAATTTTTCCATTTTTATTTATCAGTATACACTGTTAAAAATGGTTTCTTAAAAATGAGCAAAATTGTCTCAAAATAGCTCCGAAACAATATATACTTAAATTTGAAAACCCATGTACACATTTTTGAATACATTGACATGTGAAACAGAGGGATATTGGGATTCTTAGTGGTCAACCCCGATTTTGAGCATGCCAATATACCGTCGGTAACAAAAGTGTCCGAACACAAGCGAAAATTCCTATAAAAAAAGTACACTAAATAATGTTTTGTTAAATAAATCCTTGTCGAATCCTGTTCTTAGTCAGTCTAAGAACAGAATTCGACAAGGATTTATCTAACAAAACCGTATGAAGTGTACTTTTTTTACTTAGGAATTTTTGCTAGTGTTCGGACATTTTTGTTACCGACTGTACTCAAAAATGAGTACATGGGTTTTCAAATTTATGTATATATTGATTCGGAGCTATTTTGAGACATTTTTGCTCATTTTTAAGAAAGCATTTTTAACAGTGTACTATGGGAGATAATTTATAAAATTATGTAGTAATAACGGATTTATAAACCCGCTTTATTACTTTTCGTCATTCACTCTTTTTATTCGACACGAAAATGAAATGGACTTTTTGAATTTAAATACGAAAAGATTAACTGAGACTTTTACTGCAAGAAATACAAGAATTTTGAAGCCGAAAAACTTCTTTTGTGTCCTAAATGATATTCTTAGATTGATTTTATTCATAAATGCATGTCCCATAAAGAAATGAAAAATTTAATTTTAATTTTTGTGCATTTCGTTTGATTTCTATCTATAAAATTACATATTTTGAGTAACTACTACATATAATTTACATATAGGTCAGGTATTCTACATTGTAAAATAATTTATAAATTTCATACTTAAAATTTCATCACCAATGAATTAAGAAATTAATGATAAACAAATGATAATATCGATGATATACAAATTTCGTTAAACTTTCACCACGGTAATTTTTTACTCTTCTTTCATGTAATCAAATATTTTTTCATAACTTTTAGCAAAGTAGATAAAAACACCTTTTTTGCATCTGAACTAACTCAGTTATTTCTAATGTCCCTTGATAGAAAATATATCAAATAATATAACACATTCTATATACAAAACTGTTTTTATATCAATCATTAAAAGGAAATAATTGAAATTAAAAATAAGTAAGCAAAATATAATTCTTAATTTTTACACTTGTCATGACTGTCATGCTATCATGTTTGTCATGCTATCATGTCTATCATGCCATGTCTGTCATGCTGTCATGTTATTATTATCATTATGCGTTAATTTATTTAAATCTAAGAATATTCTTTTAAATTACATATCAGGTGAAAGTCTTGTTTGTTTAAACTAAAACTTCTACAATTCAAATGCATCTCGATTTAGAGCAAATGAATAATAAAAATGAGTTCCTGAAATCACGTCAGTTTTTTTTGTCATATCTGTTACACTATATTTTTACCTTATTAAGTGTAAATTATTTTTCTTAAATTAAAAGTTTCGTATTATATACTAGAAATACATGCAAATTTATCGACGCACCGAAATTCTTGAAACTTATTAGTATTTAGTTCTATTTGAAATTGGACAAGAAAGCTCTCTTGTGAGCCTTTCACACATGAAATTAAACAAATTGACATGAATTTCTGCTAATAAAACTTAGTACAATTAATAACATTACTTTCTATACTAAAAGAGGTTTTCAAATTATTTTATGTAATTGATATATTGATTCCATATACATCACAAAATACACCATGTATAACCTAACGAAAGCAATCTACCGAAATTTTTTTAACCCGTTAGTAGTCGCTAGTTGGTCGATTTGCCGCCCTTCCTTCAGTGTTGCTAGATTTTTTTTTATTCAATAGCCACCAAAAATTTTTAGAAGTGTCATTTGATATACATAAAACGCGAATAAAATCGAAGAATCGTCGATCACATCACTTCTTACAATTATTGGTGACAGTTAAATAAAAAGTTCATAATCTGTAATAGGTGGCGCTGTGTATAGCGACTACTAGAAACCCTGGATAATCTCAAGGGTCGCTACGACTACTAACGGGTTAAGTGTGTTGGAAAAGATCTATAAATGCATCTTTCATCTTAATCTCTAAAAGATGCAATACAATAAATCATGAACGATTCAATTTATGTTTGTTTAAATTTAATTACATCATTAAATGTTCTAAGGGGTTTTAGCCTAAAAATATAGATTTTCAAAATAAATGTACGTTGATATGTGAAGGTTTCTGAATATTTTGATACTCTGTTTATACTGCTATGCAGCTTGGTTCAGACGTATAATACAACTTCGTTAACGTCAATCTCAAGGGAGATAGAAGATTTGATTATATTATCAGTAGTTTATGCTACCAATAACTCAGAAACTAATCTTCCTTTCGACAGGGATTCTGGAAATGTTTCGTGTTAAAAGTAATTCACGTTAAGCGTATTCACGTAAACGAGGCTTGACTGCTTTGAGCAAAATTGTAACTTATATTATGAATGAATTTTGCTGCATTTCCAAACTTTAATCATCTCAAATATGATTTTTTGCCGTTATCCGCAAATTTTTGAAAAAACTCTAACTATTGCTTTAAAAATTTGCACACATAAAATTTGCATACGCACAATAAAGAATATGTACAAAATGATATAATATTTAGTAAAATTAAATTTATTATACAAAATTTTTTCAATCTTTCGAAATTTAAGAATTTACATTAATTAATTTCTTATTTTTAACATAATTTTATTTACATAGTTTTTGCATTGTTAAATTTATATAGATTTGCATTGTTAAATTTACATAATGTTTTACATTGTTTTACAATTTTTGAAATACTTCAAAATCCTTGATTCTTTTAAAAGATATCTTTTATATATGTTTGAAAAATTTTTGAAGTAGTTTTTCCAAGAACTTTACTACAATGTAAAAGAGCGGTCTTTTGAGAAAATTACAGATATTAGGAGATACTATGAAGACCAATTTTAACAACAGTTACAAATTTGATCATAACGTTTGAAATAAAATGCCTAGAGCTATAAATGAAGCGGCAAAATGTTGAAAGTGGTTCATACATACATACAAATACATACATAACATACAATTAAATATATTTTCTCAGAGTTAAAACCTTATATACTATAAAGCACATTTCAATTTTTTTTTATTGTTGAAACGGCAAATTGACCGGCAAAATGTTGAAAGTGGTTCATACATACACACAAATACATACATAACATACAATTAAATATATTTTCTCAGAGTTAAAACCTTATATACTATAAAACACATTTCAATTTTTTTTTTTTAATTTTTAACAAAATACATTTCTATTATTTTGTGTCACAATCTCAAAACCTATAGATTTTTTTTTTCCAGAAAACTATATTAAAATTTGCATTCAACAATTTAAATATTTTTTCACAAATTAGACAATCAATTCCTGTTTAAAATTAGTATAAAATCTTAAATTATAATTAAAAATTACAATTTTATTTATAAAATTGTGAAGATTACGTCTTAAATTTCCATCCAAAATATTTATTTGTTTACAGACGAGCAGAAATAATTTTTTAACTAGACAGATATATTTCTATAAAAATTACATTTTTTTTTCTAGTTTTTATCAGTTTTTCTTTTCTAACTAATATACATTTTCTGTTTTTGCCATTTTTTGTAAATGACTATATCTCATTTTTCTAAAATCCTGTTCATTTCCTGCATTCAATTACAGATTCTTTTTGTTTCCCCCAATTAAAAATATCACATTAGATTTGAATAAAATAAAATTTTCATTTCAAACGTTCTTTGATACTGAAGGTAGTGACACCGTAAATTAAAGAAATTCTTTTTAATTTTCATTAAAGGAATTTTCTATTTTTAGTTAGAATGCATTTTAACAGATGATCTAAAAAATATTTTACTCATAGATACATCTATATGGAATTTATTAAAAAAGTAAATTTGAAGGTAGATTCTGTTTTAGGTTTTAAAAAATATCTTCGTCAAATAAATGACTTTTCTTTAAATAATTTATAATTTTGTTCACTAGTACATATATTGTAAGAGATTTTTGAAAACGTTATAGTAACACATTCATGAGCGTTGATCTTGATGATTCAACATGCACCTACTTTGTTCGACATAAAATAAAAATTCCATTTTAAATATGGATTTTTTTTTCTATTTTAAATACGGAAAGGTTCACTGAGAATTTTATTGAAAGAAATACTGCAATTATAAAGCTATAAAATTTCTTTTGTTTCCTAAATGAAGTTCTTTAATTTATTTTATTCGTAAATGCCCCAAAAATAAGACAATAATGAATTAAAAAGAATAATTAGATAATGTATTTAACAACAATAAAAGATTTTTAATATTTTTATGAACTTCTATTCTTATATTATTATTCTTAAAAATAACAGTTCGATATAATGATGAAAATATTCTTATCAACAATAATTAAGACTAAAAATGTATCAATATTTCATCGCTTATTATAAAAATGAAACTTTTAAGTTCAATTCTAGTGCACACGATAATAGTTCTGTGGAAAAACATTGAATATTTAAACATGTGTATAATGAACATGATAGAGATATTAGTTTAATATTTAATTTAACAACATAAACTAAACATTTGTTTGCACGCCATACGACATCAAAAAGGTTACTTGATTAATTATTCATACAGAAATCTGCAATACCTCTAATGGTGTATTTTTAATGAGGAGAATTTCTATCCTGTTTCTCATGCTTATTAAACATTCATAATTAATAGTGAACGTTTCTTTGATATTTATATGATGCAGTTTTAAATCAAAGGGAACAGAAATTTCTGAGAAAATTAACATTGAATATTTTGTAACATGCTCTATTAAAAATCTAGTAAAATATATTTATTCCATCGTTATCAACTATTATTTGTTTGAATATGAGGCTTTAAATTTAACTCTTCATCAAGAATGTCTAAGCATTAAACAAAAAAGTAATTTATAAAAAATAACTAAATTCGTTGTTTTGTATGGAATACTTAAAAAAAAAAAAAAAAAACTTTAAAACACAAATCCATCCAAATATAGGCTTTCATCCAGGATTCTCACAAAGAAAAAATTTAATTCTAATACCCTTGCTATTCCTTAAATTTAGACTTGACTAATCGTTGATAAATATTTACAAAAAAATATTATAAGGTAAGGCTAGGAGAATTTTCACGCAACTCAACAGAATAAGGTTTAAAAAATACTGTGACGTATATAATCACATATTATAAAAAATGGTTTTCTCTCTAAAAGACTGGCAACTTCTTTAAGTAAATAAAATTATAAATAAAATTATTTAATCTCAAGCATCTATTTTAAATATAACGATATAACTATTTTTAACCTATAAATAATAACTTTTCAATACACTTTTTCTAATTTTTATATGTTCCCTTCCATATTTTTTGAAGGCAACTGAAATTGAAACTTTGATCTTTCCCAGTATTCATTTTGATACAAATTTAACGTAATCTAAATCCCTTAGGCTCTGAAAAGACATTCTTAGACTTTTGCACTCTCTTTTACTTTGTGAGCACGCATAATAATTAATTCAGCTTCTTTTAATCTTATATCGAGATATAACTTGGGTGCTTTCTTGTCACCTAATTTCCTTTAGGATCTAGACAAAATATTTGCACAGTTGGACATTTCCCAGGACTTAAAATCTTCGCGAAATCATGAAAATTTCCTGTAACAAGTGCCAATGAATTACTAGTCACCTTTTGAAAGAAATTACAAAAGTTTAGCCACAGCCTTGCTCTTGCTAGTACTTTAAACTTGGCAAATGTAAAAATAAACGCTAAAAGTAATTTTATTTTTCGCTCCACCTATGGACGGAGGCAGTGTGTTACGATGTTAGTTTATTAGTCTATATAAACAGTATATCATGAACAAACGATCGCAGAGAGATCGGACCAGTTTTAAAATACTATTTATGAAACTTTCAAGAACCCTTTTCATTTGCAACAGTCTAATTAAAAAAACTTTAGAAGTTATTTGGAATTTACGATTTCCTTAACGTGGGAAATTAGGGCAAAATTCCACTTAAACGTGCATAAAAAGGAATATTTTTATCGTAAAGATGTAAGAACAGTTTTTAAATATCAGTTTTGATGCCGGGTTGAACATCATTAACTATAAACATGCTAATTTGAAAATGTCGCAAATTATTCGAAATTTACGAATTTCTTAGCATGGAAGAATACGGCAAAAATTCACATAAACGTCAGTCTTAAGAGATATTTTCATCGTAAAGGTATCGGAACACATTTAAAATATCATTTAGGATATTAGCATGAACATCCCTGACTACGAATTTTTCAATTAAAAAATTTTGTAAGTTATTTAGAATTTACGATTTACTTAGCTTGGCAGAATAGGGCAAAACTGAGCGTAAACGTCGATTTTGAGGATCATAAATATATTAGACTACTTCCAAATAACATTTATGATATTTGTTTAAACATCATTGATTACAAATATTCTAATAGAAAAAATTCGTAAGTTATTCGAAATTTAAGATTTTATCAAATAGCAAAATTGGGAGATATTCCATATAAATAAGATTTTTGGGGATTGTTGCATTGGAAATAGTAGCATGAAAACTAAACTACGAAATTGACCCTTATAAAGTACACTACTAGATTAGAATAACGTAAATATATCGAACTGAACGATGGGTAGCCTATTAGGCGGGGACTTCATTTTATTACTGCATCAGGTGTTTGGTAGAATTACCTTCACTTAACATGCATATAATATGTATTGTACTTCAAATTTATGAGAAAATACATATGAGGGGGGAATGAGCAGAGTCCACGTACGCGAACTAGTTTTCTTCTTTGACTTGCTTTTATTTTCCTGTTAATCATTAAATAATTATTGTTCGCAGTTTTAGAATCACGTTACATTCGAAAATGTATTAACCACATTTTCCGATTAGCGGTAAGATTAATACAATAACTATTCCTTCGAACACATTTCATTGTTATTTTATATGCATACATTTAAAATAGATATTTTCTCTGAAATTTCATACTAAGTACATGCAGTGAGTAAGTATGAGTTACCATATTAACATGTTTGCATGTATGTGTAGTTTATAGTCTAATACGAGTTGGAAATTAGAAAATATATTAACCATAAATTTTAAAATATCAGTACAAAGTGTTCTGAAAAAAAAAAAAAAAAGTTTTAAGTCATTTTTTAGAAATCTCTATAATTTTTTTTTTTTTTTTTTTTTTTTTTTTTTTTTTTTTAACTGAATTTCGAAAATTTTGGATTGAGAACTCACGATTGCTATTTCAATCCGAATTTAACCTTTTGTCCGAGCAATGTAAGATCGGAAGTGCTTTCCTGATGCCGTGAAGCATAAAGAAACATTAGAAATAAAAAGTTTGTGAATATTCGGTTTTAAATAAATATAGGGGAATGTTTCCAGTCATGGGCATTCTCCGGTTATGGGCACCCCACCATGTCTTTTAACAGAAAGCAAATATGGAGTATTTCATTACTGCCAAACTTGTATTGTGACAGTACGCAGTTTTTGTGCTAACACTGAAGAAAATAGACGTATTTGCCTAGTAAGTGCGAGCATCGAAAGAAAAAATCTGAAAAAAAAGCAACGTAAAAGTAATTTTTGAATATTTTCAGAATGCGATAAATTGAAGTGAATTAATGAAAAAAAAAATGGAAGTGTAATGTATATTTATGCAGTGTATTCATTATATTTTGTGATGCAATATAGAATTTAGCCAAAATGTGGACCGAAAATTTCTTTTTTTGCCATTATAAAAATAGCTGCCATTCCCAGTTGTGGGGACGTTCATGTAACCGGTTGTGGGCACACTTTTTTTTTTTTTTTTTTTTTTTTTTCATGTAAAACGTTTTTGATTTATAAATTAACAAATATGGTTTTTTATGTCAAAATAACATATTTTATTAGTATTTTTATGTTTAGGCTTTTTTAGCCATGTCAACCCCGAAAAATTCAACCGACCAAAAGAAATGAATTTTAATGCGCTGGTTAGAGCCATTTAGGATTGCTTAGTGAATAAGAAATCCATAAAATTGAATGTTAAAGAATATGGACTTCGGTGCAGCATCTGAGTTCCTCCAGAAAAAACCTGGAGAAACTAAGACAACTTCACCTGTCAAAGTGCTGGCCAAACGTGCTAAAAATTGGAGTCTCCACAATCTGATAATGTTGTCGACTCCTGTATTAAATGTTTGAAACACCTTCTACCATGCCTAACAAGATCCCAGGTAGCACAGTATGGTATTTTCAACGTTGAACAAACGGCAATGCATTCCGTTGAATGATCGTTTTTCCGTAACGTTAATAATCTGAAAATATGTCTCGTTGATTTCCTCATCTTTCAATGGTTGTTTTAATACATTTTACAACGTAAAAAAAACCGTTGTAAAAGGGTTGTACGAAATCGCAATACTGTCGTTTTTTTTTATAACTTAAAAAAAACAGTTGTAAAATGGTTGTTCAGAATCGCAATACTGTCGTGATTTTTATATCAGTTTTCAACGGTTTTTCTTATGTCTTATAAACGTTGAAATCCAAGAAAAATTGCTAGCTCTATATATCCATTGAATTTTAGTTTCTAAAATATTGCTAATAATTTAAAAAAGAAAAAATTCATATGTTAAAAAAGTTTTGGAACATTCTTTTAAAGAAGGGAAAAAGAAACACTCACTTCATTCCTTGAAAAATCTTGTTTAAATAAATATACAGCATCCACAATTAGACGAGAACTCATTTATTTTTAATATTATGCTAGGTGGTAAACAAACCCAAAACCAAAGGATATTATAACTTTGAGCTTTTAAGGAAATTACCAGCTAGCAAGTTTTTTGGAAATTACGTAAAATGTCATTTACCTTTCACTACACTTTCGATGAAAAAGTTTTAAGTTGCGTTTAATTAATTATTGTTTTACAGAAAACTTTCGTACCATTTTAACAGGAAAGCGATAACTTCATCTTCATTCACATCACATTCACTTTCAAAATGGCACGCGTCGTATCGTAAGACGCTTTTAAGGTTTGCTACAATATACTTGGCGATTTCGCGTGTAGAACGGGAGAAAGCGTACAATATAAACTCCTTCGTTAGTTACGGTTTCCGAAAGCCGAAGAACATCTACTATACTTGTTAATATAATTTGCTGAAAGCTTTATCATGTTACAAGTTCTTTCGCAGCACACCTTCTTCTAAAACTCTAAAGAAAATTAAAACACGCACATCCTGCCAATTCACAATCGTGTATGGATATCAAGTTGAAGAGATTCAACGTCATTTGACGGAAATAATGACTTATAAAAAGTACCTATTAATTCGTTGAAAAAACATATTTTTTATTAGAATCAAAAAGGAAAACAAAAACTAATAAAACACCTATTTTAAAACGTCGAAAAAATAACAGAAAAAGTACAACCATAAAACAACGTTTGTTATAGGTTTTCTTTGTTACTGAATAAATATTCGAAATTGTTCAGTGAGAATATTGCGAAATAAAAACTATTTTTCAACGGACATAAAATAACGTAACCAATTTTTCACTGTTCAGACTTATTTGCAACGCTATAACAACGTTATGTGCTACCTGGGATACAACTCATTCAAATGCAACGAGTGTGATCGTCTGGTGCATTTGAAGTGTGTCAATATACATGCAAATTATTTTACTTGTAAGTATTGCACTTCTGATTTGGAGGACGAAGAAGATGATGAATAAAATTGGAAAAATACTATTTTCTGCTATTATTTTGGCCACTGAATCCTTAAAAAATAAATAAATTTTGTTGTTTTCTGTATTTACGATAATATTTCTTATTATTTTCCCCTTTTTAGTGGATTTTTCAAGTGTGCCCACAACCGGTTGCACAATGTTTTTTGACAAAAAATGACCTCCTAAGAAAACTGGCGATAATTGTTTCTGGTTGATGGAATCAATACAGTTAAATTTCATCAAATATTAGCTAAGGGTTCTAGCTTTCCATTGGTATTCATACGTTTGCATAATATCTACTCTAACAAAACTTATAAACCAAAATCAAAACTGTGCCCACAACCGGAGACATTCCCCTACATATAAAAAAAGGAACATTGATCAAAGATAGTTTTCAAAGCTTTGTCCACCGACTTCAAGGCAGGCTTCTAATCAATAGTACCTGAAATTCTGAAAGGTCTGAAATATTCCAAGCTTATCTCGAATTTCCGGGCAACAACTCGCGCAACCAGAATATTCAGAGCTTAACGCGACTTAAATATGCGATCTGCATTGACAATCTACTTACACTTTATTTCTAATGTTCCTGTGCAGAGCATCGCATCAACAAGCCATTTCTGACCCTACATTGCTATATAATTTCGAATCGTCATGATGCACACTACCCCTCTAAGAAGTTCTGAAATGCTGTATTGAGATAACCTAAGACTCCTATAATACGAGCTGACTCAGAGCTGATCATTGTTGCCCAGCGGAAATATAGCTTGGCGACGTTTAGTTGCAGACGTATTACTCGGCGTCTTTATCGCCTAAAATGGCGAGTTTGCCTAAACAGAAGAGCGAATTATTGTTTGTACTTGATAAATTTGGCGGTAATATTTGGCGAAATTTTCTTATAACCCTTGTAAAAAGTAGCCATCACTGTTGCTGTTAAATTAGTTAATTTTAAATATTTATACACGTTGAAAAGTAGTGTAGATTGTCAAATACAACATTTAGATAATCAAACAGCAATAAAAACAAATAATTGATACAAAAAATGCAAGAAAACATATCATAATTACACTTCATATTTGTGATTGAAAGCTAAGCGTACAATTTTCTTTTGGACAATTAATTGCCCATTTCTTTCTCCTTTTTTCATCTGTTGGAAATCTAAACGTTCTAAAAGAAGTTCTGGTATGATTTGAGCAATTTTCGGCTGCAAAACCTCCATTTTATGTGATTTGATTACATTTGAAATTCGGACCGCGTGGGCAACAATCGCTAAGTGGGTAACAAAATGCCTGATGAGCCAACCTGTATTGGAGGAGCTCTAAGATAACCTACACCACTTGAGAGCTCAAATAATACTAAATATATATTCTTCAGTCAATCAATGAGACTTGTAAAGGTATACTTTCAATAAAGACAATCTTAAGATGATATTACGTTATTACGCTATTATACTAAATAAAGGACACTTTATGAATAACTACTTGAAATAACATTATATCACAGAGAAATGCTGAAGAATCTCTAGAAAATACATTTGACTGAACCCTTTTCTGTGATATGTACTGAAATATCATTTATTCCAAATTATTTGAATTAATGTTTTGAATCTTAAAGTTCTTTATTCCTTTAATGATTTCATATTATCAAAAGAATATTCAAAAGTCAATTTATTGGAATGGACTATAAATCATGTCAAGTAAGTAACACTTTTAAAATTCTTTGAAACACAAGCATTTTTAAAACATATAAAAATGAATGGATGTTATTTTCCTTTCATGTGTTTTGTTCATCCAAGAAAACATTCCATTCGATACTCAATTAAGGTTTTATTGAAGAAGACATTAATTTAATTTTAAAGTGCCTGGAATGTTAGAGAGCAGTTTCATTTGTAAGGTGAAGAACTGATACAGATTAATGTTAAACTTTCAAAGAGCCTATTCAAGCAATAACAGAACTTACTGCATTTTCAAATTGTTTTTGTCAAAATTTGAGATACATAAAAATTATATTTCTTTAAATGGGATAAAAAATAATTATCATGATAATAAAATGATCCTATACCAGTTTCTGTCGAAAATAATGAAGTACTTTCTGTATTTTTATATCAGAGTTTTACGCAATTATTAATATTGCTTAAGGAATAAATAATGTTATGACTGAGAAATGATTCAATGCAGTTTAATAACTTTAACGACAGGTGGGATCATTTAGTGGCCTCAAAGCAATTTTATTTACATAGTTAAACACATTTTTTTTTCGAATTATGAAGTTATTGTTCATGCGCCTGAAAAGATAAATATATAACACTACATTTTGGTTTGAGTTCATCAAATTATCCCATATGGTCATCATTAATGTTTTAAATCAGCATGGAAGTATTACTCAATCACATTACTATATATAAAAGAGAGAGAGAGATTTTTTTTTCCATACTAATGTACATTACTATCTTTCAAAAGACTGTATATCTATATACACTGATGGAAAAAAAAATCCCAACACCAGGAAGGAGCTGTGCTAGATAAACGAAATTTGGTAGGCGTGTTTATACATCTGAAAGAAGACGTCGATTCAAATTTCGAGCTACGCACATAAGTGTGGCGCTTGCAGCGACACTATGAACATGCAAATGAGGTTTGCTTTAAATAAGCGCTGTAAGGTTCGTGATCGTTATTTACAGTTGAGATTTGACGTAGTGGGTTAATGTTAGTCAAGGATGCCTCTAAGAAGACGAAGAAGCCATTATCAACAGCTCACTGAGTTTGAACGAGGTCGTGTAGTAGGGCTACGAGAAGGTGGGTTTTCTTTCCGCGATATTGCAGAAAGACTTGGCAGGAATGTATCCACGGTGCATGAGTGTTGGCAGCAGTAGTCAAGGGAAGGTACTGCCTCAAGAAGGCCGGGTTCCGGGCGGCCACGTGGCACTACTGAGAGGGAAGACCGCCGTGTTCAGCGTATGGCTGTGGCTAATCGTACTGCGTCTGCAGCTGAAATTCGAGCTGCAGTTGGTACCACAGTGACACAACGAACTGTTACAAATCGGTTACTTCAAGGACAGCTCCGAGCCAGACGCCCTGTAGCGTGCATTCCACTGACTCCAAACCACTGCCGTTTGCGACGTGAGTGGTGTCAAGCTAGTGCTCATTGGAGGACGGAGTGGAGATCTGTTGTGTTTTCTGATGAAAGCCGGTTCTGCCTTGGTCGCAGTGATAGCCGTGTGTTGGTTAGAAGGAGGCCAGGTGAACGCCTGCTAGCGACCTGTCTGCGGCCTAGACACACAGGGCCTACTCCTGGAGTTATGGTTTGGGGAGCAATTTCGTATGAAAGCAGGAGCACTCTCGTGGTTATCCCACGCACCCTGACTGCAAATTTGTACGTCAGTCTAGTGATACAACCTGTTGTGCTGCCATTCATGAACAGCATTCAAGGGGGTGTTTTCCAACGGGATAACGCTCGCCCTCATACCGCTGTTGTAACCCAACATGCTCTACAGAGTGTCGACATGTTGCCTTGGCCTGCTAGATCACCAGAACTTTCTCCAATCGAGCACGTATGGGACATCATTGGACGAAAACTCCAGCGTCATCCACAACCAGCATTAACCATCCCTGCATTGACCGCCCAAGTGCAACAGGCATGGAACTCCATCCCACAAACTGATATCCGACACCTGTACGACACAATGCATGCACGTTTGCATGCTTGCATTCAAAATTCTGGCGGTTACACCGGTTACTAATGTACCAACATTTCACATTTGAAATGGCTCTTCTCGCCAATGGCTCTACCTGTGATCTTGAAACTTTAATCAATTAAATATGTTACCTAGACAAATGTATTGCTGAAATTTCATTACTGTACAATAATTTTTTCTTCGTGTTGGGATTTTTTTTTCCATCAGTGTATATATGTTACGGTGAAAGACCGAAGTCTGGAGAATGCCGACATTCACCGGTGAATGTTAACATTCACATAGTCGTTTTGTGTATGTCCGAAATATTTAATTATTTTCTTATATATTCGGACTATCACCGGTGTATGTCGAGAATCACAGACGTACTCTGATGGAGGTCGAAACGAGAAGTCGATGTCAACGGAAACGTGACAGTTAAATTCTAACTGAGTACAGAAAATAACGTTTTAAAATCATACTTTATTATTAAAACATATTATGACCTATGTCAAAATAGGAGAAAGTTATTGTAATCGAGTTACGTGCTTTCTCAGATTCATGTACAGCGAGGCAGAGGTGTCCAGTGATGTTTTTTTTTTTTTTTTTTTTTTTTTAACATGCGTGATAGTGATTGCCGCAGTACCGAGTTACGTACGTTTTCAGATTCATGTACAGCGAGGTGGGGGTGTCCAGTGATTTTTTTTTTTTTTTTTTTTTTTTACATATGTGATAGTGATTGCCGTGCCGCGGAACCAAGTTACGTGCGTTTTCAGATTCATGCACATCGAGGTGGAGGTGTCCAGTTTAACATGCGTGATAGTGATTGTCGTACGTGCGTTTTCAGATTCATGCACAGCAAAGTTGGGGTTCCAGTGTTTTTTTTTTTTTTTTCTTTTAACATTTGTGATAGTGATTGCCGCGAAACCGAGTTACGTGCGTTTTCAGATTCATGCACAGCGAAATGGGGGTGTCCAGTGATGTTTTTTTGGTTTTAACATGCGTGATAGTGATTGCTGCGGAACCGAGTTACGCCCTCCCGAGACACAGGACCTTAATCGCGCCAGAACAAATGATTTGGCGTCAGACTGTAGCCTTTCCGTCGACATCGACTTCTCGTTTCGACCTCCACCAGAGTACGTCTGTGATTCTCGACATACACCGGTGATATATAAGTAGATAATTGAATATTTCGGACATACACAAAGCGACTATGTGAATGTTGACATTCACCGGTGAATGTCGACATTCACCGATTTGGACATTTACCGCAACATATATATATATATATATATATATATATATATATATGTTTATTTTGACATCAAATATTTCTCTCTTTTTAATCGTTTTAAAGCTAAAATGGGGTTTTTATTTAATATCCGTTGATCCAGTTATCCGACTGAACTAAAAAATTCAGCGTTAGTTAGGTGTTTTTTCTGTTTAATAAGTGTGCCATTTTTCGTAGCTGTTCGTTGAATGGTGTAGCTTTGTATAAAAAATTCCGGTCAAACAAACAATCAGCTTTATATATATATATATATATATATATATATAAAGTGATATAAAATAATATTTTTAAACTTTTGGTTTCTTTTATTTTAAATATTGACATGTATTGACAATAAGAAGTGTGTAAATTGAAAAATATCATAATAATATGTAGGAACAATCACACAGCCGCATATTTTGCGTGAATTTAAGAGTAAAATGTCTTTTTAAACAAACTTTCCTTAAATATACCGCAAAATTAATTTTTGTACCGCAAAAAAATTTCAGTGAAAAATTATCTAACATTTTTCATTTATCAAACATTAAGCCACTATTTTTAATGACTATTTAACGGTAATTTATACGATCATTTCAACAAAATTATGAAATTTTATATCTGATGTTAAAATCTGTACACATAGTAAACATTTTTAAAGGCTGTTTTAGTTGATCCGAGTTAAATTTGTTAACCTAGATTTGTTTTACTAGAGCCACAATCTAGATTCTAGATATCAGTTACAGAATTATTTCCCAGTGTGTAAAACTTGCTTTTATGCATAAAAAAAAAAAAAAAAAAAAAAAATCACTCTCATTTTATTGTGCATCTTAAATAAGCTAAATTGCTGCTACCAGAAGTTTTGCCCATAGAATATATTTGGATATTATTTATGGCAACGTACAAGAGCCATTTGTCTAATTTCATTAAAATCGTTTCAAATAGCATTCCATTATAATACATATTTAGAATACCCCATTTAAACTTCTTGCTGGTCATTGTTCCTGCATTATGCTGATAATACACAGACAAATACACTCAATATACAGCTGAACCATAGAAAACTGAGTTTTGTATTCAGGGAATCTCAAAACGTGAAAACATAAAAAAAATTTCACATTTAAAAATTTGACCTAAAATCATTTCTACCATGTAGGTATAAGAGAAAGTAAAAAATAGACTGCTTTAAAATTTTTACGAAAATACAAAATTGTTTTAGTTTTAAAGTCAATCTGGTAGCTTGTCCACATCCAAAAATTTAATTGTCACTTATAATCCGCTTTTTAACAATACTGATAGTAAAAGCCTTTAACAGTTTTTGTGAAAACATATTTAGTACTAGCAAACCCGTGCGAAATATTCTCATTTTATTTCTTTTCTTATTTACCTTTAAAATTTGAAACTCATAAATGTTATACCAATTTCACCACCTAATTAAAATTTTAATGTACCAGAAGCCAAATTATTAATAAGACCAAGTTAATATTGTACAATAGTGAAACCAAAATCATTCAAAGAAAGGTTTCCAAATAAAATCCATGGTTCATGACCCAATTTTCATACTTCCACAGGCAGTACAATTTTAATATAGGACTGCCACGACGCCTTTAAAATTTTTGTCGTCATGTTGGCGATGACTTTTTATTAATTTCGGTATAACTTTTTTTTTTTTTTTTTTTTTTATGTAAATAAATAAATAAATAAAATAAAATAATTCCTATTTTGATTATATTTTTCATTTTTGTGTTTTTTAGTCACAAAAGTTCATATTTTGTATATATCTTTAAAATATTGCTTAGGTTTAAAATGACGCTTCAAAGATTCTAAAGAAACAACTGTTAAAAATACATTTTTTTCGTAAAATAATCTCATCAGGCAAAGGTCCTCATTTTTTCTTATTAGTCCATTGAGCTAAGTCCGCGTGCTTAAATATTGTTCATGTATAAGTATTATTTTTTCATCCTCGCGTATCGTATCGTTTCGACAAAAAATAATTGAAACTGGTCCACGTTAGAGAAATATTATATAGATTTTAGAAAATTAGAAATTAAACTCCAATTAGAAATTGCAATATCCTATAAAATGTTTTTTTACTAGCAGTTTTTTCGTTTTTCGGGGGGAACAAAATGCAGAAAATAAATGACTTTGGATATTTAAAAAAAAAAAAAAAAAAAAAAAAAAAAGATAAAGATAATGAAAAAAGTACAGTTTTTTTTCTGCATAAAAATTAGTCTAACAATTTTGCTATTTCCGAAATAATTTCTTCTCACTGGTATTTCCGCTCTTAGAAAATGAGAAAACATCATATAAGCTATTTTGACTATTACTTATGAACATTAAAATCACATTTTTATGTTTGACTTCACTAGTCACCCCGAGATATAGCATAGTTAGCATTTTTTCAAGATGTTTCTATGGCTTCTTTCATAAGATCAATTATTATTTCATCTTCATAAGGGTTCTTTCTTTTTATCTTTTTAATCACAACACTATAAACGATAACGTATATAGTTAGTCATTTATTATATATATATATATATATATATATATGTGTGTGTGTGTAATAAATAGCTATCTATATGTATATGTGTATAATCTATATATAAATATATATATTCATACATTTATGTATATGTATCTGTTTATATTTATATATAAAATTTGTGTTTATCAGTATATATCAGTTACGCGTTTGTTCCTGAATTTCAAAATATTTGACACTTAGTTTTAAAGTTCCCAGAACAAATCTTTCTCGTGAAAATCATCGAATTTTAGGTTTGAGTATTTTTTATTTAAAATTTCCCACTAAATTTGTGCGATTAAATTGATTATCTTTTTTCTCTAAAATCAAGTTTAAGTTTATAATATATTGTTTATCTGTCTGTTTTAGTTTGACAATTAACTAAATACACATAGCTTATAGAATTTTATAGTTCCAATTTCATGTGGAAAATTTGAACATAAACTGTATATTTAATTGATTGATTAAAAATGATTTCATCTCGTATGCAATTTGATATGCATCCATTGTAAAAATAAATATGGTAATTTATTTGAAAACTATACCAACAAAACCATTCATTTACTAAAACTTCGACAAAAAATTCTTTATGTAAGTTTTACATTAATTTATTTTTTAAATTATTTGTTAATACACTCTATAACAAAAAAAGCGACGTACCAAGAAGAAGTGTGGACAAAAATTGGTAGATGGGGTGGAATGGGTGGTACGAATGGGACAAAAATTGGTAGATGTGATGTACGGTTATTCGGCTTGGTATTAATTGATAGAGTTGGCAGATGTGCTTCTGTGAAGTATCGTGCCAAATTCTGTCCAGTTGTTGCGTTAGATTGGTAAAATCCCGAGCTGGTTGTAAGACCCTTTTTATGATGCTCCAAACGTCCTCAGATGAAGAGAGATCCTGGGACTGAGCTCTACCCCATTTCACTGAGCCGCCTATTAAGGGTATTTGAAGTCACTGAAGTTCCAGTTGCACGTAGGATAGACGATAATGATGAATTGGTGCTTGATTCCATCAAAACGTATATGTATGTCAATTTGTGTCCAGTTTGCATTACTCCTTCTTGGTGCGTAACTTTTTTTTATTATAGAGTAAATCTATCTATATATTTCTTAATATTTGTTAATTAATTACTTAAATCAATTTTGTTTATTCATGATAACCATTTAAAATTTTTATTTCATTAGGGCAGAGAAATTATTATTTAGATATTGAAAATAATATCTTAATTAGCTGCAGTATGTAATATTAACAAACTCCTATGTGTCTCGCCCCAAGAATGTAAAAATTCAATAAAATAATAAAATGCAGGAGTTGAGCAACCGTGATCTCGCAAGCAAATTATGCTTTGGTAGCGTCAGTCATCCTTCCAATTCCATTTATCTGTTAATGAAGCCACTGCCAGTAACAAAAGATTTCTAATAGCCTGTCAATCTATATTTTTTCTTATACTTAAATTATGACAAAAAAAAAAAAAAAAAAAAAAAAACGCAATTACTACAAATGAATATCTATCACATTAACCACTGCTGGAATGGAACGCTACTTATACACAGAAATGACTCAAAACTTACAGTTTCATTTTTCTTTTTCCCATAAAATAAATTCAAAATACTTTCAAAATTTCCCAATTTATTCCTATACATTATCCGTAACATCTATAACTTAAAAATATGTTTTGAGTTAAAAATCTGTTTTTTTTTTTTCTTCTTCTTCCGGTTATTTTCTCTGACATCCATTTGGACCAGCAATTTCAGAAAGGAAAAGATTTTAGTCCAAGTTTTGAAATTTTTAAAAACAAAAGTGATTAATCTATAACTTAAATTTGAAATACAAAAATATTTGAAAATATAGTTTTATAATTTTAAACACTTTTCAACAAACTTGAAATGCATTTATTACAGACTGGTTTGTCTGTCTATCTATCCACGCTCTAAAGGCTATAAATATTTTCAGAATTTTTTCAAACTTATATATGTTGTTCAAGTTGACCAGGAAATGTCCCCTATTGATAATGGTGTAAACAGCACTATTAGTTTGTGTATATAAATACCCAAAAGAATGACAATGCATTACCTTCTATAGGAGAGGCATTTTTATAAATTACATTTGATACCTTTGCACTGTGCAAATCATAAAGAAATTAATATGTATTATTCATAAATGTTTTCTATATAATCAGCATATATAGTTACCTTCATCCGTGGCTGATTCTGTCCCACTTTAGGCTTAAGAGTAGACTTGCTTTGAAATATAATACAGGGTGGTCCGAAAAACATGATAGAAAGTAAGCGATCGTTTTGGAAAAAAGACAACATACAAGAACATGAAACATATTTTATTGAATAAAGATCAATACAAAAAACCCTTAACGGGTTAAAAGTTTGTGACGCAGCACTGCACTTTATGGCTATAAGAATTAGAAATACGGGTCTTAAAAATAATGATATCAAATTTTTATTGACGCTTTGCTATTAATTAAAAAATACAGAGATTTTCTTATTTGAATTTGTTTTTTCTTTCTTCTATTTATTTTTACAGTGTAAACGTTATTTTCAACATAAAATAATATATATCATTTACTTACCGATACCTTTTCATTCACATCTCTTATAATATCAAAATATGTGTTTTTAAAGAAATGATATGAAATTCCAGTAACGCAGTGTTGTTACACTAAATGATTTGTTTTTAAATTCCACTGCAATTATTTTGTTTTCCATATTAAAGTATATTTGCACATTGAAATATTGCTTTTAATTTTCAAATACGCAGTCAAATATATCACTTTCATTAAGTTTATATTATGTACTGAAATGTATTTATTTCAATGAATTATTTTATCTTTTGCGTCAAGCCATCCAAAACTACAACTAAAAATTTTGCTTTTTTTTTTTTTTTTTTTTTTTGCAGCACACTATCTACTTGCATAATTTTTCAATTAATTTGGATAAGATGGCACAAAATAAACATTTCCATAAATTTTACTTACAGTTTTCGATAACGTGACGCAAAAGATAAAATAATTCATTGAAATAAATACATTTCAGTACATAATATAAACTTAATGAAAGTGATATATTTGACTGCGTATTTGAAAATTAAAAGCAATATTTCAATATGCACATATACTTTAATATGCAGAACAAAATAATTGCAGTGGAATTTAAAAACAAATCATTTAGTGTAACAACACTGCGTTACTGGAATTTCATATCATTTCTTTAAAAACACATATTTTGATATTATAAGAGATGTGAATGAAAAGGTATCGGTAAGTAAATGATATATATTATTTTATGTTGAAAATAACGTTTACACTGTAAAAATAAATAGAAGAAAAAAAACAAATTCAAATAAGAAAATCTCTGTATTTTTTAATTAATAGCAAAGCGTCACTGAAACTTTGATATCATTATTTTTAAGACCCGTATTTCTAATTCTTATAGCCATAAAGTGCAGTGTTGCGTCACAAACTTTTAACCCGTTAAGGGTTTTTTGTATTGATATCATTACTTTTTAGGGGTTAATGATTAATATGTAAAATTAAAGGAGCATGGCAATGAGTTTGTAACCCTTAAAAAGGGCAGTTTCATAGTTCATACCACTTAAATTTTACCTCGAACAAAATAAAAAACTAAATGAAATTTAAAAAATTTATGAAAAGTGATAAATAAAAAACTTTAAGAAGGAATATTTGTTGTGTGATGGAAACACGCAACATTACAAAGGCATAATATAGTATATTTTAAAAATAAACAATTTCTACAAAAAAAAAGAGAGAGAGAGAGAGAGAGATTTATTTTATTTTATTTAATATTCAATTTCTTTGGTTCAACGGTTCATCTGTTTCTTAAATAGTTCAACAGAATATTTAAAATAAATGTTCAAAAAATAATTTGTGTACGAAAGTTTTTGTAAAAAAGTGTTATGAATAAGTTTTTAAAGAGCTCCATTCACCGTAAAGATTTTGGTTAGATAAAAAAAAAAATAAACACAAGTTTTTAAATGGTCCAATTGAATGAACAAAATGTTAATATTTTGTTATATTTTTAATTGGAGATGTTTAAAGTAAAATGTTGTTAGGATTTGACAGTAATTTTCCAAAATACCTAACACCATGGGGGTGGGGATCAGATCCTCCTTTGGAAACTCTCATAATTCTAAGAAAGATACTTAATCAATCTGAGGGAGATTTTGTTTGGTATAAATTAATTCAGATGGGAAAAATAGGAGGGGGGCAATCAGTTAGACCACTTTGAAATTTTAATCGGGAAAACGTTTTTTAGAAAATGTTTTGTTGAATGTAGTTTTATTCCTATCTGGTTAAATATACTGTACATAGTTCCCACATTCTTCCTGGCTAGAATTCCTGAAAATTTTCTAAAACGTGGTGAAGGGATTTTGGACATTGCCACATTTTCTAAAATTGGGTTATGGGGGCAAAAAGTATACTAGGAGATCTAACATTAAAATTTTAAATGATAAGGATTTTTTAGCACTTCGGGAAATCTTCTAGATGCAATCACTTGAACGATACTTTTTTTAAGGTTGGTTGGTAGTAGGTTTTAAGGCCAACTGACTACGCTAGGGTCCTAGGCATATAGGTAGAATGGCCTCCATGAGGTCTTTCTAAGGGGTCGAGGCCCGTATTTAAGCGAGTTTCGGATAAATACACGGAAGGAACGGCTAAGTCAAAGAGTGCGGGACGGGATCGAATCCGGCACCTCTCATCCACCGCTCGGCTGCTGGTGGGGCATTTTTAAGGAACTTATAATTTTTTTTTTCTAAAAGTCCCATCATCCTCCCCAAATCTATCGGAAACGACTCGAAATTTTTGAAAATTGTAAGAAACGTGCAAATTGAATATGAGTCTGTAAGTAAGAACTTTGAACGAGCTCTTAACCCCCCTAATTCCCCTCCAAATTTTACTGTTTGCTTTCTAAGGTTCCCCCTATCGCAATACAGCTTCAATTTCTTCTTCTTCTTCTTCATTTTTTTTTTTTTTTTTTTTTTTTTTTAGAAGTTGTTTATGTTTATAGAAGACATTTTCGACAAACTGAAAAAAGCAATGCATTTGTTTAAAATTTCAAAGATGCGCTTTTCGCTGGTTATTTTTTTCAAAATTTCCAAACAAAACAATGATCCTTCAAACTGATTAAGCCCCCCCTTTTTTTTTTAGGTTTTTAGAATTTCCAAGGTCTTTTCGAGACCCAGGGGGAAGACTTTAAACAAAAAATTTTCTTTCATATTTTTCTAACTAATAATTATAGAGAAAAACATTTTTTGTTAAAATGTTGTTTTGAAAAGGTCATTCCATCAAAGTAACAGATTTCCCCCTTCCCCCAATTTTCACATTTACAAAATTAAAATTTGCCCATGTCTGACACCTTGTGCCCCCCCCACCCCCTTCCCCCCCCATACATATTTGCTTTTTTCTTAACTAAGTTTTTCCAATGCATTTAAGTGTTTGGTAACCGAGTTTTTTTTTTTTTTTTTTTTTTTTTTTCTATTTTAATTTCATTACAATATTATTTTATAAAATTAAAAAATAATAATAATAACAGAAAACATGAAATTTTAGATTTGGATTTGATATATTATAATTATTACAATCTTTGTAAAATATTTCATTTACATACTATATTATAGAAATTTAATGAGCAAATTAATCAATTTATTATTATTATTATTATTATTATTATTATTATTATTATTATTCAAGATTTTTTCTATCCATAGTTTAAGTGATTTATCACTTAGTTTTTTTTTTAAAAAAATTACAAATATTTGCATATGATTATGATATTATCTATCATTTTTATGAAAGTAAAGAAAAAGTTTTTTGTTGTTGCAATCACTTTTTAAAATAAAACCAATTTTGAAAGTTAACAACGTATAAACTTGAAAACAATGGAATTGAATGAATATTTTTGACTAAAAAAAATATTATATGAAATACAAATCTCTAAATAAATAACTCATTTAATATATATATTAAAGAAAGAAAAATATTTTATTTTGTAAGTTTGTTTTCGACACTAATTGCCGATAGATGGAGCCAAATTACCTATCTGAGATTGAATATTTCAAATGGAAGACTGTATACGTCCGCGAACATTCCAAACCGGATTACATAAAATATATTTAAGTGAAATTTTATTTCGTATATATACAATAAATATTTAAAAGAAACAATAAAGTTTCTTTCTTGCATTAAAAAACAAAATCTAAATTTTTTATTGACTGCATTCAGATTGAACCAACCAACCAACTACAAGACCAAACCGAATTACATCTATTGAGAATTCTGAGAATTAGCAATAGAAATCGTTGCATCGCGGAGTAAAAATAGTTCGATTTTTAAACTGAGTTATAAAAAAACAAGAGTTTTCCTAGGGAAAAGGGAGATGTCAGGCACATCAGATAAAAGCGATTAATATCATATATAAATTAAACCACATTCGCTCGAGCCATATTCGAGAAAAATTTGTTCCTCACATATGCCGCCCATTTACAACTTAAATGAGCCAATTCATATCTCGAAATATATTGCACGCAGAAATGTAGCGATTTCAGGGTAGGATTTCACAGAAGGTGAAAGACTATTTTGAAAATATCAGAACATAACCTCCCATATTTCCTGAGATATTAAGTGTCGGCTTTCAGTGGTTTCTTTGATCTAAAAATTGCTGTATATATAAAGTGTCGTAGTTTTCGTTCGTTTTTCCGTTTTCGATGAGTGTCGTGGCGTTCGTTTGTTTTTGCGCTTGCGTCACTTGAGACTCTGCCGAGTCTCTTGATATGAATGACATTTAACATACAAGATGCTTAAAATGTCTACTGTCCCCGACTATAGTGTTATAAAGCCGGTTCCGAAATTCTGTCATAATGCGCTGGAGTGTGTCGTAATCAAGTGCATCAATCTCACTTCTGATAGCCAATTTTAGGTCCTCCAGTGAATCAGGGCTATTCCTATAGATTCTAACCTTGATGTAACCCCATAAGAATAAGTCGCACGGATTTGGGTCCTGACTGTATGGGGGTCCACTCTATCCCGTGCCCCGTGAATTTCTCTGCATCCAATGCAATCAAACGCTCACCAAACTTCGTTTCAAGCCACGTGAAGACGTCAGAAGTTTTTTGGGGACGAGCCCCATCTGGCTTGAACCAGTACCGGCGAGTCCTGTTGAGATGGCCCGCATCAGGGCCAAAGTGACGCTCTAGCAACTCTTCATACTTCACTCCTGTGACCATACCATCAATAAATATCGGACCAATTATCTGCTTCGACGATATGGCACACCACACCGTGACCCTTTGTGGTTGCAGTGGAGAGATGGCGCTGAGATGAGGATTTTCCGTACCTCAGTGGCGCCAGTTTTGTTTGTTCACGAAACCATTCAACTGAAAATGGGTCTCATCACTGAACCAGATCTTGTATTCACTAATGGGACCCTTTTTAAGTTCCTCGATTATGTGATTTGCGAAATCTCTCCGCCGCACAGTATCCCCCCCCCCCCTTTAGCGGCTGTCACATTTGGATCTTGTATGGGCACAATTCATTTGCTTTCATTAGCCTTTGTAATGATGTTTTGGATATGCTTAATTGTTGGGCCGCCTGTTGAGTGGAAGTGGTTGGCTGATCCTCAAAGTATGCGCGTACAGGCTCCCTGACGTCGTCAGTAACAACTGCTGATTTTCGTCCCGACGCCATTTTTTTGCATCCCAAGCACTCCCGGTAGATTCAAATCTGTCCATCATCTTGTAAACAATGGAAATCAGTGGGAGATTAGGACCGTAACATCAGTCATCTGATGGCTTTGAAATCACTGCGACTTTAGAGTGCTATAACTTAGTGCGCGATTATCACTTCACTAAGTATCCTTTGCTTTTTGAACTCTGAACGACATGCCCGTCAAACGGGGACATTACATCGGTTATTCTCATAACATTTTCTTACGATATATTATCGATCTTAAAAGGTCTGTGATTCTATATTGCTTAATCTTTATTTCCGGTAATAAAGCATTCAACTGAAATGTCACTATATGTGCTATTACAATATGAAAGAATTATATTTGCATCAATACATTTGAAATTAGAAACTTAAAATACTTTCTATCATGTTTTTCGGACCACCCTGTAACAATGCTTTTAAATATATATTTAAAATAAAATTGAGAAAATCGTGTTAAAAAAATGGAACAGCTTAAGTATAGAACCCCTTCGCGAAATTTGGAATTTGGCACCGATATAGCTCGGGTGTTTCTCTCCAAGAACTTTACTTACGTAATTGCGATAGTCATGCTAAATCGTCGCCAAAATGACAACAAAATTCAAAAATTGCCAAGAAATTTCTATGCTAAACTTATAACAAAGAAATTTTAAGAAATAAAGATAGTAATCGATGCTAGGGAATGAAACATAGTTACTGCGGGCCTATATATGAAAGAATAGATTAAAATAAGACCTATCGTACTAAATTAAATTCTGTTTTGTACCTATTACTTGACAAGCAGAAATAGGCTTTTTTTTTAGCGGAAAGTTGTGTTGGATTTCAATTAAAACGTATTTTACCGTCTTCCGAAATTGCAATGCATTTCAGAAATAAGGCTAGATTACCTTCTGACGAACCCGCTATGAAAATTCACTATTCACCAAATATAGAGATATGTTTATTCTTTTATATAAAACATACTCCACTCGACTTTCCGAACATTGAGTAATTAACGGTTTTGTAGATAAAGTAAAGTAAGAGGAGTTGTTAAATTAACAAAAGAGAGAAAATTATAATAGGATGTTTGAATATTTTTCTCCATATAGAACACGATGTTTAATTTAACGTTACTGAACTTTGAGCCCATATTAGATTATAATGATAAAGAATTTTTCGTTGTGTCTCTGTAATAACCTATAAATAGTAGATTCACCAAAATGCTTAGAACTAGTGCAACAGTGACTTATAATATGTATATAAATTTTCAGCTCCATCGGATAAGGTATTTAGACGCTATCGCTTTTTAAAGTTTGCACCCATATGCCACAATGATAAAGAAATTTGCATTTTGTCCCTGTAAAAAGAACTATAAGTGCTAGATTCTCTAAAGTTCATAAAGTTCGTGTGACGGTGACGTATAACATGTATATGAATTTTCAGTTAATCTGAATAAGGAGTTTAGTCGCTGTCGCACTTTAAATAACTTAAGCCTATAGATATTAATGATGAACAATTTTTAATTATGTCCCCGTAAAACTTGTTAAGTGCTAGAGTCACGAAAATCCATACAGTTTGTGTGATGGTGACCTATAACACGTATATAAGTTTTCCACTAAAACGGATAAAGCATTTAGATGCTATCGTACTTTAAATCCCCATACGCCATAATGATACAGAATTATTTGTTCTGTCCTTGTAAAAAAACTCGAAGTGCTAGATTCACCAAAACTTATATAGATCCTGAAACTGTGACCTATAATGTGTGTGTCATTTTTTTTGTTCAATTGAGGAAGACGTTTAGACGCTATCGCACTTTTTAAAATTTGGTCTCATAGGCCAAAATGATAAAGAATTTTTCTTTGTGTCCCTGTAAAAAACACTATAAAAGCTAGATTCACCAAACTGTATGCAGTTCATGCAACTATTACCTATAATATGTGTTCTCAATTGAATAAGGCATTTAGATGCTATCGCATTTTTAAGGTTTTGGTCCTACAGACCATAAAGATAAAGAATTTTTCTTTGTGTCCCTGTAAAAAAACTATAAGTGCTAGATTCACCAAAATCTATAGGGTTTGTACTGTGGTGACTTACAGTATACGCACCAACTTTCAGCTTATTCGAACAAAGCGTTTAGATGCTAGCGTGTTCACTCACACACATACACACATACATATATCATCGTAAAAATAGTGAAAATGGATACAGGGGACCTCGAAACGTACAAAAACATCAAAATCACGAATTCGGATTTTTGACATGATTACAATACTTTCCTCACTATAGTGTTCGGAAAGTAAAAATCACTAATGTTCATCCTTTTATATCGAAACTTTTGATCTACTGTTTCCTGAAGAAGTTTGAAAAAGAATACAAAACTTATTAAATAAGGGGCTTTTATTAATTTTATAAACATTGATTTCTACTTGGATTTAAAGAGGTCTACCTTCCAATTAATTAATACTGATAATTTTAAATGCAATATCACCTTTATTATTACCTAATATCGAAAATTCAGTGATTAAATAAAACAAAGATAACTTTCCAAAAATAGGGATATTTAAAAATCCGAAACATTGGCAGCAGTGTTAGCTAGATATTTTCTACTGTAAGATGTATTTTATTAAGAATTACATTGATAATCTGTTTTGTACCGCTTAATCTTAAAAAGTTTATTTAATAAAATAAAATAATGTATTGTTGTATATACATTAATTTCGTTTTGCCTATAAAAACTGAATATTGCTTAACGTTTCATACATTTTGGGTTAAATTTTTCCTGAAAAACATAATTTCAATAAAAAGAGCAAAACGTACTGTACATGTTATACGAAAAATATGAGTGGTTTTAAAATAAAATCTTTTTGTAAAAAAATAGAACCGACTCCAAAAAGCAACTACTATTCAAACAACTAAATAAAAGAAAAAAAAATGGTACGAAATGAAACTGTAAATTGTGCCTAAAAGTATAAAATAATTTCCTTCGCCAAACAACCTATAACACTACAATTAATCATAACTTTTGAAGTCGGCGCAAAATTAAATAAAATTTAATTAGTTTTTAAAGGTTTGTTTTTAGATCGGTAGCAACAAATGCTGTTGTCTCGAATGATCCATTTTCATATTTCCTTTATTATTTTATCACTGTATACAATTGATCCATTAGTACTAGTAGCATCTACATAGAACAGTGAACATTCGTCCCAATGCGGTATTTATGTTTCTACGAAGTTAGAGTTTCCTTTGCAAATTTGGTATAACTTTGATAACTATCATGTAAGATGTGTATTTTGAATAGGATTTTAGTTTTGTATTGAATAAAGGTATCAAATTTTATTTAATTTTGCGCCGACTTCAAAAGTTATGATTAATTGTAGTGTTATAGGTTGTTTGGCGAAGGAAATTATTTTATACTTTTAGGCACAATTTACAGTTTCATTTCGTACCATTTTTTTTTCTTTTATTTAGTTGTTTGAATAGTAGTTGCTTTTTGGAGTCGGTTCTATTTTTTTACAAAAAGATTTTATTTTTTTCTTTTAAGTGAAAACTTATTCATATAGCAGAACATCAAAAGACGTTCGACGGCAGTTTCACAAATCACAACTTCCAAGAAAAGTGACATAACTCAAACAATGGTTTATGTCACTGAAAAATACATGAAATGCACCCAGTGTGAACAAAAAATTTACATGCCCATCTACAAAGTTATCCACTCGAGGGACAGTTATGCCAGTTTTATTCTAGTCAAGTTATATTTAAGTTGATTTTTCTCAAATGCTGCATTTTTAAGTTGTGTCACTTTTCTTACCTTTATCGGATATGAGCAAAAAACTATCTATTGAATGAACATACGTTAAATTAAAATGTCTTTAGAAATGTAAAGAACGGATACGCTGTATTCGTAACCAAAAATTCTATTAGGCATATACATTGAACTTTACAGTGAATACGTGTCACCCGCTGTGCTGGAAATTGCGAAGCGTATAGTTCAAAAAAAGAGCAAAATATGCATTGCAGCTGACGGACAGATGTTTCAACATCGATACTTATATACTGCTTTTACCAGTGTAGCTGTATGCGTTCAGCAGTTAGAGTGAGAACAGACTTTAGTGAGAATCCTGTAATTTGATTATATAATGAAATCATAATGAAACCTATTTCAGGCCAAAATCATTACGACAACAAAAAAAGTATTAAAATTAAATCATCTCTTACGGAGTTATAAGCTAACAAATTTCAACAACAACAGCAACAATGAGAAACATGGTTTGTATTGAGAACATCTTCCTTTATGAAATCGGTTTAAAAAGTGAATGCGTTAATCGATGTGACCGCTTACAATAACCATACTTTGAATTTTACATAGCATAAATGTCACCCGCTACGCTACAACATATTCAATGTCGTTCAAGTGTGCACAAAATAGGAAAGTGTGAACAAACAAATGCACGTTTTAAGCGTTGTGTTTTTAGCATTAATGTCTAAACTATCTTTTTGTACTAAATCGATGATGCTCTGCAATTTTATAATTCACTTTTTCCCCTGTCTTGAACCGTTTTCTAGATAGGAGTGCTAACTCTACCGTTTTCCGCCAGGTGGTGCTGTAGGCGGTTGGATCGCGTTGCACATATCCACTTTACTGTGCCTACATACCATTTTTATGATTATAACTGCAGCTGTTCAGAAGTTAAAAGAGTTGGGACTGACTTTTTTGGGCACCCTGTATTTTCTTTTGATCGTAAAGATATTACAATGGGACCTATTTCAGACCAAGACCTTTGCAATAAAACAAAAAGTATCAAAATCGGATCATCCGTTCAGATGTTATGAGCTAACAAACGAAAACAAAATAACATGCGCTTTGTATTGAGAACCTCCTCCTTTTTGAAGTCGGTTAATTAGAGCATCTCTTACGAAGTTATAAGCTTAGAAAGTCCAACAACAACACATAGCTCGAATTAAGAACACCCTCCTTTCTGAATTTGGTTGAAAACGACTTTGCGCTAATCGATGTGACCGCTTACATTAACAGAACTTTGAACCACAGAGTATATGAATCATCCGCTACGCTGCAAAGTGTGCAACGTAGTTCAAGTGTGCACATTGTTGGAAATTGCGAACAAACAACTGCACGTTTTAAGCGTTCTATTTTTAGCAATAATGTCTAAAACTGTCTTTTCGTAGTAAATCGATGATGCTCTATAACTTCGTAACTAACTTTCCTCCCATCTTGAACCGTTTTTGAGATAGGAGCGCTAATTCCACTGTTTTTTACCAGATGGCGCTTTATTTTCTTTAGATTGTAAAGATATTACATTGGGACCTACTTCAGACCAAGATCTTTACAAAAAAACAAAACAAAAAGTATGAAGTAACTGTATTTTGAACTATATAGCGTATGTCTCACCAGCTATGCTACAACTTGTGCAATGTAGCTCAAGTGTGCATAGTGTAAGAAATTGCGAACAAACAAATGCACGTTTTTAGCATTGTATTTTTAGCATCAATGTCTAAACTATCTTTTCGTACTAAATCGATGATGCTCTGCAATTTTATAATTCACTTTTGCCCCCTGTCTTGAATCGTTTCCGAGATAGGAACGCTAGCATGAATGTCTAAACAATCTTTTTGTACTAAATCGATAATATTCTCCAACTTTGTAATTCACTTTTTTCTCTACAACCGTTTTCGAGATAGGAACACTAACTCCTCTATTTTTCTCCAGGTGGCGCTGCAAGCGGTTTAACCTTGTACTGCATGGCCACTTTGCTACACTTACATACCTTTTTTATCACTTTAGCTGCAGCAGTTTAGCAGTTAAAAGAGTTGGGACTGATTTTTTTGGGCACCCTGTATTTTCTTTAGATCGTAAAGATATTACAATGGGACCTATTTCAGACCAAAACCTTTTCAACAAAATAAAAATTATCAAAATCGGAGTATCCGTTCAGAAGTTATGAGCTAACAAACATAAAAAAAACATACGGTTTGAATTGAGAACCTTCCTTCTTTTTTGAAGTCGGTTAAAAATATATATTCTACATGAAAAACAAACTTTACATTAAATATGCCATTTAAACATACTATTTTCTGTACTTTACTTCATAGTATGACTATTTTATGTATATTTTAAACATATAAAACTCAGAAATGTTATATGAATAGTTTTACCTAATGCATTTAAATGGCTCTAAAAGTGAAATAAAACAGTGCTGTTTAAGCAAAATATTACATCTCTAACATAATGACCGTTACGGCAAAAGCTTCTGAGCATTTTCTTGTGTTAAATTACTTTTATGCCACAATAAAATGTACACTGAAAGTAAAATGCACAATACAAAAACCAGCATTTAAAAGTAATAAAAAAAATTTCTATGCCAACAGAATAAATTGCCAAAAAAAGTTTTTTTTTCTTTTACAAAGTTTATAAGTTTTTTATTTATTATTAAATTATTCACTAGATTAAATCAGATAAAAATGAAATATATATGTATATTACCCTTTACCCCACTTACACACACACACACTCACGCATATATATATATATATATATATATTATGAATACTTTTCATACATTGGAAAGAATTAAATGACATCACCTGGATAGCATGAACAATTTGAAAAAGAAAATTAATGTTTTTTTTTTTGTTTTTTTTTTTTTTTTTAATTGAAGGTATACAACAGTACAGTACTTCATCAGAGGCCTAGATTGCATGTTTCATCCAAAAGGCGTAAATTTCGGTGTACTTGTAAGCAAATGCTACAATTTTACAAGTACCTAGGCCTTATATATAACTTTGTTTTTTAACGGTAACGTTCATACACTTATCTTCAAATGGCTAATTATATATTCATCTCATATTGAAATAATCTTTATTCTAGCATATTGGAAAAATTGCATTCTGGAAACAACTTTAAAATTTTCCGTTTTCTAAAGCTTAGAAGAAAGGGTTAAGTGCAGTTAGAATGCTGCATGTTAAAAAAAAAAAAAAAAAAAAAAAATGCATTTAGTGGTTAAAATAACCATTAGGTTGTAGTTCGTGTTTCATAAATCTGGTTTCAAATCAAGAAACCATTTTAGCTTTCTTTTTTAATGTTTTCGTGTCATTACACAGAAAAAAAAAAATCAATTTCATCAATATCAATTATTCAGTTTCAGTCACATGGAAATTCTTTGAATTGAAGAAAACAATAGCTTATTGAAACCAATTGATGTTTCTATGTGTCATGCGTGCATAATTAAACACATTCAATCAGTGTAAATAACAATCATAGTTTCAGTTTGAAAATGGAAGCGTTCTCTTATGACGTCACTGAATGGATAGCATTTGAAGGGATTTCACCGTAAGAAAAGGGTTTGGTGGGAGATAAGAGCAATTTACATAGATTAACGGCTTTTTCTCGTAAAAGTTCCAAAATTATATTTTCAAAACATCAATTTACGTGTTATGACCGTTTAGCTAGCAAAACGGTCATTTACTGTAAAATTATACGGTCAATTGCTAAATTATACTTTCAAAACATTAATTTACGGATTATGACCGTTTAGGTAGCAAAACGGTCATTTCCCATAAAATTATACGGTCAAATACCGTGATTTTACATTTTTTTTTTTTTTTTTTTTTTTTTTTTTTTACAGTGTGCATTCTTTCTAGATGAATAGTGCATGGTATGTTTTATATCCGATAATTTTGTATTTCATCAACAGTGAAATTCCACCTAAGAAAACAATTCAACATTAATGTTTAATAAAAACTCAAAAACATAATCACACAATTTTTTAAAAAAAATCATCATCTATATTACTATACTTTTCAAATTCTTAATTACTTACTTTTCATTTCTAAACTTTCTTTTCTTCAAAACAAAAAGTCGAACTAATTAAACATAAATTAATCACACAATTCTTCTTTCTGTTAACTTTCTTAAACTACGCCATCCTCATTTGCAATTAAAATTATATTAGCAACATTTTTCTTTAAAATAAAGCGGATGCCGTGCAATATAAATTTTTACACCACAAAGAAATTAGAATCAGCAGTGGGGTTATGCAACTCTACGACGTCAATTTTAACTTTTTAAAAAACATTTTAATAAAGAGACATAATTAGTGTTCATTTTTTTTTTTTTTTTTGTCATAAATAATGTTTAGTGAAAAGAAGCATAATTGCACAAGATGAATGATCAAAGTATTTCATTTTATTTTATTTTTTCTGGAAGCAATAAATGACAACAAATATGGACCACTAATTACAGGGTCGTAATCTTCGGGACTAAATTGAAATAAACGGCTGATGTAATTAATGCCACAATATCTTACAAAATATGTCTTTAAAATTTTATTAAAAGTTTTTATTTTTAAGATAATATTTTTAAAGTACGGTTCGACATGTTCTCTCGCAAAGGAAGCTTTATTTGAAACAGAAACATATAGTGACTTTGGTATCGGTTTGATTGGTTTCTTCATTTCAGGGGCCATCAATGTCGACAATGCATTGCTATACTTTCACAAAACCATACTTTCAATAAACGCACTCTGAGAATTTTTTTTTCCCCTACATTTTCCCATTTTTTTCTTTCTCTTATCCATAGGGTCGAGAAAGTATTGTTTTAGGGTCAAATTTTCGAACGTGATTTTTTCTTATATTTACATGTTCTGAGGTCCCTTGAATACGAAAATCATGTTTTTAGCGAATGGTCTGTCTGTCTGTCTGTGTGTGTGTCTGTTACCAGTATATCTCAAAAACAAATAGTAGCAGAAATTCCAAACTCGGTATTCTAAATGTGTACCATGTAGGGATGCTACAGTAAGCTTTTCATTGAGATGAAGCAAATGATTCGTGTACAGGGACACTCAAAAGTATTCAAATACATTACGCCTATGGGGGAAATTGCAGGTAAGTAGAGTTTAACATCTATAGACTGCACTAAACCAAATGAAACGAATATATATTTTTTGTAATAGAGATAGTCAACTGGGAAAAAAATTTTGCGTATGTAGGAGCCCCGCCTCCCCCCTGGGGGGGAAGTCCCCCTTCGAGGGGAGTAAATTTTCATGATGGGTATCTTTCAAAAGAACTCGCCAATGCCTTTAAAACAAATGAGAGCTTGATAAAATGAGAGCTTGACAATACCTTTAAAACGAATGGTTGAACCATCGATCTGCGATAATCTAAAATAAAGTTACCGATTTTTTTTTTTTTTTTAAACAAAAAAAAAAAAAAAAAAATATTTTAATATAATATTGAGAATAAATTCAACTTTTTTTTTTTTTTTTATTTAGTGTTATACTACTTCTCTTATATGGATATCGTCTGCATTATCAAAAAAGATAACTTTAAAATAAATTATCATAAAACATAAATTTTTAAAATAATAATTTTAATAAATTATTTTTTAAAAACAGAATTTTTTTTTTAATAACCGAATTAAATTCTATATAAATGTAGGTGCATTAATGAAACGGGGGGTTGAGGGGGGCGGTAGTCCCCCTCACACAGAACTAATTATCACATAAAACTCTTCCGTTGCCTAATTTGAATTGTTTAACACAGGTTTGTCTTACCTCTTAATCCGCAAAGTGTATTTATAGTATTAAATTTCAGGGTAAGAGAAAGTCGTGTGAGTGACACACCAGATTATTTATTTTATTATTGGTAAAAATGAAATAAAATTAATGATCTATATTTCAATCATTCGTTTAAAAGATATTGGCAAGCTCTTTTAAAAGACACTCGTATTGAAAATTTATTCCCGAAAAGAGATGGCCGAACATGTGCAAATTTTTTTTATCTGATTGACTATTGTTTTTTATTATATGTATATATTTATGTTCAAATTGAAAAGCAAAATACTTAAATGCATTTAAATGAAATTTTGTGCTTTACTGTCATAATTAAAAATTATATATATATATATATATATATGAGAGACCCACATGCTGAGCGATTGGTTCCAAAATATAATCAGCACCAAATGAAGTCAAGGTTTAACTAAAGGTCAAATTTTGTTAAATTCGGTTCATTGTTTCGTGAAATTCTGCTTCTAGAAAGTTTTATATGCGCAGGGATGGGACACGGTTGCAGAACTCATACCACTATCAATATAACAAAATTTTCGACGTCTTAAATCAACGATATTACAGGTAGAGAAGTTTTTTAAATAAATACTGGTATGAGTACTGGCCCTTGTCCCATCCCTACATACACACACATAGACAGACATTTTTCTAAAAATGGTAAAAACATATTCATGTCACCTTAAAACGTGTATACCCCTCGAAAAGTTTTACGAATTCAACATTGTCGTTTTATGTATATAGAAGTAAAAGGACAGTTACTAGCCTCAATTTATAAGCATTTTTAAATGTCATATATCAATCGATTTCAATTTTAACAATTTCGCTAACGTTAATTCACGTCATTTGAAAATATACAACTCCGCCAGTGGGCGTTTCTTTAGGTTTCCTAGGTAATATTATATCTTAACAATATACACAATATTCACATTTGTACAATCAATCTACTATGGATACAAATACTTTAATTTGGAAGAGCATAATTGTAATGTATATTCATTTATATTATAAATATGGATACAGAAAACGTTGATTTAAAATAATGTAATGTACAATAATAACACTCACAGGGGGAGCTTATTGTCGAAAAAAAAAAACATGCGGTCGCGAAAGTGTTAACTTACCGTGTTCATATATACCAGAAACATACAAAACTTAAAAATATTTACTGACAGAACGTAACTTTTTTCTGGTAGATATTAACCATTTGCCAACTCAATTTATTTTAGGTTTCAAGGTCAAAAAATGTCAATTTTTTAATGCCTGTTTTCACAGATATATATTTTTACTTTCTCTTACCCATAGGGTCGAGAAAGTATTGTTTTAGGGTCAAATTTTCGAACGTCAGTTTTTGTTACATTGACATATTCAGAGGTCCCTTGAATAAGAAAATCATGTTTTTAGTGAATGGTCTGTGTGTCTGCCTGTCTGTCTGTGTACCTGTTATCAGCATATCTCAAGAACAAATAGTAGCAGAAATTCCAAACTCGGTATTCTAAATGTGTATCATACAGGGATGCTACACTAAGCTTTTCGTTGAGATGAAGCCAATGGTTCGTGTACAGGAACACTCAAAAGTATTCAAATACATTACGTCTATGGGGGAAATTGCAGGTAAGTAGAATTTAACATATATAGACTGCACTAAACCAAATTAAAAGAATATATATTTTGTGTAATAGAGATAGTCAACTGGAAAAAAAAAATTGTGTATGTAGGAGCCTCGCCTTGCCCCCTGGGGGGAAGTTCTCTCTCGAGGGGAGTAAATTTTTATGATGGGTATCTTTCAAAAAAGCTCGCCAATATATTTAAAACGAATGGTTGAACCATCGATCTGCGATAGTTTAAAATAAACTTATCAATTTTGTTTCATTTTAGCGGATTTTATTTTTTTTTTTTAATGTAATATTGAGAATAAATTCAACTTTTTTTTTGTATATTTAGTGTTATAGTACTTCTCTAATATGGAAACCGTGTGCATTATCATGGAAGATAATTTTTTTTAATAATAATCTTAATAAATTATTTTTACTGAGTGAATTTGTATAGGAAAATATACAAGAAAATCGTGTGGTGGCTACAACACACTACTTCTTTGTTGTTAGTGGATGTGCTTTACTAATAATATTTTACCATTTCCGGGAAAGCTGTTCGGTAATTGAAATAAATTCCTCATAGAGATATGGTAAATAATGTATGTTTTAAGCTAAATATTCATCTCTTCTTTTTTCTACATTAATGAAACGGGGGGTGGTAGCCCCCCCTCACACAGAACTAATTCTCATATAAAACTTTTCCTAAGCCTATTTGGAATTGTTTAAGATAGGTTTACATTACATTGTTATCTTACCTCTTAATTTCCAACCTGTATTTATAGTATTACATTTCAGGGTAAGAGAAAGTAGTGTGAGTGACACACCAGATTATTTAAACATATTAATATGATTCGCATACAACATTTCCTTAAGAAAAATAATAATAAATAAATAAATGCATGTAAAAATTTCTTTTAAAGGTCAAGTAAAGCCGTCAAGGGGTTAGAAAAAGTCCTTTTGATGATACAGTTCATCAAAAATTGATGCTCCTTTATTTAAAACGATGTTATTTAAAATAAAGCATTTCACTGTTATGAGCTAATATTTTTTCACAGACGCTTATTTGTATCTTTTGAAAAGATTATTCAAAAATATTTCCATGTTCAAATAAAGAGAAGTTGGTGTAATTTTTACTTTGCTTTTCTCTTTGTATACTATCTAAAAGGAAATAAAAATTAAATACAAGTTTAGATTGTATATAAGTAATAAGTTCCGTTTTCGACAGACTGTTAGATTAAAAATTAATTTGTTTCTCTCATATGATATTTTAAAATAGCAATTACTTTATATAAGACAACAAACGAATGGTTAAATAAATAATTACTACACATAAATAAATCTAAAAGTAGTTATTTAATTAATTGGTAAAAATGTTTTTAGTTTGTGATGACTTAAAAATTGAATTTTTCACAAACAATAATTAAATGAAGAGTTTCGAAGAAAACGAAGCAGTTAGAGGCTTACCATTCCAATTAGATTTTTTAATTTAATAATTTTAGGGGGAAAAAAAGTACTTAATTGCCCCTCTTTAGATAATTCCTGCAAAGAAATTTAAAATGTTAAAGACATTAATAATTAAAAATAACTTCAAAGTTGTGACACAATTACATTTTTTTCTTGGTACAGTCAATTTTAACATTTCTTAATGCGTACGAAATCCAAAACAAAAGTGACTTTATGAATATTTTTCGAAACTTTGTTTGTAATTTACTATATTGATATCTATTTTTTATTTTCTTCTTTATTTCATAGAAGATGATGCTTTTGTAAAAAAAAAAAAAAAAAAAAAAAAAGGATTTTGCTCCATTTTTACCTACTTCAAAGTGATTGAAAAAAAAAAAAAAAAAAAAGAGTGTGTGTGTGTGTGTGGGGGGGGGTCCTGAAAAAAAATTGCACAAAATTGTACAAAAGAATCTATATTATATATATAAATAAATAAATAAACATGCAACGTTGGAATTGCGAAGAAAAGTACTTTCAGGTGGTGTAGACGTACTTTCTGTATTTTTATTCGTTTACACAAAGTTTCAAATTTAAAAATAAAACTTTTCGTGAATTAGCTGAAAATCCGTAATTTCCCCGTTTCATGCGTTTCCTTAAAAAATTGTGTAATTTGTGATATTTACGGAGTTATATTTCAAACTTTTCAGGCAATATTTGTCTCACAGACACACACACACACAGACACACATACATATACACGTATATATATACAGCTCCCGTCGCCAGAGCCTGATTATCGCACAGGCCGACAGGCCTCGACCTAGGGCACCTCTGTCTAGGGGCACCAAAATAATTTTAAAAATTTCAAATACTATTTTTGGCAAAGATTTCCTTAAAAAAAATTTACTGAAAGTTAGCTAATGATAACAATGTTTCATTGAAATTCAATCCCCTCCTTGAAGCACAAAATTGCATGGTATGTCTACGGACCACACATTCTTCACCAATTTCCTATTATCTAGCTTTAATGCAACGCTGTACCCACTAAATCTAAACTTCAAGTTTGTATCCAGTTTCATTTTCTTAACTTTGTAAAATTTTCTTAACTTTTTTTTAACACTTTTTCATAACGTTTTGGAAAACTAGTTGGCATAGGTGGACTCTGCTCAGTTCCCCACCATATTTATGTTCTCATAAATTTCTAGTGCGAGACATATTATAATCATATTAAAAAAAAATGAATTTGACCAAAGCTTGATGCAGCGACAGAATAAAATCCCCGCCTAATAGGCTATCCACCGTTCTCTTCGATAGATTTATCTTATTCTAATCTATTAATTTATTTTATCAGGGTAAATTCAGTTGTTTAGTTTTCATGCTACTACTTCCAATGCAATAATCCTCAAAATTCATATTTATATGAAAAATTTACAATTTCGCTATGTTGGTAAAATCGTAAATTACAAATAATTTACGAAATTTTCCTATTAGAATATTTGTATTCAATCATGTTCAAACAAATATCATAAATGTAATTTTGAAGTTGTCTAATGTATTTATGAGCCTCTAAATGGAAGTTTATGCTCAATTTTGCGTTATTCTGACATGTTAAGTAAATCGTAAATTCAAATAACTTACGAATTTTTTAAATTGGAAAAATCATAGTCTATGATATTCATGCCAGTATCCTAAATAATATTTCGAAAGTAGTTTCACATCTTTACGATGAAAATATCCCTCAAGATTGACGTTTATGTGAAATTTTGCTCTATTCTGCCATGTTAAGAAATTCGTAAATTTCCAATAACTTACGAAATATTTATATTGGAAAATTCATAGTCATTAATATTCATGACAGTGTCCTGAATAATATTACTGTATAGTCTGACATCTTTACGATGAAATATTAAGAAGATAAGATATTAAGAAATTAGTAAGATATTAAGAAGATATTAAGAAATTAGTAAATTTCCAATAACTTGCGAAATTTTCAAAGTAGCATATTTATAGTTACTGATGTTCATTCCGGCATCAAAACTGATATTTTAAAACTGGTCAGACATTTTTACAGTAAAAAGTTTCCATTTAATGCACGTTTAAGTGAATTTTTGTCCTATTCTCCCATGTTAAAAAAATCGTAAATTTCTAATAACTTACGAAGTTTTTTAATTTGAATCTTGCAAATGAATAGGGTTCTTGCCAGTGTCAAAAGTAATATTTTAAAACTGATCTGACCTCTCTGCGACAATTTGTTCTTGAGATATCGTGTACACAGACTAACAAACTAACGGACTAACGGACTAACACACTAACACACTAACAGACTAACCCACTAACAGACACCCTACAGACAGACACCATACAAATTTTGTCATTTTCGTATTCCTCACACCAGAAAACGTGTAAAAAAGTGAAAAAACCGAGGTCGAAAATTTTCACGATTACCTAAGTTCCCCATAACCTATAGTATGATGGGGAACTAAAAAAAAGATGCTTTTTTGGGGGGGGGGGGGGGGGGCACCAAAATCGTCCTTGGCCTTGGGCCTCAAAAGGCCTTAATCGGGCTCTGCCCGTCGCTTATTAAAATCACATTCGTTCTGAGCCATAGTGATTTTATTAAGCGGCTGATTTTTATATCGAGCGTTCCTGCACTTATAAGGAAAAGATACACTATAAAAAGAAAAAAAAAAAAAAACGGAAGCTTCTACAGCAAAATGGGCTGGCACCCATATTGCCAGCACATTCTGCTGTTAAATAAGGAAATTTACAGCGGAAACATCTGTAAAGAGATTCTTCTTTTACGACTGTTTCTGCCTTAAATAACTTCTTTTTAGTTCCCCATCATACTATAGGTATGGGGAACTTAGGTAATCGTGAAAATTTTCGACCTCGGTTTTTTGACTTTTTTACACTTTTCAGGTGTGAGGAATCCGAAAAGGACAAAATTTCTATGGTGTCTGTCTGTAGGGTGTCTGTTAGTCTGTTAGTCTGTTAGTCTGTTAGTGTGCAAGTCCATTAGTTTGTTAGTCTGTGTACACGATATCTCAAGAACAAATTGTCGCAGAGAGGTCAGATCAGTTTTAAAATATTACTTTCGACACCGGCAAGAACCCTATTCATTTGCAACATTCGAATTTAAAAACTTCGTAAGTTATTAGAAATTTACGATTTTCTTAACATGGGAGAATAGGACAAAAATTCACTTAAACGTGCATTAAATGGAAACTTTTTACTGTAAAAATGTCAGACCAGTTTTAAAATATCAGTTTTGATGCCGAAAGGAACATCAGTAACTATAAATATGCTACTTTAAAAATTTCGCAAGTTATTATAAATTTACGAATTTCTTAACATGGCAGTATAGGGCAAAATTTCACATAAACGGCAATTTTGAGAGATATTTTTATCGTAAAGATGTCAGACTACTTTTGAAATATTATTTAGGATGCTGGTATGAATATTAATGACTATGAATTTTCCAATATAAAAATTTCGTAAGTTATTGGAGATTTACGAATTTCTTAACATGGCAGTATAGAGCAAAATTTCACATAAACGTCAATCTTGAGGGATATTTTCATCGTAAAGATGTCAAACCACTTCCGAAATATTATTTAGGATACTGGCATAAATATCATAGATTATGATTTTTCCAATTAAAAAAAATTTGTAAGTTATTTGGAATTTACGATTTACTTAACATGCCAGAATAAGGTAAAATTGAGCATAAACTTTCATTTTGAGGCTCATAAAAACATTAGACAACTTCAAAATTACATTTATGATATTTGTTTGAATATGATTGAATACAAATATTCTAATAGGAACATTTCGTAAATTATTCGTAATTTACGATTTTACCAACATAGCGAAATTGTACATTTTTCATATAAATATGAATTTTGAGGATTATTGCATTGGAAATAGTAGCATGAAAACTAAACAAGGAATTGACCCTGATAAAATAAATTAATAGATTAGAATAAGATAAATATATCGAAGTGAACGGTGGATAGCCTATTAGGCGGGGTTTTCATTTTGTCACTGTATCAAGCTTTTGTCAAATTCATTTCTTTTAACATGCTTATATCTCTCAAACTAGAAATTTATGAGAACATAAATATGATGGGGAACTGAGCAGAGTCCACCTATGCCAACTAGTTTACTTTCCTCCCTCCATGCACCCATATTGCCACCATATTATACTGTAAATCTACCGTTTTTTTTTTTTTTTTTTTTTTTTTTTTTTACAGTATATCACTTCCGTGAATTTGGAAAGAAACTTCAAAAGGTAACGAATAATGGAATTAGTAAACAATATTAATTAATTTTTGATAGATAATTCATTAATAGTTCCTTCGATATAAATAAATTAAACGCATTTCAAATTCCCACGCGTTTTCCGTTGAGGAAAATCATCATTTACTTTACCAAAAGTTCACGCTGTTCTTATAAATTTAAATCTTTCCATTTAAACCTCATGAATTATAGTAATTTGAAAAAAAGAACTAGAAATTGGCTTTTTAATACTTAAAAATTAAAAATATATATACATATCATTTCAAATCAGATTTGTAACTTCTTAATGCGCTTTGAAAAATACGTTCCTTGAAATTGTTACAGTGACAAGTTATGGGACGTGTTTAATTTGTAGCTGTGCTGCAAGTGTAAAATCTTCGACAACGAGCGATATAGGAGGGTTTGTTGTGCTTTAATTTCTTTTTCTATTTAAAAAAAAATCACAATGTAAATAAAAAAAAAAAAAAAATTAGTTCGCATAAATGATATTTTTGGCTACTGAGGGTTGAGTTTGAGTTTGAGATTTTTGAGTTTATTAACCGGCGATGTTGATTTTATTAAACGGCGGCATTAAAAGCAGCTTGTACTGATTTGATACTGGTCCTGGCAATTTGATCAGATTAAGCGGCTGATTTTATTTAGCGGGTATTTTATTTAGAATTTATAAAGCGGCGATTACTGTACATATATATATCAGTGTATTTATCCCAAAAGCATTTTTAGTTATAAAATTGATGTAGGAACACTGTGCTCCGCAGACTTTTTGAAATTTTAAATTATGAGGAAAGGTTTTAAACTTTTGGTTACCAATACAGTTTATCAGTTGAAAGAAATTAATAACATTTGAACAAATATCTATACTCTAAAAATAAATACAAGTAATCATTTGAAAATTAATCATAAAAATTAGCAATACACGCAGTTGCAATTATCCTATTTTTACTTCCTTTACACGACTACCATAGGTAATGGGAGTATTGTATTTGGACAAAAAACTTTGCTTCCATTATCTGACTACCACAGTTAATGAAAGTATTGTATTCGGTCAAAAAACTCGATATAAAATTTTTACCTTATTTACATGCTTTAAGGTCTTCACTGCCCAAAAAAGTGCTTTTAGGCAATAGGTCAGTGAGTATGTGTGTATACGTTTATGTATGTGTATGGGGGATCTTCCTACTACCATATCTCTGAAACTAATAAAGATAGAACGATGTGGTCTGGCATACAGATGATTTTTCCCAACTTTTAGTGAAATTTGGAAAACCGGAAGAGGGGCATTGGAAACCATAATCGGAACATTGAAAACTGGAAGAAGAACCGTAAGTCCATATCTCAGAAATGGCTCTAACGATTTCTCCAAATTTACTATATAATCACCTTAGTAGTTTTCCTTTCGTATGTATGGTTAAATCAGGAAAATTGATAGGCTTGTGAAATAAGTAGGTCAGCTTGAAGTCTCACAAGTGCTTTTCTTTAAAATCGGCTGTACGGATTTTTTCAAACTCCCCATATTAACTCCTTTTAGTTCCCCATCATACTATAGGTATGGGGAACTTAGGTAATCGTGAAAATTTTCGACCTCGGTTTTTTTACTTTTCTGCACGTTTTCAGATGTGAGGAATCCGAAAATGACAAAATTTGTATGGTGTCTATCTGTAGGGTGTCTGTTAGTCCGTTAGTCCGTTAGTCCGTTAGTTTGTTAGTCTGTGTACACGATATCTCAAGAACAAATTGTCGCAGAGAGGTCAGATCAGTTTTAAAATATTACTTTTGACACTGGCAAGAACCCTATTCATTTGCAACATTCGATTTTAAAAACTTCGTAAGTTATTAGAAATTTACGATTTTCTTAACATGGGAGAATAGGACAAAAATTCACTTAAACGTGCATTAAATGTAAACTTTTTACTCTAAAAATGTCAGATCAGTTTTAAAATATCCGTTTTGATGCCGGAATGAACATCAGTAACTATAAATATGCTACTTTGAAATTTTCGCAAGTTATTGGAAATTACGAATTTCTTAACATGGCAGTATAGGGGAAAATTTCACATAAACGTCAATTTTGAGCGATATTTTCATCGTAAAGATGTCAGATTACTTTTGAAATATTATTTAGGACACTGGCATGAATATTAATTACTATGAATTTTCAAATCTAAAAATTTCGTAAGTTATTGGAAATTTACGAATTTCTTAACATGGGAGAATAGGACAAAAATTCACTTAAACGTGAATTAAATGGAAACTTTTTACTCTAAAAATGTCAGACCACTTTTAAAATATCCGTTTTGATGCCGGAATGAACATCAGTAACTATAAATATGCTACTTTGAAAATTTCGCAAGTTATTGGAAATTTACGAATTTCTTAACATGGGAGTATAGGGCAAAATTTCACATAAACGTCAATTTTGATCGATATTTTCATAGCAAGGATGTCAGACTACTTTTGAAATATTATTTAGGACACTGGCAGGAATATTAATGACTATGAATTTTCAAATATAAAAATTTCGTAAGTTATTGGAAATTTACGAATTTCTTAACATGGCAGAATAGAGCAAATTTTAACATAAACGTCAATTTTGAGGGATATTTTCATCGTAAAGATGTCAAACCACTTTCGAAATATTATTTAGGTTACTGGCATGAATATCATAGACTATGATTTTTCCAATTTAAAAAATTCGTAAGTTATTTGGAATTTACGATTTACTTAACATGTCAGAATAAAGCAAAATTGAGCATAAACTTCCATTTTGAGGATCATAAATACATTAGACAACTTCAAAATTACATTTATGATATTTTGTTGAACATGATTGAATACAAATATTCTAATAGGAAAATTTCGTAAATTATTCGTAATTTATGATTTTAGCAACATAGCGAAATTGTAAATTTTTCATATAAATATGAATTTTGAGGATTATTGCATTGGAAATAGTAGCATGAAAACTAAACAACGGAATTGACCCTGATAAAATAAATTAATAGATTAGAATAAGATAAATATATGGAAGTGAACGATGGATAGCCTATTAGGCGGGGATTTCTTTCTGTCCCTGTATCAAGCTTTGGTCAACTTGATTTTTTTAACATGATTATAATATGTCTCGCACTAGAAATTTATGAGACCATAAGTATGGTGGGGAACTGAGCAGAGTCCACCTATGCCAACTAGTTTAAATATCATAAACGAGTGTTGTTTTCCGAACATCAACTGAGTTTTCAAAGTTTTGGTGAAAGTCTGTATCTCAAAAAATGCTCTAACGAGTTTTTTGAAAATTGCAACATAAACCCCAGTTTATATGTATTTTCGCATGTATAACGTAGTCATTACAGGAAAATTAATAATCATTGTGATTAGATAGGTCAGTTTTAGATCTCAGTAGCTGGTATTTCAAAATACGGCTCTACCTTTTTTTTTTTTTTTTTTTTAACTCGCTATGTAAACTCTGTTTTATATGTCTTTACACATGTATCAATCTTCTGTTATACCGTTAGGTGTCTAACCTATTAGGCCAGTTGTATGTCTTCTGCCTACATTATCTCGAAAAAGTGCATATATAAAACGTGAAATAGTGGATAATGAACGTCGTATGGTTACACACCAGATTTATTGTATGTGATTGAGGAATAATACTAAATGTTATATTAACCCGTTAGCGCCTAGTGTCCTCATTTGAGGACAGCTAATAAAATGGTACGTATATTTTTTGTGGTTTCTTGGAATGATTTCTGCTTTTCAGTGACAGTTTATAGCGTCACTCTAAATGATCCCTGAAAGTTTTATGTGCCTACTATTAATTATTATTTCATAATTTGGATAGTCATTTTAGGATTTTTCATTCGTCGCGCATACATTTGCTTTTTGCACAGGTATACTAACTTAAATCGAGTTGAATAATAATATATATTATAATACTTTACTTTCGAGATTTTTGTCAACATGTAATAGGAAACTAAACTGTTATCTCCAAGTTTTTCTATCTCGAAGTTTTCTCGTTAGAACACTAAACGTCAATAAATGAGGATAGGCTTTAAATTTGAAACTATCAGAAGAATTGTTTAAGTTAATATATTTTACTGTCAATTGTTTATATTAACTTAGAAGTGAAATAATCAGCTAATAATATTTTGCAAAATTAATTGGGGCGTTAACGGGTTAATTTCTTTATTTTTACAGTTGCCTGTGATTGTCACTTTATTTAATGTGTTGGGTCACACAAATCAACTCAAATATATTGCAGGCTATCATTGAATATGCTTTAAAATATATTTAATGTTGTGTTTTGAATGTTTTATAATATCGTATGGTGCATATACAGTTATAGATAATAAACAGTAGCAGTCGATGCATTATTTCCTATTTGATGGAACTGATAGGAACTTTTTATTATTATTATTATTATGTTATAGGCATAAAAATTTTGCGCTGTTTTCATTTAACATTTTCGTTTTTTTTTTTTTTTTTTTTTTTTTTTTTTTTTTAAAACAAAATAATAAAATTGTCCTGTTACGTTTTTTAAAGTGGAAATCTTTTTGATAATAACAACTTATTAATACAAAAATAACACACGAATAATATTACCCGAAGCAGTGTTTTATTTTTACTTAAAATTACACAGTACATAGCTGATTTAATTTGGCACTATCTGTTGATGTCACAACTGCTTTGGGCGGGTTTTCATTTTTGGTTCGGAGGTTCCAGTTTTTGTGCTATTACAAAATAGGGCTATAGATTAATAAATACAGTGTATTTATTTTTCAGAGGAATATTACGATGTTTTTTCTATTATCGATTATGCTTTAAATATACCAGAATGTGTTAAAATAATGATTTATAGAGAATGTCATTTTCGAGTTCTTTTCTTGCAGCACGGAAAACATGTACACAGAAGGTTTCTAAAACTTTCTCTTTTTTGTTCATACCAAATTCGCAGTTTGGATTGTTTGTGGTCTTCTTTTAGTTTTTGTTTCAGAACCTTTACAAGTAATTCTTGCATCAAAAAAAGATATAAACTCAATTTCGTACATTTTCATTATGCTTTTATCCAAACCTCTAATTTTTGATTTACGAATATTTTGTCCATCAGGTTGAAACTCTTTATATTCTAAGATTATTAAGTTCAAATTTTCCGACCGGTTTATTTTCATTTCCTCCAAGCTTTATTTTGTTTTTCTCTGCTGGAGTATTTTGTTCGTCGGTGTTTATGTTTGCACTTTCTGAGACATATATTTTACTATGCTTATTTCTAAATCGCTTTTTCTCACAAATGTCTCTAGTTTCATTTTGGTTCAAGTTTTCAAAGTAATTTTCATCACAAATATCTTCAGTATCATTTCGGCTCATTTTTCTAACAATATTGCACCTATTAGGTGTATCATTACTCTTCAATATCTCATGTCTTTTAAATATTAGATAATCAATTAAGCCGTGGATATTTCTATATTCAGTAGTATTTTCAAACTTTCGTAAATCTTTGATGTTCACTGATTTTTGTTTAAAGGTATCAGACGATTTCCTTTCATTTGAACGATCGTAATTCGTATTTCCTTCATAAACATCGATTATATTTTGCAAAGTCAGGAGAGGAGTAACTCTTTTTAAAATTAACTCTTGCCAGTTGCAATCTCCATTTATTTCTGCGTCGTTCAGGAACACCTTTACTTCAACATTAAGTTGCGCATTACTGCTTTTAAGTTCAACAACAATTCTATGAAATCCGTCTGATATTTTACCTGCATAGAATAAGTTTATACATTCCAAATTTAAGAGAATATGTTCGGTGGCTCGTTATTTATAAAAATCGTTGCAAATTTCACCTCGTTTGTATTTTCTACGTAAATTCTCCATTTTGCAACTAAAAATTATCACTTAAATAATTAAATCACTTTGAAATTGCTTTCAAAATGAGAACAGTCTCAAATTACATACTACTCGTAATTTGCTCAATGACTGCAAAGAAAAATGTTTTACATAATCCATTGTTGTCCAATTTTTTTTTCATTCTTATTTTGCTTTACAATTGTGTATTGGGAAATTAGCACTTTTCTTTATTGTTAAGAAATGTTTGTATTGATAAAAGTATCACTTATTGTTGCATTCTATTGTCAGAAACTGAAGTGTTCGATAAATAGACAATAAGACTTCTTCACACACCATAAATTTTAAGCCAGCACAACCGGTTTCGAAAGGACGTAGCCTTCCTTCATCAGGTGCGAAAAAAAAAAAAAAAAAAAAAAAACACGTGCTACTGCCTTGGAGGCAAAAGCAAGACACCGAAACCGGTTGTGCTGGCTTAAAATTTATGGTGTGTGAAGAAGTCTTATTGTCTATTTATCGTTTGTACACCAGTTTTGCATTTAGTTTTGGTTGAAGTGTTCGAATCATTAACAAAGAGTATTCTATATAAATATGACAGGAACGGGATTACCGCATAGATATTTGCCGTGTCATCGTACAGACACACATAGAACATCTATAAAAACTTGTACAGCTATAGTTTCACAAAATAAAGTAATAACAGTGTTCACGGTAATACTTTATTTCTATCCCATCATATCTACCAACATTCTAATTAATATTCCGTAAAATTGTTAGTACCCGCCCCTTTTTCCACACCATTTTATTTTAAAAGCAATTTTCTCCAAATGTAATTGAAATTAAATAAGAAGAAAAATAGTCTAAAGAAAGACTGGTATGGAAAAGAGGCGGATACTAAAATTTATATGGAATATTAGTTATAAAATAGCCAGGTATGTCCCATTCAGCACCAGACACCCTGTATTTCTTATAATAAAATAAGCATTTGTAATGTTTGATATAAAAAAGACATTCTTTGACTATTACTGCAGATATATATTTACATTTTTAATCAAAAATATTAATGTTCCGTGAGACTTTAAATTATGAATCTATTTATCCGAGATATTTAAAAATTTTAATTTAATCTTCCGTGAAGTCGAAAAGATTGGTGATCGCTGGCCTACAGGGCATTTTTATCCTTTATTTATTTATTTACTTATTTCGTTATTTGTGCACATCTCATTAATCTTCTATGTACCAAATTTAGAGAAAAGCCAGTTATTCGTTTCAGATTCTGGAGGTTATTTCTGTGCTGATATGTATAAAGGATTTAAGTCCATATTCTTGATTTTTCAGGAGACGAAAAATAAAGTTAAACTAACTAAAAACTAATCAGAAGAATCGATTAGAAAAGAGGGATTATGTTGGTTTATACGCTTTATACCATTCAGTGATTGTCAATCTTCATTTAATAAAGGGAAAAAATTGAATTAAATATTTTATACCAAAGATGATAAATTTCTGACTTGAATCTTTTTTTACCAACGGATTTTCTCAAAGACTAAATGACATGGATTTAAATCCTGTATACCAATCGATAGAGAATTTTTTCTGGGTCTGACTATGTACTTATCTCCAAATCGACATTTTTGGACTTAAATCTTTTATACTTATCAGTACAGATTTATAGAAGAAATTTAATTATAACAGCTCTGCATAATATGTTTCATTATATTACGAAAAAATATAACTCTAGTGATAAACACACATCTTGCTTCATATGTAGAGATATTTTCTTCAATAAAAGTCTATATCAGATTTGAATTTCAAATTTAATTTTCAATTGGACTGAAATGTAAACGATTCGGATACACACACACACACACACACACACACACACACATATATATATACATTCTATAAAGAGTAAAAATGACAAAATGCAAAATATCAAAATAAGTCAATTAAAATATAAACATGTTAAAATAAGATTAAGCGAATTGCCTCAGGAGTAATTAGCCAGAAACGTAAACATGGTGGAATTAAATTAATTACTTTAAAAAGTGATTTATTGAAGCAGAAATGATTCGTTTAACATCAAACACATCTTATCTTTCAACAAGATAGAAAAGGCTATCTTGAATTAGTCAACGAAAGTTTTTAAGTTTGAGTAGTTGATTTCTATTTTGGAAGTAATTTAATGACTAATTCAAAGAATTATATTACTTGAAAAACATTATATTGTTTTTTATTGTTTATATGTTTTGATGAACATTTTATAAAAAACTTAATTAAAACAGCGTAGAAGCGTGAAATCTTTATGTTTAATGAAAATTTTTTCCAATTTTTAATTTTCGGATATTTTAAGACAATTTCTTTTCTTTTAAAATATAAAATGTTTCGACTTTTTTTTTTTTTTTTAAGTTATAAACTTTTAAATGGTTAAAAACGTTCTATGCATATATTTTTATGAATTCAAAAATAAACGGTGATTGGCTGAAATCAATTAGCAAATTAATGAAGCAATTGTGTTGTCTACGCAAATCTTGAAATTAGGGCAGTATCATAGGTATTTTTTATCGATTATTGCCAATGGTCTCACACTGAGAAAAAATTCTTTTACTGACAACTAGAATCTAAATTGTGGCTCTAGAAAAAATAGTTCCATGTCATCCTTATACAGTCTAGTCCCCATTGAAAACGAGTTCTAGAAACCCCTATTAGAATTTTAGAGCGTTTGCCTATATTATTGAGGGCAACGTTATTTAAAAATCTCTGCAAATAAATGACAAGAGGCGGGTTTCAGCGATTATAATCTTGATTTATGACCCAATTCTAGAAAATTAAGCGAGAATTTCTCACAATACAAAAGTTTCGAAATATTCAGAATATTGTTTCACCACCTAGAAATGTATAAACTAGAAATTCTCGCTCATTTCGTCTACTCAGTTTTCTGGCGTGCCTAATGCGCATAGCTCGGAAATCTATATTTCTAATTAAGGGATTTAGAAAATGGCCACTTATTCATTCTAGGTGAAGGCGGTATATCTTTTTTCTCAGTGCAGGCTCGGATTCATGACTATAGTTCATTTTTGTGCTGAAGTAGTCATCTGTTGGCCTGTTGCCAATTACTGATAAATTACTCTATATTATCTGAGCAAAAAATTTTCTTTCTTTTTTTCCTTTTTTTTTATCACTAGCAGACTTTGTCTGCTTCAGTAGTCACTATATTTTAAAAAATTTCAAAAAAATATTAATCACTATATTTTAAATCATTTGAAAAATGAAAACTAAAAAATTCACTTAATAAACTTCACTTCGTGTTTCCGTTGCCTTTGGCATTGTCTTTCCCGCCTACCCTATATCTGTTTCGAATTCCCACTGCTTTACAACTTAACTGTACATTTCAATTTAGGTGATAAACTGGTGATAAGTGGTACAGCTATTACTTAAGAACTGAGTTTTTCAGACAGAATATCATCTTCACATTATGACAGCAGGTGGCAGTGCCAGACAATCTCCCTAGCTGCAAAAAATTTAATTAATTCCAAAAACTAATGAACACATTCGAAAATTCAGCTTCAAGGTGCATTAAGAGCGGTAAATACGGACCTGCATACAAAATTCTGCAGCTCTGCAATCAACCGTTTGTTAATAAAGCGATCAACTCACCTTTACAGTGCAGCCACATATCCTAAAACTAGCAGTGAATACGAATCCAAAATGTTGGAGGGATGCTAGCTTTACCGACAGTTTGAAATTTGGAAAACATCCAGTAATTCCGCGCTCTGTGTTATTGCTCATTTTCTCTGAGTCAGATGACTGTCACCCCTATTTTAGCATTGGACTCGTTGAGTTAGAACTTGCGCAGATGCTTCCATGATTTCGTGAAATGGGGTCGAAGAATAAGTTATTTTGTTTACTGTAACTTTCTCGTCATCCATGCGTTTAGGATACAATGAAAACACTGACAAATTTTCTTTTATCAATTGACACCTTTTATATTACTATCAGTAAAAAAAATAATATGAAAAAAATTAAAAAGAATGCTTTTTTATCGGCATCCTAAAAAGTAGTAAATAGGGCAAAATTTTCTGTACTCAAGCCAATTAAAAGATCCAAAGCATTCATTGATGACTACATCATACTAGTATATAATAACGTACTTTGTCATCAATGAGTGCTTCTGATATTTTAATTGGTTTGGGTACAGAAAATTTTTCCTTATTTACTACCTTTTGGGACGCCGATAAAAAAGCATTCTTTTTTTAAATTCTTTTTTTTTACTATTCTTTTTTTAATTAAAAAAAAAAAAAAAAAAAAAAAAAATTTAAATTTAAAACCGAAATGAAGCAGGACGCGAAGATTTTGAAATCCTTCAAACACAGTAAAATTTTCTGATATTCTGAGTTACTTATGAGTCACTCACTGATAACCCAGGGGTCACTCATTGGTTACTCATAGGTCAGTCACTGGTCACTCATGGGCCATGACACACCCCATGAATATGAGTGACCATGCTCAGCCATGGCCACTCATATTCATAGGGATGATCTTTGAGTCAAAATATAGCAGAAATGTGGCTCGATGACAGACAGAATGACAGACAGCCCGGGTGAATAAAAAAGTATTCTAAAATGTTACACATTGACTCGTGGAGGATCCAACCCCCGCATTATTAGCATGGTGCTTTAAGCAAGTGGGATATAGAAAGGCTGCTTGGATTTACTTTTCTATCGTGAGAATTGTTCACTCCAGAAATTTATATATTTTAAATTAATTAAAAAAAAAACTAACCAAAAATCCAAAAATAGGGCTTCAAGACCGAAGTGCATCAAGAAAGGTCAAAACGGAACTATTGCGAAATTCTGTAGCTCTTTGCGAACAGCCATTTGCTGTCTAAGCTACACACACACACACACAGACATCTTCTTTTATTATACTTAGAGATTAACATTTATTAATCATTTTTACAAATAGAATTTATAAGCAAAGTTTCGTGTCGTTTTTTTCCTTTTTAAAAGCAAAAACAACTTCTTTTTTAAAAAAAGTATTCTTTCTATCAGACGCTAATTGAAGCTATGCTATCCCAAAAGCCTAGAAATATAAAACTACAAATGTTTTTCATCAGCATAGTATAATAATTAATCTAAGTGAAAGACATTTTATTCTAGATACTTTTGTACGTTATTTAATTCCAGTTTCAATTTCGGGATTTGTTTCACTTCAGAAAACACTAATTTATTTTCTATATCCTGAAATTGCACTATTTCGTGCCATTCCTGAAATTGAAAGTAGATTTCTCCAAAATTTATATTCCCAGTTTCATTCAATACATTATTTTCTTTTACTCTTTTATCATCACGGAGTTTTTAATCAAGAAATATCTTAAGGACAAACTTAATTTTGAGATGAAATATAAAATATGACTAAAAAAAAGAAGAGTTTCACGAAGAAAGTTCGTTATGAGAATATGAAAAACTCACCTTCGAAAGATAATTTCTCCATTACGTGGTATGTTAATCAATTTTTATAAAAATGTATCGTCTAACTAAAACACATTATTATTTTACTTCCTCATGCAAATTTTGCATGATTTAATCAAGTTCTATTATCATTTGAATGAAAGCTATTGCAGAAATGTTAATTTTGTTATGTCTTGTGCAGCATTTAGATATTGAAGTACGTTTTAAACAAATACTTCTCATACACCCTATGTCTCTGAATTCTATTGTAAGTTCCTGCACTGTTAAAAATTTCAACGGAAAACTCTGTGTAATCTATTATCTTAAGTCTTGCGTAAAATTACAGAGAATAATAAACGGAGATGTTAAAAAACTTATTTTATACATTCATTTTAATAACTAATATTAATTTAATTAATCATTGGTGAAAATATATTTCGGACTTGGAATGCCTTTCTAAAGTTTAAACAGTCATTTTTAATTTTAATTAAAAAATTAAATGATAAAATTAGGTAAAAATACAGAATAAAGATTGAGAATCTCTATTATTCATTTTTAACTAAGAATTACTGTAAATTTACAGAGACTCTGGATAAATATTTACATTAAATTTACAGAAATTTTTAACAGTGTGTATGTAAACCAGCTGTGCTATTTATAACATTTTCAATGTGAAACGTGCTTTAATGAACCCATAAAAAAATGATCCTGAGGAAAAAAAAAGAAAAGTTATTTCTTTAAAATTATACACAATAAACATAGATATATTATTTTCCCATAAATGAGGATAATTGCAGCATAGCGGTTTCTCTCTATCGATTGATAAGCACTTTAATGTATTCTGCTTCATATTATATATATGGTCTATTAAGCTTGGTAAATTTATATCTTATAGTATCTGTTAAGATGAAGATTTTTGAAGTTGAGGATTTGTAGAGGGCCGTTGGTTATAGAAGTTTACTTTATAAAAACAGTTTCAGAATTCTTGCGAAGTGACCAATCAATAACACAGTGCTCGTTAATCCAAATAAACAGGCTTTTTCGTGTAGATATTGTGATGAATTTATTATATACGAATTGTTGTCACATTTAACACGACTCTAGGTGACCAGATAATTATTTTATTATAAAATGGTAGGTAGAATTGAGGTAACTGAATAGCTTGGAGTGGGAGCCCAAAACGTCGACTTCATCCGTCAAGTCATGGTGATGAAGTGGCGCTCCGATTTCTCCATTAATTTCGCTAGAGCTCTAGTCGAAGCCAAATTCAAATTAGCTGAAACAAAATGGTTGTAATTGTGTTACGTATTGAAAAGGTTACTACATAATTACAATTATTACAATTCAAAAGGTCCTCACTAATCGCCAAAACATCGTCATGTGAACCAAGAACTTTTAAGAAAAAATTAACGTACCATGTTATAATACAAGGAATCCACCCATGGCGACAAAACTGCATTTATTTGTAAGATGAAAAGAAACCGAATTAGGAAAAGTCATAACAAGCTATTGTAGATCTGCATTAACGTTAAAGGACGAATAATACATGGTCAAAGTTTTCGATAGAGTTGCTATTATTAAAAGATACATATGTGGGAAGAGGGAGAATGTAAAAATTTAAAGAACATACTGTATGTGAATTTAAGTCTAAATGTGTTCGTTAGTTTAATGTAATTTATTTTATTTTATTTTTAATATGATAATATATTTTTTAGAATATGTGATTATCGACATCAGAGTATCTGATATACAGGTTTCTCCTATGTGAGAAGCCTTTAGCATAACAGCGTACTCTATTAGCCAATGTAGTACATCCAACTTGAATCATCGTAGCTTTTCATAATAACAATCGCACTTATTCTAGACAAGCAGCGATAATGCGATATTTCCTTCCCAAAAATAACTGTAATGAGAGCAGATTAACGTCATCAGCAAACGGTATTTGCCAGAATCTAATCAGCAACAATTTATATAATATCCAACAGCATATAAATTCTATGGAACTTTATACTTATTCCTTCGGGCTATACATCACTTGCAAAATTTTACCAACGAAATTCTACAAAATTCACTAAGTTTCTGGGAATAATATGATATTGTTGTTATCATCTTTGTAAAATACTTACATTGAAAAATCATGTATTAGAAAAACGCTACACAAATATATTAATTAGATGTATACAGCCGAATCTCGTTAACATGAATCTCAAGGGAGAATTTTTTTTTTTTATGTTATCAGTTGTTCATGCTATCAGTAACTTATCTTCATATAACTATACTAATCTTCATTTTGACGAGGATTACGGAAACAGTGCGTGTTAAAAGCAATTCACGTTAGGCGTGTTCACGTTAACGAGGTTCGACTGTATATAGCGAAAACTTATCTGAAAGTCCACTTCCATTGAGGTTTCATTTGTCTTTAGCTCCAGTTTTTTTCCAGTCCTAAGTTTTCACCATAGAAGTTCATACTACTTTACCTCAAAAAGCAGATGTACAAATCATAATTCTTTTAATAATCTCTTAGAAAAGCAAAAAATTTTATTTTTTCTTGACTTGAACTTACGACTATGCACTATATAACTTAAATTAATCTTAACGTGTATAATATTAATCTGTACCTAGAGTATAAATTGTGTAGAGAAGAAAAATAAGTGATAAGGCTACTAAATGCGAAAACTTCAAGATGAAGTACAGGCTTGGAAAATGAACTTTTGTGTCATACCCTCCCTTAGCTTATAAATAAAGTACAATGCAGTGGCTTCTAAATGGATAATGGTGATTTTTAAACGGTCAAATAAAAACCTTAAACCTAGCTAAGATTAAAAATTAAACGATAAAATTAGTTTTAATACTAATCTCTTTTCCATTCAGAAGTAATGCTAAACGGAACAATTTATTACCGTATATGTATATAAAAAAAAAAATTGGGGAAAATAAAATTATTCTTAAAAAGTCTTTCAAACAAACTTAAATTAATTCTTTGCCGTCCCTAACGCTGTACGAAGCGTTCTAAATAGTACTGCCACATTTAGGGATTTTTTTTATTCAACTATTACCAATGATTTTAAGGAGAGATATTTGGTATATATAACGGACGAATAACCTTCGGAATAACTAGGCAACCGTTATAATTAACACTTTCGCGGCCACTGACGTAGATTCACGTCATTTGAAAATCTGTAACTCCGCCAGTGGGTGTTTCTGTTGCAATTTGTATGTCATTTATTTCTTAAGAATATACAAAATATTCATATTTTTACAACCAATATGCTATGAATACAAATACTTTGATTAGAAAAAGTATAATTATAATGTATTTTTATTTGTAATATGAATCTGAATATATAAAATTTTGTTCTGAAATATTGTACCTGGAGAGACGCCCACAGGCAGACCTTACTACCAAAAAGACAAAAACATGCGGTTGCGAAAGTGTTAAGAGGACAGCCTACTTTTAAAATTGAGAAAATGAAGAAATTTTCGATCAAATTTCAGAATAAAAAAAAAAAAAAAAAGAGAATGCATGTACATTTTTTTTTATTAACTAGTATGACATTACTCTATGATCAAAAATATTATTTTAGTTTACTTTAAAATAGAAAATTATTTTTATTGCAGATTATTATTATTATTATTTATTTATTTTATTTATTTTTTTATTTTTTTTTTTTATTCAAGGGTGTTTTCTCACTGCGTGCGGGATGTTTCAATTACAATTTCCCTTATCCTTATAATTTTTACATTAAATGAGACAAAACGTTCAAATTAAGTATCTGCAGTAAAAGTTTTCCATTATTTTAATAAAATAGAATTTAATCAATATTTAAAAAATTTGAAATATGAAATTACCATTAAATTTTTTATATTTCCACAATTATAATTTTTTCTCCATTGAACAGAACTTCTTATTTTTAGTTCATTTTATTCATTATGTCAAAACGTATGGTGGAGAAAATTTTTAAGTCTATATCTCAATTACTTTTTGAAATATCATGTGCTTAGTGAGAAAACATTTTAAATAATCCGCAATAAAATATTTTTTTATTAAAAAGTAAACCAAAATAATATTTTTAATCTATGCAGTAATGTCACACTAGTTAGCACAAGAAAAAAATGTTTTTTGTACATGCATTCATTCTTTATTTAAAAAATACTGAAAGTTGATTAAAAAAAAATTTCCTTTCCCCATTTCTAAAAGTAATCCGTCCCCTTAACTTTTAGTATTGTATATTAAATAATAAACAAAAACTCCAGGTTTGACAACGTTGATCAGGGGAGTAAGGTTAAATAGGACCCGCAAAGGGTTAATGATCATCAGAAAGATGTATAAATAAATAATATCTGTTTGGATAATTAAAACTTTTCAATTTATAGAATTTATTGCCTAAATCAAGATTTTTTGAACAGCCTCTATTTAAAAGCCTCTTTTGTGAAGGGGCATTTTTCTATGGTACGGCGGGCAATTCTACTATCTATTTCCCTGTGTATTTAAGATTTTCATCAAGATTTTTCAATTTATTTCTAAAATGAACAACATTTAATGCCATGTAGAACAAAAATACTGCAAAATAATTTAAATAAAAAACTCTATATGAAATTTTTAAAAAACGGATACTTATACTAGTGTATTGAGAACTTACACGTAAAAATATTTTTACAATAAAGAAAGTTTAACTTTCGTAAAAGATAAATATTAGAAAATACATTAATAATTCAAAGTTATATGTATACTGAATCCAATGATACAAATACACAGCTTTAAAAATTAGTCTTTAAAAATATTTTTAAACTAAAAAATTCATTTTAAAGAATGTTTAATTTATGCACTTCAAAGAAACTTTTTCTTATAAATAATACACCAGAACCTTGTAATAAGATTCTTTATTCATACAGAAAGAAAAAAAAAAACTTTTCTCATCTCTAAAGAATTAGCTTTCTAAAATAATCTCATGGTCTCTAATCACACACCCGTGAAAAAGTTTTTAATAAGAAAGAAAAAAAAATGTTCAAAAATATAAAATGAAATAAATTTGAATAAATACCGCGGGTGAGAAAAAGATAAAGCACTTGTAAAAGCATTTTTTCTGAATGTGTTGCTAAATTTACTTTTACTTCGGTAAAATTGTAGTAATTTAAGCAGATTAAATGTAACAGAAAATACTTATGTATCTTAACAATTTTTTATTTAAATTACTATAATTACACAAACCTGCGAAATCGTACTTTTCATTTTTTTCCCACACTGCTTTGTGTGTCTCTAATGTGTTTAGATACATTGAATTCAGAAATGTTTGTCTTTTCTCTGTATCAGTTAAGGGTTTTCCACAAAGTAAGGATGAAAATTAGAAGATTTCACACAGAGACTATAACAAATTCGGAACTACTTATTTACAAAACACATTAGAATAGAGTATTATTTACACATTGCCTTTTAAATGTGTTTCTTTACATCAAAGCTCCATTTAAAGCTTTTTTTTTTTCTAGTGCATGGCTTGGAAGCATTCACGAGGGTAGATTCTCTATGCAGCATTTTACAATAACACTGCGAAGCAAAATAAATTTTTTTTTTCGAGCTTTGATACCCTTCTTGCTGATTCTTATGTAAAATGACCTTCTGAATCCGAATAGGACTCCCATTTTGCCCAGTCACCCACCGTTTTCTCGGGACACCACCCCTTCCCTCAATTTTTATCACTGTTTGATAATTTTACGACTAGGAATTTGATTTGGAGAATGAAAAATAATTGGCACCTTAAACCAAAAAAATATAATGTTTAATAAATAACATTTATAATAGATTAAATATAATAAATGTAATACATAATTTCAGTGGCAAATGCCCCCCCCCCTAAATTTTCCCCTTGCCGCAAATGTTCATGTTTTAGAATTTTCCAACTCTGCAGCCCCTCAGAAGATATTTAACAGTTAAAATAATCCTCTCCCCTTCTAAAAGTCAAATTTATAGCCACAAAATCACCAAAAAGTGATAAAAATAGGGGGCCGTCCCTAAAAAACGGTGGGTGATAGGGCAAAATGGACGTCCTATTCGGATTCAGGAGGTCATTTTACATAAGAATTTGCAAAAATGGTGTTGGGGCAATTTTCATGCCGAGCAGTGAAATCTGCTAACATGTTTACAGTCCATCGTCCCTGATACCTCCTCTACATTTCTTTGATGTCTTGATGAAATAGCTCTCTTTTTCCTTCATTCACATCACCCAGAGTTTCCGGGAAATAACTTAGATGAGAGTTGAAAAAATGAAACTCTAAGCACAAATAATCTCATTTTTCATCAAAACTGTACGTAATGAAAATTTTTGAATAGGGACCATCCTTAACCATTATCCAAAAATACACTAGAAAAACACATCATGTTGAAGAAAAAATTTCATTGCAGGTCTGTGTTATTTAATGCTAAACACTTTTAGTATACAGAAAAAAAAAAAAAAAAAAAAAAAAAAAGCAAAATAATTGTACGACAAATACTGGGTGGTTATAATTAAAATTACCCTGATTGAACCAACGTAGATCCCATTCTGGAAAACAAAATTTATTGAATCTTGCTATACGCATTATATGGGACATGGAGAGTAGAAATTAGAAATAAAAACTAATAGTTAATATTTAGGCCGATAGGCAAATAATAATTGTTAAAAAGCACCACAGAACTGGCTTTTTTAAGTAATAAGTAAAAAGCATTGATAAATACCATAAAATGCCTGAACTCGCTACAGTTGTTTCGGATCAAAAGAAAACACGATCCTTCGTCAGGCGAACAAAGTAGGCACGAGTGATGAAAACAAAGCGGAAACGCACAAAACCGTTTACAGGGATGAGTAAATACAAATAAACCGAATGTCAATATCTATATATTAATATGCAAGCATAAAATTTGTAGTCCCTTTTTAACATATTAATTATAGGAGTAGAGGGTTGAAAATGGTATCATTCGAAAGGCATGGTTAGCCGGAAGGTGCGAATACAAATATTATTTTCTTACGATTTATTTAAAAATACATTTATTTTTTATGCATTTTCCCCCATTTTTCCCTTTTATACACGTATTCCTTTACATTAAAAAATACCTAAAGGGAGAAAGTTGTTAAATCTAGCAATTTCATAAAGCTCAAATAAAGCCATAGACACAGTAATTTATATAATGTAGCATTACTATACGACTATACGCAAGCGAAGTGATGACGTCACTGTCTGTCCATGGAGCCATGAAAAAGATTTTCTGTGTTAATCGTCCATTGGATTTTTTGTAAAAAATTATCAAAAAATAACGGAAATTATTTGCCGAGTTTAAATTCCGATATTTGTGTATAGTTATATATATAAGTTACTGTATACATGTGTTTGATTGAGTTATTTTTTCTGTAAAATTGATAAAATTTTAATTTAAAATCACAAAACTCCAGAAAAAAAAAAAAAAAAAAAAAATGGCAAACTTCCAGTTTCGAATGTAAACATAAACATTTCATTTCAAAGGGTGATATTTAAACAATAAATATTCAACTAATATACTAAATAAAAGGAAAATGGATTTGTTACTAACTGCTGCATGTATAAGTAAACGATACGGAAATTCCGTTTTTTGCTGAATTTTCATGTTTTGAGCTTTCTTTACGTTTCAATTAACTGAAATTGGCTACTTATTTTTTAAAAAAGTGTCTTTATGGCTAGCTTTTGTGGGTGGAAGAAGCAATTAGAAGATACGTAATAACTTTTGATTTCCGGTTTTCGATGAATTTACACGATTTGAGATTTCCTTGCATTTTAATTAAGTGAAATTGGCTACTTATTTTTATTTTTTAAAAAGTGGATTTATTATTCTTTCCTCTGCATATATAAGATTCAGAAAAGTTTTAGATTTTCGGTTTTCGATAAAGTTACACGTTTTGAAATTTCCCGAACTCAATTCGACCATTTTTGAAAAATATCTTTTTTTTTTTTTTTTTTGTTCAAACACTGTACTTTATGAACCAATCGAATTAATTTAACAGAATTTGATACTTGGTTGGGCCTTGATTTGACATGGTACCTATTAGCTTCTGGGCTGTATCACACAACAAGGGGCGTTTTCACGTTGCGATTTTCTCTCATTTCAGGAAAGGCTAACATCTACAGAGAGAAATAGTTATATTAAGTAAAACTCTGCTGATTCAGTTAGAGTGAATATCGGTAAACAATTGCCGCAGCTGTGTTGCAATTGCATTCCGTTTAGGACAAGGCAATAACTTTGCTTTGCCTCGTTTTGCAAAAAAAAAAAAAAAAGTGGTCGAGTTTCGACCACTGGGCGATAATAGTAAATATTATTGCGACCAGAATTATGAGAACAAAGAAAAAAAATAAAGATAAAAAATAAAATAAAATAAAAAAATTATACTGACACGACATTATTTCATTATTTAAAACATGAAAATCTGACATTGACAGATTTTAATTTAGTGCCAGAGGCCTACTTCTAAACCTGTTAATATCGACAAATTCTTCTTTAGTTAATTCGTGACGATCTAAATTCCATGATAAAGTTTTCATTAAATCAAACCAATGTGTTTCAGCTGCAGATATTGTAACAAATAACGTTGGAAGTCCAAACTGTCTTATAGCCGCAAAACAACCTTTTTTTCTCGTTTTCCCAATGAGGGGGAGGTGTGCCTTGGGGGGGACTCATGTCAAAGGTGTGCCTTGGGGGGGACTCATGTCAAAGTTGTACCTTGGGGGGGACTCATGTCAAAGTTGGGCCTTGGGGGGACTCATGTCAAAGTTGGGCCTGGGGGGGGGACTCATGTCAAAGTTGGGCCTTGGGGGGACTCATGTCAAAGTTGTACCTTGGGGGGGACTCATGTCAAAGTTGGGCCTGGGGGGGACTCATGTCAAAGTTGTGCCTTGGGGGGACTTCATTCAATAAATCCCCATTCAATAAACCGACTGAAATAGGCCTTTAGCACTATTAAGAGTGTATTATAAAAATTCGACAACGCTGTACCGACTGAAATAGGGGTACCTTGGGGGGGGACTCATGTTAAAGTTGGGCCTTGGGGGGACTTCATTCAATAAATCCCCATTCAATAAACCGACTGAAATAGGCCCTTAGCAATATTAAGAGTGTATTATAAAAATTCGACAACGCTGTACCGACTGAAATAGGGGTACCTTGGGGGGGACTCATGTCAAAGTTGTGCCTTGGGGGGACTTCATTCAATAAATCCCCATTCAATAAACCGACTGAAATAGGCCCTTAGCACTATTAAGAGTGTATTTTAAAAATTCGACAACGCTGTACCGACTGAAATAGGGGTACCTTGGGGGGGACTCATGTCAAAGTTGGGCCTGGGGGGGAACTCATGTCAAAGTTGGGCCTTGGGGGGACTTCATTCAATAAATCCCCATTCAATAAACCGACTGAAATAGGCCCTTAGCACTATTAAGAGTGTATTATAAAAATTCGACAACTGTACCGACTGAAATAGGCCTCTAGCACTAAAAAAGATAAGAAAAGAAAAGAAAAGAAAAAATTAAAAATTAACAGATCAAAAATCAAAATTAAACGAAAATCGAAATTATGGGAGTAATTTCCAAGCACAGACAAAAATGGAGTGGAAGAAATATCATTGACAAGATTTTTCAGATTTTTAAATAAGTAAAAAGCTTCATTGATATTTTACATATTTAATGATTTTATTTCCCATTTTTATTAATTTTTTCTTCTTCAATTTTATAATTCTGGTCCCACAAGTATTTATATTGACATTCTACTTCATTTTTTTCTGTTCATCACTGTAACCGGTTTTGTGCGTTTCCTCTTTGTTTGCAGCACTCGTACCTATTTTGTTCACCTGTTTTTTTTTTTTTTTTTTTTTTTTTTTTTTTCTGACCCGAAACAATCATTGGCATTTCTTGTATTGTATAGTGTTTATTCAAAGATAGACGTCATGCAAATTTAGCTTTAAAAATGACAATTATCAATGTCGTCAAATATTTTTTCACGATGCCTTTACAAAAGAAATATCGAGACTTAATGAAAGGATTCAAAAAAGGGTAATTTAGAAACCACAATTTTTAGATAGTAATTTTTTCAGATAGATCAATAGATATCACTAATTGGTCAAGATTAAAATTACTACATAAAAATAACGACATATATAAATTTTACTTTGTAAAATCTCTACTTACAGATCAAGGTGTTTTTTTTTTTTTACTGACCCAAAACAATCATTGGGATTTCTTGTATTGTATAGTGTTAATCAAAGGTAGATGTCATGTAAATTTAGCTTTTACAAAAGCAATTATCAGTGTCGTAAGGTATTTTTTCACGATGCCTTTAGAAAGGAAATATCGAGACTTAATGAAAGGATTCTGAAAAAGGGTAATTTAGAAACTAGGATTTTTAGATAGTAATTTTTCAGATAGATAAATAGATATTACTAATTAGTCAAATTTAAAATTACTACATAAAAATATCGGCATATAAGTTTTACTTCGTAAAAAAAACTCTGCTTAGAGATCAAGTTTTTTTTTTTTTTTTTTTTTTTTTTTTAACAGAATGGTAGTTATTTTTCAACTGTATTGCGAGAATGTCTACGCTTGTAATTTTTACTAAAAAGGCCTCTGTGGAGACAGGTTTCAAGAAAGACGATCACTAAAATTTTAAGAGAGACTGAATAGCTGGATATGTGCTGCAATGAAAAATAATGAAACTGATTTTAAACGAAGCTGATAGAACTCACGCTGCTGTTGTTGAAAAAGCAGCAGTTATCAATATTTTTCGACAAATGCACTATTTCTCTCTTTATTTATAGCACGAAAGTTCCTACAATCTATTGTCATTGTGAATTGGTATCCGACTAGATACACGTGGACATGAAAATATGCTTTTTTTTTTTTTTTTTTTTTGTAGTCATAATAGCAGCTGATTAAGAAACATTTTACGTTATTCGTTTCTTTAAACACTTTAAATTTGCATAAAGTATTTCCTTTATTGCATAATACACGCCATCTATCGGTTAAAATTTGAACTTATATTTTTTATTACAGATTTCTTTTCCCTTTGTTTAATATAATATATACTAATTCTAATTTTTAAATTAATACTTTTTCTATACCGGGATCTACGTAGGTTTAAACAGGGTAATTTTAATTATAACTACCCAGTATACATAAAGCAGAATTAAAATATTTGTTTTTCCTTTTCGAATTTCATTTAGAGTACTTTATACATCTTTGCATTTTTGCTAATTCGGTTGGTATGAAAGAGAAAACGAATTGAAAAAGAAATTATTTTGTATTTACTTTATTTATTTTTACTTTCTCTTACCCATAGGGTCGAGAAAGTATTGTTTTAGGGTCAAATTTTCGAACGTGAGTTTTTGTAATATTTACATGTTCTGAAGTCCCCTGAATACGAAAATCATGTTTTTAGCCAATGGTCTGTGCGTCTGTTATCAGCGTATCTCAAGAACAAATAGTAGCAGAAATTCCAAACTCGGTATTCTAAATGTGTATCATATAGGGATGCTACAGTAAGCTTTTCGTTGAGATGAAGCAAATGATTCGTGTACAGGGACACTCAAAAGTATTCAAATACATTACGTCTATGGGGGAAATTGCAGGTAAGTAGAGTTTAACACCTATAGACTGCACTAAACCAAATGAAACGAATATATATATTTTGTAATAGAGATAGTCAACTGGGAAAAAAATTTTGTATATGTAGAAGCCTGGCCACCCCCCTGGGGGAGAAGTCCCCCCCCTCCTCAAGGGGAGTAAATTTTTATGATGGGTATCTTTCAAAAGACCTCGCCAATACCTTAAAACGAATGGTTGAACTATCGATCTGCGATAATTTAAAATAAAGTTATCGATTTTTTTTTCATTTTTAACAAAAAAAAAAAAAAAAAAAAAATGTAATATTGAGAATAAATCTAATTATTTTTTTGGATATTTAGTGTTATACTACTTCTCTAATATGAAAATCGTCTGCATTATCATAAAAGATAATTTGTTTAAATAATAATTTTAATAAATTATTTTTTAAAAACAGAATTATTTTTTAATAATCGAATTAAATTCTGTATAATTGTAGGTGCATTAATGAAACGAGGGGTTGAGGGGGGCGGCAGCCCTCCTCACACGAAACTAATTATCATATAAAACTCTTTCGAAGCCTAATTTGAATTGTTTAACATAGGTTTACATAACAGTACTCGTTACCTTACCTCTTAATCTCCAACCTGTATTTATAGTATTAAATTTCAGGGTAAGAGAAAGTCGTGTGAGTGACACACTATATTATCTAACTTCATTTAGTTACGTATTTCGCGAAGCTTAATTTCAATTTCGAAACAAAATTATCCGTGTATAATTTATATATTGTAAAATGTATTATTAGATAAACTTTACACAAATGTTAAGTTTATATAATATATGCTATGCAGTAATATATATTTATTACTTTTATTGCAATTTTAAAAATATTTTCCGAACTGAATAAAATTTATTTATTTTTTAAAAGAGAAATATCTAAAAAAAAGTCTATTTAACTAACTCTATTTAGAAAAATAAATTAAGAATTAAAAATTAAAAAACGGTTATTTATACAGCTTGTTAAAAATTACCTTAAAAATAATTTAACACTGAATTCTTTCTTTCTTTCTTTCTTTTATTTTTATTTTTATTTCTTTTATTTTTTTTTTTAAATGAAACATTGAAAAATAGCGTATTAGTACGTTTGGATGATAGAAGCAAACTACTTTAAAAACTATTCTTATAAATATTTTTAAACAAAAAATGCATTTAGAAAAAAATTAATTCATGTATGTCAAAGAAACTTTTACTTATAAATAATGCATCAGAACTGTGTTAAAGATTTTTTATCCATAAAGCAAAAAACAACTTTTCTTATCCCTAAAGAATAAGATTTCTATAATGGTCTTGCTAGATGTTGTAAAGATTTTCATATCTCTACACTAAGATATCTAGATTAAAGTCACACCCGAGAAAAATTCTGTTTAATACGGTGAAGGAAAAGCTGTCCACTTAAAAAAATATATAAGTGAAACAGAACTGAATAATGATAAGAAAGCAGCACAAAACTGGCGTTTTAAAGTAATAAGAAGAAAATTTAAATAAACACCATAAAATGCAATAAACTCGCAACAATTGTTTCGGGTCGAAAGAAAATACGACCCTTCGTTAGGTGAGTAGGCACGAGTGCTTTGCAGCACTCGTGGCTACTTTGTTCGCCTGACGAAGGGTCGTGTGTTTTTTTGACCCGAAACAATTGTTGCGACTTTATTGCATTTTTTCGTGTTTTATTCAAAGTTTTGTACTTAGAACTGAATAATAATCCATTGGCACACACACACACACACATATATATATATATATATATATACAGGGTGATCGAAAAGTCATAGAAAAAAATATAAAAAATATTGTTCAAAAAGTGCTGACCGTAGCATTGTGCAGTTTACTTTGAAATGCACAGAAAAACATGGAATTTTTTTAGGTAATAAATATTTTATTATCAAACTACTTTAAATTTTCTTCAGAAGGTGGCACTATAAATGTAAATTTACTTTTTTTACATAGGCGCAGTGAATTCAAAAGCTTAGCTAGCACTACAAATGCTCAATCTGATAGCCACCATTTATTAGCAGGCACTGGTTAATAGTGGAAATGACTGGATTACATGCGTATTTGAGACTTCAATAATTTAATATTAGCTACAGGATTACATACACAGTATTTACTTCCCATAGTCATTACGTAAAGCCAAACTTAAATTCTCATACTCAACTTCTGCATGTATAAACTGGCAGAAATTAAAACAAAATAAATTTTTGAAATTTGAATAATGTTTGGAAAAATTAAACTATTCGGAATTCTTCGTAAGGCATAAAAATTAAATAATATTAATTAATGGAAATTTAATCACGATATTAGTCATCTGTAGATTTTAATTGTCATTTTTCGTAGTAATCAATTAAATGTATTTTATTAAAGCATCTCCTTTAGAAACGCGATTTAGAAAATGACTTTAAGAATAAATAATCAAAATTATTTTATAGGTAGCTCGATGATACTTAATGAATGCCGTAAAATTATTTTTTCCCGAAGTAATTTATTTAACTGAAGACAATTCTGAAAGTACTCTGTATTACAAGGTAAAAAGTTTTATTATTAATATTATTTTCATAATTATGAAATTTTAATTTATGCTATCTATGCCTCAAAAATTTCTTTTTTAATTGAAACAATATTTAAAATAATTTTTATCTTATTCTAGACATATTTTTGTTGTTTGAACTATAAATATTTATCTTCGATTTCTAGCAGTTAGCAATAAGCAAATGTTAAAATTGTCTTTAGGCAACATTAAGATAGATGGACATTCAGTATGTGGAACTAAAAAATGCAGATAATTTCGAATGCTATATAAACTAGTATGTTATGGTCTATATTTTCTTATACAAAGTCAAGCAGTACAAATTATTTGTTAAATTTTTATTTATAAAAATGCCGAAAGAAAATCAAATTTGTGCCGACATCTGGGGAAATGCCCCCCCCCCCTCCGCAATACAGTAAAACTTCATTAATGTGAATCTCAAGGGGGATAAAAAAAAATTGTTTATGTTATCAGTAGTTCATGCTATCAGTAACTAATCTTCATATTACTAAACTAATCCTCATTTTGACGATGATTGTGGAAACAGTTCATATTAAAATTAATTCACGTTAACAGTGTTCACGTTAACGAGGTTCGACTGTAACAATGATAATAATAATAATTCGTTAAAAATGAAAAAAAAAAAAAACGATGTTTGTTTTAAATTATCACAGATAAATGGTTCAACCATTCATTTTAAAGATATTTACAAGTTTTTCTTTTCTTTTTAGGACTGAGGGCCTATTATAGTCTCAATCTGGGATTTTTGCGTTGCCGATTTCGATAGTTGGACATTTGTCGAAATCTAAAATTTATCGAAAATATAATTGAATAATTTGAAAGCGATGTTATAATTTGAAAAACAAAAACAAAAAAAAAAAAAAACTAATAGTCCTCCGTCCTAAACTAAATTCTGCTTTTGCAAGATTTTCATCAAAATCTTTTTTTTTTTTTTTTTTAGGACTGAGGGCCTATTAGTCTCAATCTGGGATTTTTGCGTTGTCGATTTCGATAGTTGGACATTTGTCGAAATCTAAAATTTATCGAAAATATAATTGAATAATTTGAAATCGATGTTATAATTTGAAAAAAGAAAAAAAAAACTAATAGTCCTCCGTCTTAAATTAATTCTGTTTTTGCCAGAATTTCATCAAAATCTTTTTTTTTTATTATTATTATTATTGAAAGAAAAAGAAAAGAAAATTAATAATAATCAGTATCGTTACAAGCGATATCGAAAAAGTTTTTTTTTAATAATTTTGAATTAGGAAATAAAAAGTGCGCGTGAAATAATATGAAATAAAAATAAGTAAAAAAAGGAATTTAATGATTTAATGTTTTTGTTTTTCGGGGGCTGCTCATGCATATAAAAAATGCGTATTAAAACGAGTCGAAGAAGGAAGCGAAATAAGTATTGAGTTATATTACGATAAATACGATAGATAATAGGATACGATATATTAGACCTATCGTCCAGGGTTAGTAGGCATTTTCGTTGAAAGAAATAGTTTGTTCGTTCGGTGCAACTTGCACATTAGTCCCGTGAGGTACAACTTTCACATTAGTCCCTGCACTTTAGTCCCGTCAGGTACAACTTGTACATTAGTCCCCTTTATTTATTTATTTATTTTTTTTTAATAGTAATAGCAATATAAGTTGTTAATAAAACATTTTTTAAATATTTAAATGGTTAAATATTTTTATCTTTTCTTTTTTTTTTTTTTTTTTTTTTTCTTTTTTTTTTTTTTTTCTTGAAAGATGCCTATATTGAAAATTTACACTCCCTTGGGAGGCCAGGAGGAAGTATCAGGGGAAGTACATGCACACATTTTTTTTTTTTATTTATTTTTTTATTTTTTTTTTATTACTACTATTATCAAAATTTCATATTATTTATTTTCACAATTATTTGTTAAAAATAACTTTCATAATATACATTTATACAAAATTTTATATCCTATACTCACCGTATTAAAAATTATGAAAAAGTAGGATAACAGCGCCACTTGTTCAGCGATTAATTCCAAAATGGAACCAGTACCAATTTAAATCAAGGTCCATCTAATATCCTAGCTTAGTTAAATTTCGTTCCTTGGTTCGTAAGATGTAGCGTCCATAAAATTTATGATATAACACACACACAGACAGACATTCTAAAAATGGCTAAATCATGTTCAAGACATCTTAAAACAGGAAAAAATGGAGGTCGAATATTTTAAAGAATCCATTAATTTACGTATGTACCTTATGTATATAGAAGAAAGTAATAAAAAATATTTCGACTTAAATTTTGTTACACTAACTAATAGTGTATGTTGATAATTAAAAAAAAATGTTATTAACTAATGTGTTTATAAATAATATATTTGCTAAAGCTTTTAAAATATAATAGAAAGACATATAATCCCTTTTTCTAAAATTTTAACAAAACAAATTAATCGAACCAGCACCTAATATTTTCATTCATTTATAGTTCTATTTAGTATTTTCTAAAATTTTAAAATAGAACTATCCGCTAAATGTTTCATCGGAAATGTAAACATCTGTAACTTTAAAATATAATGCCCGGTATAAAAACAAATGTTGGAATAAATCTATCCAATACCTTACTAAGCATATTTCCCTGTACTCAATTCAAGCAAAAGAAGTTTAGAAATGTTCACCATACAAATATTCTTTACTCTTTTTGCATGATATAAAATGCACGCATTCATTTACAAAAATAACTAATATTTGCTGACGAAGAACTATACAAGATGAGCTGGGGAAAAAAAGGGGGAGGGGTTGAAATTTAAAGAACTGATTACATTACTTAGAATTATCATATCACAAAATAGCACGGATATCATGAGAAAACATCGCAATAAATAAACTAACTTTCTACATTTTGCTTACGCCCTGATAAATTCTTTCTTATGAACAGAAAGAGTGATAATTTTATTCTATCCAGACTTTAAAAAAGTAAACGTCTGAAATTTTACATTTAATGATTTCGTGTTCAGAAAATTTTCCCTTGGGCGTTATTTTTAATGCTGACTAAAGAGAAAGTCTTGCGTTAAATTTTGTCACAATACAAAAGATGTTATGTTTAAAAGAATGCATTTTCTTTAAATATAGGGTGAAATATAATATTAAGAAATTCTGAAAGAATAAATTTTGTAACAAAGAAATAATTATATTCTTGAATAACAAATTATTCTTGCATGAAAAATTATGAATAGTTCTAAGTGCTTTTTTCAATAATTTAGGTAAACCAAGTCATGTTGATCTTTGTAAATATTTAATTTCTTTCTATATTAATATTTTAGTTTGAAATTTGAAGATCAGTTTACTTATAATAAATTCACTAAAAAATACATTCCAATTTGTTCGGTTAAAACATTTATAATTAAAGTTATGCACACTAGTATTTTAATTCAACGAGTGCTTGGATTGAAAAAAATTTATAAAAGTATTATAAATTGCAAAAAATGCGCAACAAATTTTCTAATCGAAATAACGAATCAGGACACTTTGTAAAGTAAAGTAAGCACGAGTGTAGCGTGAATGTAGCAACGCGACGCGTTAAATCTGTAACAGTAACATTATAAAAATAAATAAATGAATGAATAAAATAAATATGTAGCACCAGAGATCGTAAAAATACTATGTTTTACAAAAAGAGGAGAAGAATATAGATAATAAAATAAAATAACAATTTGCATATTTTATCTTACGGGTTTGTGCAACCAGAGCCTGATTATGGCCTGTTGGGGCCCAAGGCCCAAGACGATTTTGGTGCCCCCCTCTCTCCAACAAAATAAAGCAAATTTCTCGAAAGAAATATTTTATTTCTGCAGGAAATTTGAATGGTGGTAACAAAGTTAAAGCTTCGCCTTCAAAAGAAATTAGTTTTAACTTTTTTTTGCAAAGAGATCTCAAATCATTATGATTATTTTTTAAGGAATATCACTCTTCTATAACTGTTGGAATTCACTTGCATAGAATTGCAATTATTTATTATTTTTTTAAAAAGAAAATCTTTGCCAAAAGTAGCATTTTAATTTTTAAAAATTATTTTGGTGCCCTTAGATAGAGGGGCCCTAGGCCAAGGCCTAGTGGGCCTGTGCGATAATCAGGCCCTGTGTGCAACACCTTCTATCGACGAAAATTATAACTATTATTTTCTTTACGAAAAAGAAAAAAAAAATGAAAGAAAGAAAGAAAAGAAAAAAGAGAATAAAAGAATGAAAAATCTTTCTTCGCGAGTCTAACTTTTTCGCAAACAGCCGTTCAATTATACTAATTCCTTCATAATCTGTTAAAATATTCACAGATTATGGGACGCTGCCTATTTTCCTTTATTATCAGACATATTATAACTTCCTATTTAGAAAAAAAAAATAGTTTAAACAAATCAAACATTGAGAAAATATATATATATATATACCGCTTTCATCTAAAACGAATAGGTGGTCCTTTTCTAAATCCCTAAACTAGAAATATACATTTACGAACTATGAGTATAAGGCACGCCAATACACTGAGAAAAAATTCTATAACTGACATCTAGAATCTAAATTGTGGCTCTAGAAGAAATAGTTCCATGTCATCTTTATAAATTTCTTATAAAAACATTTCTAGTCCCCTTCGAAAGCGAATTCTAGAAACCTCTATTAGAATTCTTGAGCGTTTGCCTATACTATCGAGGACAAACCTATTTGAAAATATCTCCAAATAAATGTGAATACAAGAGGCGAATTTCAACAGCTATAATCTTGGTTTATGACCGAATTTTAGAAAATCGAGCAAGAATTTCTCTTAATACAAAAGATTCAGAATATTCAGAATATTGTTTCGCCATCTAGAAATGTGTAGATTAGAAATTCTCGACCATTTCGTCTATTCGGTTTATTGGCGTGCCTTATGTGCATAGCTCGGAAATCTATATTTCTAATTCAAGGATTTAGAAAATGATCATTTATTCATTCTAGATGAAGGCTGTATATTTTTTTTCTCAGTGAAAAATGTGCTTTAAATATAAGATATCAACCATTCCACTGGAAAGTTTAATTCCCTTCGTTTTTACAATTTTTTAATACGTTAATTTCTAGTCGCGCGATATCGCATGATGCGAGTTCACACCAAACGGACGATCACGCATTGTCGCGTGGACGTCGCTTTCAAATTTCTAATCGGAATAGTATAGCAGTCACTGCGAAATAGCGGGTAATATTTATACTGGCCGCTAAGGAAATAATTTTTATTATTATTATTATTATTTTTTTTTTTTTTTTTTTTTTTTTTTTGGTACGAAAATCCAATTTTTAGCCGACAATGAACGTGTTAAACGTCATATTATATACTATTTTTTTTTTTTTTTTTTTTTAATTTCATTTAAATATTTTTGGTTTCAATATAATAAACAAACGTAATTTTAATAAGAATTTTAATTTATAAAATAAGAAGAAATTCAAACTGCGTGTGTGCAAGTGTTAAAGTCAGTTATCTACGCGAAGCTTCTAACCATGAATAGATTGTTCTGAGGTCGTGGGAAATCTGTCTAAATGATCTTAGCCAGTATTCACATGAACTTCGAAAAAAAAAATAATAATAATAAATAAAAATAGAAAAGCTTCGACCATGACCTGGTTTGGAAACTGGCATTTCCCATCTACCAGCTTTAAGAGCAAATCTCTTCGCCAATAATGAATCCAAAAATCAATCTGCTTATTCAATATTCGAAAATTAATTTTAGGTACTAATATGTTTTTTTTTTTTTTTTTTTTTTTTTCAAATTAAAAAAATAAATAAATAAATAAATCGTTATTGAGCAAAAATTGTCTGTAAAATATAGTATTAAAAAAAAAAATATATATATATATATACGTTGATTTCCGAATTTAGTGGAATCATTCGCCCTATTCCGCCTCTTCAGAATGCAGCGATAATGATACACTGAGAAAAAAAATATACCGCCTTCAACTAGAACGAATAAGTGGTCATTTTCTAAATCCCTAAACTAAAAATATAGATTCCCGAGCTATGCATATAAGGTACACCAATAAGCTGAATAGACGGAATGATCGAGAATTTCTAGTCTATAGATTTCTAGACGGCGAAACAATATTCTGAATCCTTTGTATTGCGAGAAATTCTCGCTTGATTTTCTTGAATTGGGTTATAAATCAAGATTATAGCTGCTGAAACCCGCCTCTTGTATTCGCATTTATTTGAAGAGATTTTTAAATAAGTTTGACCTCGATAATATAGGCAAACGCTCTAGAATTTCAATAGGGGTTTCTAGAACTCGCTTTCAAAAGGGACTAGAATTTATAAAGATGTCATGGAACTATTTTCACTGGAGCCACAATTTAGGTTCTAAATGCCAGTTACAGAATTTTTTCTCAGAATATCGTCCTTCACACACGACGAACAAAAAAAAAAAAAAAAAGATTTTCAGAAATCGTGAAAATAATATTTTATTTTAACTATCAAACATCATTTCTTAAATTTTCATAGAGCATTATTCTCTCAAAGGTGGCATCTGATTTGGAATCGGAAGAAATCATTGCTTCCTCGTCTAGTCACCCGTAACTGCAGTTAAACAGTCCATACTGGAATAAAGTAATTACTGCCAAAATCGAATGCTCAGACATCGAAAATTGGTGATGGTAATGTTAAATCGTAAATAAGGTTGATATATTATTACCTGAATCTAAATTCTTTTTACAATTAAAATTTGTATAAACTATGTTTAAAACCTTTGTATAAATATATTACTACAACTGAAGTTGAAATTTCGTGAACGAGAAATGAATTAAATTGGAAGAATAATATAAAATCTTTAAATCGATTAGCATTAAATCGATATTTCCTTATTGATCGATTTTTTGTTCTAAATTGTATGTTCAAATACATTTTGATTTTTGATTTTTTGTGCAATTATAAATTACAAAGTTAAAAAAGATATTTCTTTTCAGTACGTGCTAATTTTAACAATCTTTATCTGGTTATCAAAAATTTATACATACGGTCATCGCCAAAAATATAGAAAATTGTTTTAGCTCACATTGGAATTTTACCCAATTTAATTAGTTTAACTATCTATATATATCGATATAAATTGTTAAAAATTTCAACAGAAAAATACTGATATTCATTTATCTTGAGTCTTATGCAAAATTAGAGAGAAAAATAAACGGAGATGATAAAAATTGCATGTTATATATGCATTTTAATGGCTAATATTTATTAATTTAATTTATTATTAGGGAGAATATATTTAGAATGCTTTTTCTGAAGAAGAAACAGTCATTTTTCATTTATATATATATATATATATATATATATATATATATATATATATATATATATATATACATATGTACATATATTGATAAATTAAATAAATAAAATAAATAAAAATACAAAATGAAGATTAAGAATCTCGATTATTTACTTTTAACTTATAATTAATGTAAATTTACAGACACTCTGGATAAACATTACAGCAAATTTACAGAAATTTTTTATAGTATGCCTATACATCTATTAAGAAAATAAAACGAAGTTTAATTCCCAATAAGTCTTAGCTTTTTACAATGTTCAATTTATTGTTCAAAGAAACTTTTCTTTCGAAGTCTCTATTGTTTCGAAATTGGATTAATTTATCTGCAAACAGATTGTCAAGTAATCCAATTAGAAATTCTTTAAGATAAAGGAGTATCAATTTGTCCCTTCTATTCAGCCTCAAAGTTGCTAACATTGTGATGTTAAAAATAAAGAGATTAAACCTCAAGCTTTCAGTTGTAAAAAATATAATTATGTATTAAAAATTATTGAAATTTTTATATAATTACGCTTTAAAAGATATTTCTTTCAGAAAATGCTGAAATAAAAAAATACTGAGTAAAATATAAATTTATACTCGTAAATACTATTTTTATTCAAAAATTATGTGTGTTTTAATCAAAGAACCCCCCCCCCCTTTAAACAAAGAAAAAAAGAAAACAAAATACTTTATAATGCAACTTAGAAATGTATCTAAACTAGTGCATTGCTTATTTAATATATATATGCATACATATATAATTGTATAACATCTTTAATATGAAACGAATATATTTTATTAAAGTTATAATTTTTTTAATTAATTCTTTTAATCTTAATAAATGTAAAATAAAGTACTTTAAAATCTGAATTCAAATATTGTATTGAAACAATGTGCCTCATGTAACGGAAAACGGAATTAAAGAACACCAAGTGGTCTTATTGTTTCCATTCGAAGTTCATTTGAAACATATTCCTGTAATTTTAACGTTATTTATTTATTTTACTACGCAGTAAGAGATTCACGAGCTCTTTAAATTATTTAATTTTTCGCCTCTTGTTTTTATTCATATTATTATCATTTTTATCACCATTATTATTTTCAATAATATATAAACAAAATATTTATTCAAGACGCGTATAACATTGTAATTATTCTTTCAACAGCAATAATCTGAACATATGTTACAATTAACAAAAGATGTAAGTTCTTTTAAAAGGTTTTTTTTTTTCTTTTGTAATATATTTTTTTCTTAAAAGTTAACAATAATACTATATTTCCAAGAGCATGAGGTAAAATATTTTATCAATCAATATTTTAAACTTAAATGACGAATGTCATGGACTACCCCCCTGATATCGCATGAGACCTCCTCTTGTCCGCCGAAAAGTCTCAACGTAAACTTGTTTCAACGCAAACTTGTTTTGACCAAGGCTTCCTATGTAAAACAGGCTATCCATTCGCTGACTTTTCCCTTATCCGAAGAACTGTTATAGATGGCGCTACCAGCCAGGTCTTTTAGGGATATTGTTTGCAAAATATCCCTATATTGACGATAAATATCCCTACTTTAGGGAAATTTGTGGGAAAAAAGTGGAAAAGTTAGCCTAATCCATGCAGAATCACATGAAATTTTTTACAAAACAACCACACAAAAGTCCCTAAGAATTCAAAACCCGTTACTACATCCTGAAAGTATTGTTGAAAGCCCCTACGCCTAGGGACAAATTCTTATAGTTGGCAACACTGTAGGGATTTGTGAGTCACTTTTTAAACGCATTTTATATTTTATCTTATGCTTAATTCTCTCCTTTTTTCTATAATTTTGAAAGATTAGATGATTATTGTGGGAGGTAAACTATTTTTTTTATGCAATACTTATCTAGTATTTAAAAAACAGCTAGTACAATTTTGTCTACAATACCATGTTATCCAATGGGTGTTTAACAGATTCCATAACGCACTCTATGCGCCATCTAGTGAATAACACACTTTCAAGGGCGGACATTTTTTCCCATAGAAGATCGCCGGAATGGGAAGTCTGATATTATATAGGGAGTCTTCGTTTTGACGTACAATTCCTTGCAAAAAGTTGCGGGAAGTCTTAAAATATTCAGTTTTGTTACCTCTGGACTCGTGCATACTTCCGATAGGGTTGCCGATAGGGTTGCCGATGCAGGATGTTGTGCACGTCGTGCTCTCTCAGTCATGTCCACATATATTCGTTAAAATTCTTTCCTGTCGATCGGGGGAACTAAATATTTCTTTAGAAGTGTCTTAAATTTCCTTCAATCTAAACTTGAATGAATTTAGCCGGGTTACCTCGCATATTGACATCTCTTAATAATATATACCTTTTTTAGTACGAGATATACATGAATGGCTGCAAGCTGTGATAAAGTAACTGTAATGAACATAATCCTTTCCTGTTACTAATTGGTAAGATTTTACGAGAGGAACCGGTATCCACTATGTTAAATTAGCAAACACATTATTGAGGTATTACAAGCTTCCATGATGCATTCTGGACAATTTGGGCCTCTGGGAACGCTGTGATTTTCACACACTTGAACTTTACCGTCAGCTCTTACCAACTGGGATCGTCACTCATCTGACGAAGTATCATTCTTTCACTCATTTATAGTTCAATCGACAAATTCACGTGCTCAGTGGTGGCACTGCAGCTGATTATACGTTATTCAGAAAAACATTTTATTCATTTTCTGCTGCCATATCCCACCAATAATAAATTTCGATGAGCCGTCTCCAATGGTAAATCTGCATAATGTCCTGGATTGATTTTTTCTGATATTTGGCAAGGTGTTTCCAGTCTGGTAACAGTATTCTACGTAAACACCGCTGGTCTCGACCGTTAAGCAGATTTCTACGCACACCATGCTATAAGTAGTTAAAAGAATGCCTAAAGTCATACAGTCTCGGCAATTTTGGACACATAAATCTATTCGTTTCCTCTCACAGAAGAATGTTTAGTACACAGAGAAAAAAAATATACCGCCTTTCTCTAGAATTAATAAGTGGCCATTTTCTAAATCCCTTAACTAGAAATATAGATTTCCGAGCTATGCGAGTAAGGCACGCAAATAAACTGAATAGACGAAATCATCGAGAATTTCTATTGTACACATTTCTAGATGGTGAAACAATATTCTGAATGCTCTGAATATTCTGAATCATTTATATTGCGGGAAATTCTCGCTTGATTTTCTAGAATTCGGTAATCAACCAAGATTATAGTTGCAGAAACCCGCCTCTTGTAGTTCTCTCTTTATTTGCAAAGATTTTTAAATAACTTTGTGAGGTTGAGACGTCAGAACGTCACCACAGTTTGTGTAAAATTAAGCTAGATCCAACAAAGTAGAAAGTGGGGACGGTTAAATAACTTCGACGCCAGTGACTCGGCGAAAGTTGAGGTCGAGTTAGTTTTGTGTCGGCAGGGTGCTGCAACGAACGTATTAGGTTCGGAGAGTTAGATAAATTGGAAGTGATTTTGAAAGCTTGATTGAAATGAAGAGAAAGGAGGTTAGTAGGATGAAATATAAGATGGCGATGGTTTTAGTAGATTGGTGTGGATGTTGGAGTATATTATAGTGGATGGTGATGTATATTACAGGGGATTGTGGAGAATCTTATTTTGGCGAGTATTGAGAAGTAGAGTGGTGGAGATTTAGTTGTATGAAGATTAAGTTGTGATGAGTGTTGGTACGAGTTACTAGCATTCGTAACTAATTCGAATTTAACGAGTAATTCGAATTTAACGAGTTACTAGCATTCGTAAAAGTAAAGTTGGATCCGAAGGGAATCCTCTGATCCAAAGTGAAGTCGCAGTAGCGGACTATACGAGTGCAACCGTCTCTCTACACCTTCGACTATTTGCTGGGGTGAAATATTTAAGATTATCTAATTTAATTTCTGATACATATATTTTGATTAATTAAATACGCTGACTGAGCTAGCTTGATTGCCAGACCGCCCTCCCGTTAATCTGTTCAAATAAACTCTTATTTATTATTTAATTCAAGTCTTGTACTCTCTTACTTACCATTTAGTTATCTAATTAAGTTATTAAGATGGAGTTTGCATCAGCGCAAACTTCATAACTTTGCCCTCGAGAATATAGGCAAACGCTCTAGAATTCTAATAGGGGCTTCTAGAACTCGCTTTCCAAGGAGACTAGAATTTATAAGGATGACATGGAACTGTTTTTTCTAGAACCACAATTTAGATTCTAGATGTAAATTATATAATTTTTTCTCAGTGTATTGCTTCATTCCCTTACCATATTCAGAAATAGAATGCTCCATGTGGTTCACTCCACTGGAATTCTACTTTCAAAACATTATTAATTTTCCATCATTCGGCCAAAATCATTCTTAAGTGATGCTACTGCCATCTTTGTATTTAGCTATTCCGGTTCTTTTGGTCTTCAGGTAAGAAAAAAATTTTAAGATGTCCATCAAAAATATCGAGCAAGTCTGCTACAACATTAAAGAATTATTTCACGTTTCTAAACAATGGCTACTGTAATTGGGTTTTGAAAAAACGGAGAAGAAGAGATTCAAAAATGAAGAAAAAGCTTAGCAAAATTCATCATCCATATTAAGAAAATCAGACTTTTGTCTGTAAATTTGTCGAAATCAAAACATTTTGTGATATCTTCACGTTTCACACCCCATGAAAGCCGAAAATGACTTCAGAAAATTTTGCCTCTGTGTGTGTGTGTCATCGCGTCTGTATGTCGCTTTTTTTTGTCCGGGCATCACTCGAGGACGGCTGGACGGAATTCAACGGCGCTTGGCAGACACTTAGGTCTTCACCCAACTTAAAATTATGTCTATAGAAATTTTCAAAATTTTGATTAGTTTTTGCATTGTGGGTAAAAAACGCCTGCGCATGCGCCATAAATATTTTTTCACTGAAACGCTTTGAATGGAAACATAAAATATAAAAATAAATTTTTAAGATAAAGATCTTTTTATTCGCGTAATTCGCACTACAAATTATGAAAAGATTGAAATAAAGTGTTGCTATCTAAATTCCATACTTTAGTTAATTTTAAAAAATCTAATTGTGGTATCGAAAAACTGTTTACACCCCAGGATTCAGAAAAATCACCCCTTTAATTTGATACTGAATTTGTAACGATAGGTCTGATATTTCTAATTTATTTTTCCTTTTTTCTGTTTTTCCGTTGCCACTTAAATTTCATTCTTTAGTTATTTTTTAAAAATCTAATTGTCGCATCGAAAATCTGTTTGCACCCCTGGATTAAAAAAAATCACTTCTTTCATTTGGTATCAAATTTATAAATATACGTCTGATATTTCTAATTTATTTTACTCTTTTTCCGTTTTCAACCCAGATTCGGGAGAAGGTTTTATATTTATATATACGCATTTATATATTTTTTTATTTCCCAGAAATAAAATGAAATATTTTTAATTTCACGAAAATAATAATAAAAATTAGAGAGTAAAATAAATAGTTGACCTACAGAAGTTGGTGATTTTTTTTTTTTTTTTTAATCGGGAATTTGTATGTGGATAAGTATTTTTATAGAGATATTTGGCATTAGTTTAATATTTTTATTTAATTAAGCAGTGCTTTTCTTTCCGGCAATAAAACAAAAATTTTTGTTGTTATTATGTACCTTATGAGGTTCTTTTATGTTCTCCCCTTAATTGTAAATGATTATAATTTGGATTTTAGTAAGATTTCTTATTTTTATTTTGTAAATATCAGAAAAGAGTTTTTATTTTATTTTATTTACTTATTTATTTTGTGTATGGAACAGCTTTAGTATCAGATCCCTTTTGGCAAAATTTGAAATTTGGCACCGAAGTAGCTCGGATGTTTCTCGCCAAGATCTTTAATTACACAATTGAGATAGCCAAATCAGTTCATCTCAAAAATGGCTTAAAATATTTAAAGTGACCAAAGGTGGTCCATACTGAAGCTGTGCTTTTTGTATTTATTTATTTATAATATTTTCTATTAAAGACTTCTGTGGTCACGAAATTTGGTGCGTAAATTGTTTGTATGCATCCGGCACTTATTGTAACTACATTTCACGAAATTCGAAATCCCCCCCCCGTCTCGGAGTCAGAGGGCAATAAACATGTGTAAAAACATGTTTTTCCGTTTGAATTCACTTTGAATTATCTTAGAATGGCGAATTTTGGGGTGTGAATATAGATTAAGTGTACGCATTATGTACATTAGTGGGATTTTGCAAAACTTCGAACTCACCCGCCGAGGAAGGGGAAGTAAGAAGTGGGTGGGTAAGTTGCTGCCGAAGGCAGTGGGGACCCAGACTCCTCACGTTGCGAGCGAGAAAAACCTCAAACCAATCACAGCGAGAACTTGGGTTATTAATAAAGATATGGGATTTTGACAACTTATTTAAGTTTAATGTCCAGCGAAGCGGGCAAAGCCTGCTAGTACAATTATGAATTTAAAAATAACTGCCAGAGGTCAGTAAACGCAGCAAAAGCTATCAAGAAGAAATACTGGAGAACAGGAAGGGTACGGCTCAAAACTATGCAATCTTCTTCTTCTTTATATATATATATATACATAATTAAATATTTTTATGGTTAAAATAGAATGTTTTTGCATGAAATTATTACTTAATTAAATAGCATCATAGAATATGCATAAATAACATAAGAAACAGCTATGTTTTAGTAAAAAAACAAATTCTGCTCTTTAATTTTAATTATTCTTTTATTTTCATTAAATTAAATACAGAGCATTTACATATATTTTATTATTACTTTTCACTGACTAAAATTATATATTTAAAAAATTATTCTTGCTGTTGTTCGAAAGCTATTTTTTTCTTTTTTTACATTGAGATTCAATTTCATAGATATGCATCAATTTTATCCCCCCCTCCTCTATTAATTGAGCATTAAAAAAAGAAAGCCTTTCAAAGCAACATTTTTTTTTTTTATTATTAATGAATAGGTTTAACGTTTATAATAATTTTAGAACAAAAACTACTTAAAATGTGGGTGTTCATTAATGAAATTTTATTTTTTCTTTAAAATCATTTTTAAAAACCTTCTTATTTTATGGCTTTAATTTATAAATTAATATTACCATATAAAGTTAGTTTTTATTTTATAATATTTTTGTTCTTCTGGTTCGAAAAACAGATATAAAACATAAAAATATTTTAAAATAAAAATAAAACAGAAAGGTAAATTTTAGGAATTTTTAATTAATTGAAGAGAGGAGGCGTAATAAATTTAATGTAAGTAAATAAATTAAAAAAAAAAAAAAAAGAAAAAAAAAAAAAAAGGTTGTAAGGGAAAAAAAAAATCAATTTCTTGAAAAGGAATCCTTCAGCCTTTAAAGTTAATAAAAAATTCCGTGGAACTTGTTAAATCTTTAATTAACGGAAAAATAATTAAACGTTGAATATTTTGAAGAAATTATAGTTAAAACAAAGCTCGTTTTTACACGTAATTTTAGTATTTGGCAAAATTAATTACCTTTAAACATACATTTTTCGGATGCATCTTTTTCAATAATACATAATAAAAACCGGTTTCTATCATTATTTAATTATAAAAATTTTAGGAAGGGAAGGCGATCATAAATACATAAACTGTTATAATAATAATAAATAATATTAAATAAATTTTTATTATGAAAAAAAAAAGTTATATAAATCTGTAAAACATCTACAGAAATTTAAAGAAAAATACTCTCAGGATATCGGATTACACTTTTGATAGTTTTTACTTTTTATTATAAACGGACAAATTTTTGCCATTAATTTTTATTTTTAATTGGTCATTATTGATTGTACGGATTGATTGATTATTGATTGTATTGCTATTTATTACTAGCCTAAAACTTAGTATTACATATTTTAAAGTCATTTTTAATATAGATTCTGCATAAATCATTAATTTTATATATGTACTAGCAGATTTACTCGGCGTTGCCCAGGTTGAAAAATTTTTTATAGAATTTTGAAATCAATGAAAAACTGAACGAAGCTGTAAAATGAAAAGAAAAATGCATGAAACATTTACCGAAGTCTTTAATCGGAAATATTATACGTAAAAAAATACAACAGGCGCAGATTTAGTATGGGACCCCTTTGGCGACTTTAAATATTTTCGTCCATTTTTGAGATGAATTGAAATGGTTATCTGAATTGCGTAACTAAAGATCTTGGCGAGAAACGTCCGAGACATTTCCGTGCCAAATTTCAAATTTCGCCAATGGGATCCGATACTAAAACTGTTGCATAAAAAAAAAAAAAAAAAAAAAAACTGTTTCATGATATTTATAAATAAATAAATGAATATTAATAAAATCCCGATTATAACTATTTACAATTAAGGTGAAAACATAAAAGAACCTCGTAAGTTGCACAATAAAAACGCAAAATTTCGTTTTACTGTCAGTAAGAAAAGTACTAATAGTAACTAAAAGTACTTTAAGTAAAAATTTTATGCTAATGCAAATATTTCTATGAAAATAGTTATCCACACGTGAATTCCTGATTAAAAATTAAAACAAAACAAAATAAAATAAAATAAAACAAAAATGCACAAACTCTTTTTTTCTCTAATTCAATAGTATAAAATTTCGAGCAGTTGCTGTGGGAACGCAGACGATTGAAATGAAAGGAATTTTAAATACAAAAGATTATAGGTATAAAATGAAAAAGTACAAATGAATAAATAAATAAATAAAAGTATAATATCTTCTTGTCATTGTACGAAAATAATTTTTGTATTCTGCAAATCTGGCTAACATTTTGAGTAATACACTTTCAATCCTCTATTCCCATAATTAATATCTTAAAAGTCTGATACAAATTTCATGCTTGCCTATTGATATATAGAATTTTTTTTCCGGAAAAAAGCAAACGTGTATTTTATATTTTGGCACCAAATATTTCTTTCTTTTTAATCATTTTAACGTTAAAATAAGGTTTTTATTTTATATATTTTGATCCAGTTATCCGACTGGACTAAAAAATACGGCTTTAACAAGATTTTTTTAAAATAATTAATAAGTGTTCCACGATGAAATGAACAACCAATTTATATAAAAACATGTAAAAAAAAAAGGGGAGGGGGGGGGGAGAAAGAAAAAAAAAACTATGGATGAAATTCTGTCCACAACAGAATTTAATTTAGTATGACAGGACTACTTATATTTGTATTTTAATACCCTTTCAAAAGAATAATAATAATAGAGAGCGCTCCATAAAACTCTTAAACACATATTCAAATAATGTATTGATTTTTAATTCCAAATAAAATAATAAAATTTGAATGCATTAATTGTATAGTGCTTCCCCTAATTGCTTAATACTCATTTACTAAATATTTTAATTAGTAAAATAATCTTAATAACAATTTTGTATTTATTATTAACTAGCAGGTTACGCCCGCTTCGCTGGTCACTATATTTAAATGAATTTTCAAAAGAATTGGATCAGTATTTACTTTTTACATCACATTATAAATAAAAACTTAATAAAAATAAAAATAATAATTTATACATAAATAAATAAATAAACATTGAAATTGCTCTAGACCTTGCTTCGAGTACCCGTTGCCTACGGCAGCTCTTTTTTCCGCCCGTGCTGCATCGGGGGTCCAGGTTCCCACTCTCTGCAAAAAGGTCTTTCCCGGGCACTTCAATCTGGGTATTTATCGACGACATGTGGATCTTCTGTTATTGAAGAACTACGATTTTAAAGATGACTGTATCTCAGCATCAATTATATGTTTTTGTTTTTGAACCATGTGTTTTATAGCCCCCGTTATTTACACTGTATTACGATTTGATTCCGACCAGTATAACAAAATAAAATAAAAAGTAGATTTTCTTTTAAAAGGCATTAAATTCATGAAAAACAAATAAATTTTAATCAGTTTAATCATTTTCCACTATATACTACCCCCCCCCCATTAAATATTTTCTTTTTTTTTTTTTTTAAGGGATTTTTATTTTAAAGGAATTAATTTAAAATGAAAAATAAAAAGGTGTTATACTATAAAAATTACACATAAACATAACAATTTATTTCTTTTGCATTACCATTTTATTTTCAATAAATATAATAAATAAAAAAAAAAAAAAAAAAAAAAAAAGAATTCCGCCTTCAAATGAATGTATTAAATAAAAAATAAATAGCGAAATAACCGTTACTAAGATACGCAGTCTATTACAATCAAAGAATTAAATTTATGAAAAATGAAGCATTAAAACAAATATTTAAAATTAAAAAAAAATTAATTTAAAAAATTCAAATACGAAATTCGAAAAAATCTCGATGAGGTACACGCCTGCAGGGTCACAGGTACCTATATGTCAAATTTGGAAGTTCTGAGATCAATAGTGTGAGCACCAGAGCGCAGACAGACAGACAGACACACACACACACACACACACACAGAGACACACATACAGAGAACTCTCTTTATTTTCAGTTTCAATTTCTACAGAACAAAACAAAATATTGAAAAAAAAAAAAAAACTATAAACCAATTTTTCGATACTTAAATTATATTCAAAATTCATCACAGATTCATTAATATCAATCCATTAATTTCTCAAAAATATAATTAATATCAATATACTCATCATAGAAATCGGTAAATAACACACACTTTAAATAGATTTCTCAGTTTTACTCTAAAAATATCTGAAAACACCAGTCTAAATAATCAGGAAATATTCGACCAAGAGCTACGGCTCTGTGGGCAGAATACACAACTACGAACCCGAAGGTTATGTGTTCTATCCTCACCGATGGGAAGTGATATATACACTGGTTCTCATAATTTTAAATACACCCGTTTTTCTATATTAACTAAAAACTGAACACTATTATTTAAACAAATATATTTTTCATTAATTTGAATTTCATTAATGGACTACATTTAGAAAGTTTTATCGTTTTTCTATCTTAAAAAAATTTAAATACGGTCAGAAAGATGATTTTTCAGGTGTTCACAATTATAAGGAGAGCTCGAATCTTAGTAATTTTTTTTTTCGGTTATTCTTTAAATTAATATTTTATTGGATCTCTTTTTAGGGTGAAACAGTCAGACATTCTCTCTCGTATATATATATATATATATATATATATATATATATATATATATATATATATTATATTCAGTTTCAATACCATTTCATACAGCATAGATGATATTCTGAATACATTTAAACCATTTAAAATTGCTTTCCACTTGCATGTAATTTTCTAATATGATAAGTTAAGAATTTTTCAATTTTTAGGCGACGCGAAAGGCAATAATACAGAAGTTTCTTTCTTCAGACTATTTCCTATTGCTCTAGAACTATAGCAAAAATGTAAGTCTTGTTGAAAAAAATATTATTACCCCCCAAAATCTAACAAAAATCTGAGAATTCCACGTTTAAAATTTGCGGATATTCTCTAGATGCTTATAATAATAGAAAAAATTGCTAAATTCATTCTGCCTTCAATAGAAACAGCTCCCCAGAGCACCATAGATCCACCTTTAAAATGCCAGATTCATATCTGCCTTTAAAAAAATTGCTCTGTCTTTCGCTATCTTCAGATCATGCTAGTAACTGTTAAAACCATTTGGTTAATTAAGAATAAAATGTTTTTTCATCCGAAAATGCAACATTTTACCATTTAGAATTGTCTTTATTCAACTTTAACACAGATGTTCTTTCCCCCATTGAATGCTCATTGATTATTACAGGTTTTAACATATTATTAATTATTTTAAACATGCATAAATGTAGACCCCAACCTTTCGTTAAAAATTACGAGCAAATTCAGCAGCAGTCATTATGAGTAGAACAGTAAGAAGAATTATCAGTCTTCGATCTCTGTAAAACAACTCTGATTTCGCACCAGATCTCTCTCCTATCGAACCAGCAGTTTAACGTTTAATCACATTTCTTTCAGCCATGTTTGATCTTAGAATTTCATTAGAAATTCGGCGGATTGAAATTATCCTTCCACTTAAAATGTACATTTATCGTAAGTCACTACATGAACTTTTTTTTTTTTTTTTTTTTTCGAGGAATTATCAGTAATGTCCGTCCACGAAAAATTGAAGGCTTATATATGAATTAATCTGGCTCAGTAGGTAACAAATTCGCATATCAACTGTAATTTATCCACTAGTAAGTTAAATAAAACGAAAAAAATCTTGATTGTCCCTATAATTATGAACATCTAAAAACGTGGAGAAAAAATATTTTGCACTATTTTTTATTAATTTTGTTTCATAAAAAAAAAAAAAAAAAAAAAAAAAATTATAGTAGTATGGCTTTTAGAATACTAGGCATATTAAATGCACTTAGTATAATCTTGTTCACAATTATTTTTACATTAGTTATTTCAAAACATAAAGTTTTTATGGATTTCAGAAATATTTTAATATAGAGTAAGAAATTAAATGGTAAAATTTGATATTGGCGGGCATTTTCGAAGTAGAGCGCTGTAAATTTCTAACGATGCAAAATAGCAAATTGGAAGAAATAATTCTGACTTACTAATATATATATATATATATATATGATCTATAATACGCTTCTTTAGAAAGCACTTTTTCAAAACTATTTTCTTTATAGTATTAAAAAAAAAAAAAAAAAAAAAATTACATATGGAATAAAAATACTCTATTTCCAAGAATAAAAATGAATAATTAAATCTGTAAAACTGAAAATATTAAATAGGTATCGGACAAAAATAGCATAGAACATCTTTAGGGTAAGACATACAAATTTTACAGAGTTTTTTACGGATACCTACCCCTCGAATTTTACCTTTTAAAATAAATCTATGGTTACATATTTTGTCACGTACGTAAAATTTTAGATATTCCATTTTTAAACGCTTTTAAAACAGAAATCTGAGAGACTAAAATATCTTTCGATGAAATACAATCCGATAAAATGTTGAAATCAGATCATTCGATTCCAAGAAAGAGAAATTTCAATCTTACATTTCTCTCAATTTTTAATTCTTGAAAGAGTTTTAAAAATACATTGCTTTATATAGAATAGATAAAATAATTTCTATAAAAATATCTCTAACTTCCTTATACTTGTAAAAGCATTTGTAGTGGTGACATTTATGTATTTTTATTACATCTAGAGTAAAGACAAAGTTTTCAGAATTTTGTTCAACTAACACCATTTAATACAATGAGAAAAACATATTTGCTAAATTTTTCAATTAGCGAAACATGAATCGAAAACATAACTTTGTTAGGGACAGTAACTTAGAGGTCTGCACGGGCTGAAATTTTGAGGCCCAGGCCAGTGGCGGCTCGTCCACCGAAAATATGTGAAGAGGCACACTCTATTTTACACTGTATTCATTTATAGACTAAAAATTTACATTTAAATAAGTATTTTTAGTTAATTTTAGTTAAGACCATGCTTAATAAAAATTATGCATTAAAAGTACTTAAATATTATTTTTGATCTCTTCACCTATTTTCGGTTCACGAGCCGCCTCTGGCCCAGGCCTGTTCCGGCCCGTACCAAAGCTTTGCTTACCCGGTCCTGTATTAAATCTAAAAATTCCCCCTATTTGTTTTTTACGAGTGTAGGACTCGGGTCGGCCCGGACCAAAAACGCTAAAATGAGGCCCCGATCCAAAAAAATGAAAAAAAAAAAAAAAAAAAAAAAAAGCATGCCTTTCTATAAAAATGTGTTTTAGTATGTGTTTTGCAGAGATTTTATATAGCCAAGCAATAGAAGGCTCTTTAACAAAACTACTAACCTTTTACGAAACAATTTTATATAAACAGAAATTCATTATTAGAGACGTACAGGAAGCACAAAGATAGACAGAAAGTCGAATCGAAAATATTAGCATTCATCAAACAGTATAGGAAGGTGTTAAAAATGGTTAATACTACTAAAAATGCACTTTATTATTTTCACTTTTATACCGTATTGCATCCGAATCCTTTCATGTGATCCGATAAACAAAACTTTGATGCTAATCTAACCATTTTCAATAAAGCAGATGATTTTGCACATCCTGAAAACGATGCTAATTTCATTCAGTGCACTAGAAAGTAGAGGAAAAGTTAAAGCGAAAAGATTTTTATATCCTTCATACCACCTAGACTCTACATCTACAGACCATAGGACAAAAGAGAGACAGTAACGTATCTAATTTCATTTGTTTGTACATGTGCACAAACTAGTAGTGGCATGCATACTATTTTGAATAGAAACCATCTAATATTACTTTAAATAAAATATATCAATTTCGAGATATGCTAAAAATAGTTGCGGAAAATCAGATCGCGAACGGACAAACTGACAGACAATTAAGTTTAAGTTATAAACACTTCTTAACAAAAGAAAATTTTATGTGACATACTAACCTGTAAAATTATGTAAAATAAATGACTGAAGAAATATTTTATCATTTTACTTTTTTGTTAATTAACGAGGAAAGTAGAAGAAATACGGGCCGACACGGAAAGACACGGTAGAAAAAATACGGACCAAAAATTTTATCCAGGCCCCACCGGGCCCGAGGCTGCAAAAAAAGCTTTTAGCCCGAGCCCGGCCTGGTCCTAGAGCAAATTGAAAAATTCGGTCCGAACTCGGCCCGGATCCGTGCAGACTTCTACAGTAACTACGATAATAAATGAGACCTTTGCACTTTTTTTGGCGGTTTTTGTATTCTACAAAATGTCTATAAGAAATTATTTTCGAATAATAATTTTAAACTATCAACAAACTCAAAAGAAGTTTAAAAAAAAGCATAAATGCATTAAGTGAATAATAACATGAAATATAATTAAAAACCATTCCGATTAAAAAATAAATAAAAATAAATAAATAAATAAATAAAAATTCATTAAAATTAGTGCATTTATTTGGGAGTTACGGTGCCACATCTTCATGTTTCGCATTTTAATATGCTTGTTTTTAATCAGCTAGGAAGAGCGCATGCCCAAATTTTAGGACAAACATAATATTTCGTACACAACCAAACGCGATATTTCGTACATACTATGTCAAATGAAGGTAATTGTTATCCCTCTATGCGTTTCTTTTATTCGGGAAGACATGGTTTTGTTTGGCATTAAAAAAAATATATATACTAAACTTTATTATGTACCGCTGTCCATTAAAATTGCAACACCAAGAAAGAATGCGAATATCAGAATGATATTTATTGGGCACATACAATATACAAGGAAGAACAATTGATTGGAAGTTTTGAGTAATATATCCTGAGAAAACCGAACATAAAGCAGCGACCTCTGTCAGCAATAACTACACTTTTCTGCCTAGGCATTGAATCAAACAGCGATTGGATGACATATTCAGGTACAGCACTTCATGAAGCTTCTACATGATGCCATAGTTCATAAACCCTAGTTAATGGTGAGTGGTGGCGGGCCACTTGCTTTTCAACGACTAAACGATCATTTTCATTGGTGCGAGATCAGAAGAACGCACTGGCCAGAGCAACGGTTAAACACATTCTGTATCAAGGAAGGTCCGAACAATACAGACAACTTGCGGTCGTACATTATCCAGCTTAAATGTTGCGCTAAGGAGGCCTTGAATGTAGGGCAGAGGGACGGACCTTAGCTTACCAAAAATTCAATGGCCGCTATTCAGAGTGCTGAGAAAGCGAACAAGAGGTATTCGAGACTTATATCCATTGTTACCGCATATAATAAGATAATAGAGAGTGTCAACTGGGAAAAATTTTTTGTATGTGTAGGAACTTCGCCTCCCCCCCACCCTCCCTGCGGGGGAAGTCCTCCTCGAGGGGAATAAATTTTCATGATAGGTATCTTTCAAAAGAGCTCGCCAGTAACTTTAAAACGAATGGTTGAACCATAGATCTGCAATAATTTAAAATAAAGTTATCGATTTTTTTTTATGTAATATTGACAGTGACATTGACTTTTTTTGGATATTTAGTGTTATACTACTTCTCTAATACGGAAATCATCTGCATTATCATGGAAGATAATTTTTTTAAATAATAATTTTAATAAATTACTTTTACTGGGTGAATTTTGTATAGGAAAATATAGAAGAAAGTCATGTGGTGGCCACCACATACTAGTTAGAGTAACTTTTTGGAAATGTAATTACGATTAAATAAGAAGAAAAACACTCTAAAAGAAGACTGGTGCGAAAACAGAAAGCAGATACTAACAATTTTACGTAATATTAATTAGAATATTGGCAGGTGTGCATATCAAAACAATCGGAACGAGAAAGAAAGATTTTCCGATTCACATAGGCTAATAAACATTTCTAATTATACTCATAAATTGCGTAGTTTAACCTACACTGTAATTTACCTGCATGATGATACATTAAAATAAATTTTATTTTGTTCTTATAAAAGGGAAATCTAACAAACGACTATTTTCACAGTTTTATTTTTAAAGATTAAACAGGAAACAAATAACTTTTGCACAGCCCTGCATATTGTCAAGAACGATATAATGCACTAAAAATTTAGTACAATGAAAGACAAACATTCTCCTAACACAACAAAAAACGTACCTCTAAGGATTCCCACTTATGTCCTACAACTTTGCGTAGACCTGTAAATAAACAAAATATTAATCTCACCACATTACGTAAGAAGCATGCTTTGTCTATCTGAAAGCTATATATTAATTCCATTGCATTCTGTGTTGCATAAAGGTAATAAGAGACGCTTTAAAGAAATACGTCTCATTGACTATGATGTATCTGGATTCCTTTGAGTGTACCTGTTGACAAACAAGTTAAACTGTTTATACCATTTTCAAAAAGAAACATAAAATATTTGGCATAATGAATCTAGATATAATATCAGAGTTGCCAAGTTCCTTACTTTATTCTGGAGAATTTTTAGCCTCACCTTCATGTATACATACATACATACATATATATATATATATATATATATATATACCACTTTTTTTATAAGAGTATTCTTTTCTTATTTTAGCGCAGTTATATATTATTTTAATATATATATATATAAATTAAGTGGTGTGAAATAAAATCGGAGCTAAATGTGCTCAAGAATAAATTAAGGACCACTGAGAAAAAATTCTGTAACTGACATGTAGAATCTAAATTGTGGCTCTATAAAAAATAGTTCCATGCCATCCTTATAATTTCTAGTCCCCTTTGAAAGCGAGTTCTAGAAAGCTCTATTAGAATTCTAGAGCGTTTGTCTATATTATAGAGGTCAATTTCATTTTAAAATCTCTGCAAATAAATGCGAGTACAAGAGGCGAGTTTTAGCAACTATATTCTTGGTGTATGACCAAATTCTAGAAAAATCAAGCAGAAATTTTTCGCAATACAAAGGATTCAGAATATTCAGAATATTGTTTCACCATCTAGAAATGTATAGACTAGAAATTCTTGATCATTTCGTCTATTCATCTTATTGGCGTGCCTTATATGTATAGCTTGGAAATCTTTATTTCTAGTTTATGGATTTAGAAATTGACCACTTTTTCATTCAAGATGAAGGCGGTATATACATTCTATAACAAAACAAAACGACGCAAAATTGGTAGATATGATGTACATGTGGAGAACCACAATTGATTACAATTTCAGAAAATTTGAATGATTTAATCAAGAGAAAGGTCCTCACAAAGTAAGCAAGACAATAACGCGTTGGTCCACTTCTGGTCCTTATGTATGCAGTTATTTGGCTTGGTATTAATTGATAGAGTTGGCAGATGTGCTCCTGTGAAGTATCGTGCCAAATTCTGTCCAATTGGCGCGTTAGATTGGTAAAATTCCGAGCTGGTTGTAGGACCCTTTTTATGATGCTACAAACGTAGTCAATGGCAGAGAGATCCGGGGACTGAGTTCAACCCCATTTCACTGAGTCGCCTATTAAGGGTCTTGGAAGTCACTGAAGTACCAGTTGCACGTAGGATCGACGATAATGATGAATTGGTGCTTGATTCCATCAAAATCTGTACGTATGTCAATTTTTGTCCAGTTTGCATTACTCCTTCTTGGTGCGTCACTTTTTTTGTTATAGGGTATACATACATATATATATATATATATATATTTTTTTTTTTTTTTTTTCAGTTAACTTGGAAACTCTATAATATGTCTGTTTGAAGGTCTTCTTAAAATAGTTAATAAAAAGTGCAGATAGACGTCAAAAAGTTCACAATTAAAAAAACATTATGCCAGAAAAATCCCCTTATTTAAGTTATTCGAATGTTAAAACGTAAGTGAATTAATTTTAACTAATAAATCTGCATAACCGTATCTTATACCTTTTGGTAAAATTATTTTTACATATAACATAAAAAAAAGAAAGAAAAAGAAAAGAAAAAGCTACTCTGTTTAAAAAAAAAACTCTTTAAAACTTTTTATTGATTTTGAAAAAAGTAAAAAAAAAAAGCTTTCACATAAAGTATTTATAAATTAAAAGCCATTATAAAAGTGATAAATTCTCTTCGTCGAAGTAAAGCTTTTGTTCTTTTATTCTGAAAAAATTTTTCAATGAGATTTCTTAAAACTTTAATTAGTAGAAAAATGTTAGAATGTTAAATATTTTCTGGAAATTAACGATAAGATTAAACATTTTGGTGCCAATTACTTCCATTCACATGATCGAATATATATATATTTTTTTTTTAATTAATCCTTTATGTCATTCGTACCTGTGAAACATATTGAAAAAATATTTACCTTATTCAATATAAAGCAGAATCTATTTAAGTCTGATGATGAAAAAATAAGAAAATTCTAATTATGAATATTTTTATGCAAGGTTCATTAAAGAAAGAGGTTTTTTTTTGTGAATATCTTTAATTTTTTTAAGTGGGTGTGTAATCTTTTAAAATGAAAAAAAAAAAAAAAAAAAAAAAAAAGAAGAAATTTAAGATAAATTGGGATTATAATTAATTCTAATCCAAAGGCTACTTATGGTTGAATTAGTAAATCTTGGACTAATGTTGATGTTGTGATGTAGGGTAAAGACCGATTGACTACATCAGGATCCTAGACCTTGGTGGAATATCTTTTGTGGTGGTCTTTCTAAAGTGTTCTCTTCCATTTTCGCGTGAGTTTTGGAGAAAACCGCCAGAACGACCGAACGTCTCAACTAGCTAGTGTAACCTGAGTTTAAACCTGGAATTTCCGCCTATCAGCTTAGAAATGAGAACCTCTCAGCCACTGGTGGAGAGGCGAATTTTTGGCAATTTTCATTTGCAGATATAAAAAAATTTCTTCATAAGATATGTATTTATATTCTGTCAAGCTTCTTATATCTGTAACCTAAGGCTACTATACAACAAGCTGAATCATTCGCCGCCATTTGTCCGCCAAGTCCATCATTGCTAAACTTAAGACTACTATATAATAGTCTTATATAGTCTTATATAATAGTCTTATATAGTAGTCCGTCATTGCTAAAACTAAGAATACTATATAATAGTCTTATATAGTCTCATATAATAGTCTTAGATTTAGCAATGACGGACTTGACGGACAAATGGTGGCAAATGATTCAGCCTGTTATAGTCTTACTGTAACGATCACCAGCAGTCGTAATATATATATAGCTGACTATTCTTTTTACTCCTTGCCAAAATGCTCTGTTTGACATGAAGGTTTCGTATAACTCACGGCGAAAAACTTTGTTCTTTAAATATTATAAATCTGAATTTAATAAATAATGACGTGTTTTAAAGTGTGTTTTTAGTTTTAATGCTTTTTTAATAATTAGAATTTACACGTGTTTTTTAAAGTCTCAATTTAAGGGGTTATGTTTTGCTAAAATTTTCAGAGAGATGAACTATATATATCTTTCATTGAGAATTCATTAATTATGGCGAAAATAGAAAACACTATCGAAAAGCAGCTTACTCTAGCAGTTAGAAAGTAAAAATAACATAAACCTGCGAAATCGTGCTTTTCATTTTTTTTTTCTCTCTGTGCTCAGTGTCTCTAATGTGTTTTGATTCGCTGAATTCAGAAATTCTGAAATCAGCTTTTCTTCCTATCACGTAAGGAATTTTCATAAAGTAAGGGTAAAATTCTGAAAAATCACACATAGTCTGCAATAGATTCGAAAGTATTTATATATAAAATACATTAAAATAGGCTATCATTATCTTTTAAATGTGTTTCTTTGCGTAGAAGATCCCATTAAAGCTTTTTTAACATGTTCCCAAGCAGCACCGAATCATTCCCTGAACGTTCAAAAATTGTTCTGCAAACACGTTCTAAGAACGTTCACTTTGAACGTGTTATGGACGTCTATCTAGAAGACGTACAATAGTACGGTACAGAGAACGTTTAATGAACGTGTAACTGTCACCATCGGTGTTATAGAAGCGTTCTGAGTACGTTCTATATATACAGTCTCAGAATGTCCTAAACGTTTTTAGAACGGTTTCAAAATGTTTTAAATATTTTCAGAACGTTCTGAAAAACATCCTGTAAAAAAATAGTGCAGTAAAAAAAAAATCCTGTGGCATCATTATAAAAAAGCACCACAGTACGGGCGTTTAAAAGTAATAAGTACATAGCAGATGAAGAATAATGATACTATACAACACAACTCTGCATCGTAAAAGATACCTTCTATACATTTCTTTGATATCTTGATGAAATAGCTATCTTCACTCTCATCACCCAGATTTTACGGGAAATAATTTAGATTGGAGTTTAAAAAGTGGAGCATTAAGCTTAAACAATCCCATTTTTTGTCAAAACTGTACGTGATGGAATTGTTTTAATAGATTTTCCTTAATCAGCATCCAAAAATACACCAGAAAAACGTATCGTCTTAAAGAAAATAATTTCATCTCAGGTCTGTGTAAATAAAACATGCTTTTGATTTTTAAAGAAATTAGTAAGTGTATTAAAGTTAGTTGGTTTTGAATATATTCATAAATATATAAATATTAATGATGCGTTTTTTTTTTTTTTTTTTTTTTTTTTTCCCTTACTTACGCATTAATGAAACCATTTATTTCTATGCATATTGATTTGATTTTCAATGCTTTATTACAATAATAATCTAAAATTAAAAGGAGAGTTATTTCATTTTTCCCAAACTTTATGAATATTAAATTAAAAGTGCTTATTTTCCTCAACCTTTCCTGTTTTGTTGGTCAAAAAAAGTCATCGAAATTTGCAAAATTTTATACCATTTTCTAAATGTCTTTATATTGATTGGGAAACGCTGCTCAATTTATCAGTGATTGCTTTAAAATATCTATAAATTTTATGCATCGTGAATGAAAATGAAGTGAATTTCACGATGTGAAAAAAATAGACAGCATTTTAGAGATAGATGGATTTGAGGACAAGTATGGAGATTTTTGCAGTAATATTTGCGTAAACATTTTATGAAATTTTCTTTGTTTTAGGTGGTAAAATAATGCACAGGATGCATTTTTACTTTATTCTGTATTCAATTGAAGAAATGATTGGTTTCGTAAAAGTTTTTTACTTCTGGTTTTTGATGGATTCACACATTTCGAGGTGTTTAGAACAATATCTGATCGTTTTCAGAAAATGTCTGTCTCTCTCTGTGTGCGTGAAACAAAATTTTGTGGCAATTGTATATCGGGAACTATTGCTTATAATTTCATACAAATTGATACGTAGTTGTACTTAGACATACATTAGTGTCTGTCAAATTTTGGGGACAATCGTCCAATAGGGGGGCGTTGCCATCCCGCTTTTACTAAATTTTTAACATAACGGTATAGGACAAAATTTCACAAAAATGTACATAAAGAGAATCCTTTTTTAAGAACCATTGTGAAATTAAAAATGATTATTTATAATATTAATAGTGAACTGCGAAAAAAATTGTGTATGTAGGGACATTGCTTCACCCTTGGAAGTCCTCCATAATGAGGCAAATTTTCATCATGGGTATCTTTTAAAAAAGCTCATGAATATCTTTTAAACGAATGGTTGAATCTTCAGTCTGCTATAATTTACAGTAAAATTATCGATTTTTTTCATTTAAAAACTAGTATGTTGTGTTCACCACAAGACTTTCTTCCATATTTTCTTATACAAATTCACTAAGTGCAAATAATTTATTAAAATTGTCAAACTTGATTATTGAATGCAAATGATTTTCATCTTAGAGAAAACAAAATATCCAAAGAAAGACAGTTTTATTGTCTATAAATAACATCTTAAAAAAATTCGTTTTTATAATGGTTATCTCACATATCAAGTTTCGTGCAATTATATGCCATAGAAGTTGAGATATAGCCTTCCCGTTATACAGTAAATTTGCAGTATAGCAGTACCACCTATTGGCCAATAAGCAACCAAATTGAATCCGCATAATGTCTCATAATAGCCTTCTCACATATCAAGTTTTATTTGATTATACGCAATAGAACCTAAGATATAGCCTTCCCTTAAACCTTAGAAATCGCTGTGTAGAAGCACCACCAGTTGAGTAGTTAATACAAAAAGTTGATAGACGCTAATTTATGTCAAGGTGCATGTATATATAAATATATATGCAATTCTGTGTAGTAGTTCCCGAGATATAGCCTTCCTTTAAATTACGGAAATCGCTGTATAACAGCAACACCTTCTAGCCTATAAGAATTCAAATTGAATCAGCATATTGTCTCATAATGACCTTCTTACATATCAAACTTTGTTTGATTACACGCAACAGAAACTTCCCTTAAATTGCAGAAATCACTGTGTAGCAGCGTCACTTGTTAAGCAGTTGACACCAAAAGTTGATAGGCACTAAATTAGGTCAAAGTACATCTACATATAAATTTATGTGCAATTCTCTGTAGTTGTTCCTGAGATACGGTCGTCACACATTTTTTGTCACACACACACAGACAGACGGACGGACAGATGGACATTTTCTAAAAATGGTCAAATGGTGTTCTAGACCTCTCAAAACGTGTAAATCCGTTGTTTAAAAATTAAAAAAATAATACACATTTCTTTAAGATGTCATACAGTGAATAAAATTGACTTTCTTTGAATAATTAGTGTGATACTTCTTTAGAGTGAAAATCGTCAAAATTTGTCATGCAAGAAAATTTTATTGAATATAATTTTTATGAATTATTTGTAATGTGTGAACTTGTACAGGATGTGTATTTATATATGTTAATACCAAATCTATTCAGCATTTGTAAGTTCCTTTCAACAAGGATTCGCATCTAATAAGGTCAAATTTACTATCCTTTTGATTTTTGAAATAATCCCGTATTTTGATGTTTTAACTTATGTTTATTCAAAGCTATATACTACAGTTATTCATAATATACATATTCAAATATATCGAGAAAAATCTCTTTTCAAACTAGGAAATTATGCATTATTTATAGTATAAATTATGTTTGGCAAAATACATTTTAAGAATCATTAACAAATTTTACAATTCTGGTAAATAATTTCTTTTAAATTTTTCTCTTCTCTTCTCTTCCTTCCTCGTTTTTTTTTTTTTTTTTTTTGTTATTTATACAAGAATAAAAATAAATAGAAATAGAAACAATTGGTTACTGTATGAAATACAATAAGGGTACATGAAACTGATAAGAACTATTATAAATGTGCAATTATTTTACAAAGACATGCTAAATGTGATATTTTAAAGCAAATAAACATTTACATATGTGTACTCAAGGCTAGTTTTAAAAGTAATTAGACAGTTATAAAGTCTGAAAAAAAAATGCGATGTAACTATGGTAAAATGCGTTTAAATAGAATTCTACTTACAGGCGGTAAAGGTAAGAAATACTTTGGCATATCAATGTAGACCATAGGCAATATAAATACGAAATACTATATAGATAATTCTGTATAGTGCTTGAATATGTGTACCAATTGGCATGTCAACCGTCTGATTTTTGCTGTCATTATCACTGTATAGACAAATTCTGTCCATAGCTCATAATGATAAGAAACTTTTTTCCATGTTCCTATTTACAAACTATAAACAGAACGCACATTCAAAAGTATACAGCTGCTTCTTTGTGTTTCACGAACTTGCGTACCAATTTCCAAGTGAATGGGGGTAATTTTTCCGGCCGCTATTGCGCTGCACACAGGCAGACACGCAAACACAGAATCCAAACACGTTTTCAGCCTGAACAGGAAAGCGTTCACTAGTGTTTCGGCAATTATTGGTTGTGAAAAATAATTATTTGACTATGCAGTGGCGGTTCTGTGTAATTCACATATATGCTGAAAAGAAAAGAAAAAAAACTCTTGAAAATTGATTATCCAGTAGATATCAACACTGTAAAAAAAAAAAAATTAAATAGGTAAAAATTCGTAAGATATTTGGGTAAAACAATGTTCCAAATTGGAATGTCCCAAAATTTGAACCTAAATTGGATACGAGACCAATTTTGGATAGAATTGTTTTGGGGCTTATTTTTTGCAGTGTACATACGTATACATATGAAATGTTTACATTTTGTTTAGATCATTTACGCATGTTAGAATATTTTTTTATAAGAGTTGAGTGATACAATATTTTCTACGACGTCTTTATTTATTATAGACAAAACTATAAAATAAGATAGTGAACAATGCATAACTAGTTTGTAAACTCAAAATAGGTAGATTTTCTGACCATTTTGGGATATAAACAGAACTTTCCAATTTTGAACATTGCTTTACCAAAATATCTTAAAAATTTTTACCTATTTTAGAAACTTTTTTTTTTTTTTTTTTTTTTTTTTTTGTGAAGAGAAGTTAAGATTTTCATATTTACTTTATTTGAAGCAAGAAAAAACAAACAAGAAGATTTCGTGGCATCAGGAGCATTTTTGGATTTTGTCAAGACTGAGGATGCAATGGAATGTAAGTTGTGGTAAAATTTTCACATGAGGGTTATGGCGTGAAATCAGGCAGACTATTTTTATACCAAAGAACATTCGTTAAACTTTCATCGATGTGGATCCATGAGTTTTTAAACTAAATTTTATGGATTCTCAAAAACTACTACAAAGATGAAATGAAATTTATTTATCTAATAATAATAAATAAAAAAAATTACTAACAATCTTTTAGGGATTAGTGAGAACATTGCAAAAGAATAAGGATTCGAAAAGATTGTAATTATTAAATAAAAGAAACGGTAGTATTAAACAAGTATTTTTGAGAGAATTGATTTTATTAATATTATTAATTTACATTTTTACAACGACAAATAATATAACAGATCAATGTCATTAGGGTTGTAAATGGATCTAAAAAGTAGTGGAAATTGAGGTGTCGGAGAAAAGGGCACAGATTAGTGTCAGGCTGTTAAATGAACTGTGAAATAAATATGATTGTAAAAAGCATCGTTTTGTTACAATTAAATATGATTCAATATAATAATTAAAAATTGACATTTAAATTTTAACGTACTGTCATTTTTATCCGCAAAAAATATAATTTTCCATTAAAATAATAATAATAATAATTAGTATTACTATAATGTCTTCTTCTTTTCGAAATTAATGTTAATAATAATAATAATAATAATAATAAAGTTCGCTATTAAAAATGATAGTTCAAAGTTTTATTTTTAAAAAATTGTGCTAATTAGGCATATTTAGCTGCAATCAATATTTTTATTCTAAGTTTTACCATTTCATTGTTGCGTACGAATATTAAAATGATGAAAGATAGCGCAGTAAATTTCTAAAATATTAGTTACAGCTAAATTATAATAGTTTATCTTGTTAAACGTACGGTTTTGTTTTAAACAGTGCGTGTTTACATGTTTTAATTCTATTTTCTGGAATAATAACCTTACTGGAGAAAGATAGGTTAGTAAGCAGTTGCTCTAAAATGCTTAGTGTCATGCTCACAGCTGCCAATTTTTTTTTTATTTATTCAAGAATGTTGTTTATACCTAGCCGTTTCCTCCACCATTCTGTCACCTGTATTTCTATAAAGAATTTTTTACCATATTTTCACAGTTATTTTTGCGATTTTATAGGATAGAAATTTTTGTACGAAAATAATGGTGGCAAAAAGAGCGGAACACTTTCATCCTTGCATATTCTTTGTAGAATAATTTTTTTTTCCATATAGAAATGCGACTAAGTATGAAATATTTATTTTATAAAGAATACGACGGTCACGGTGTGAAAAAAAAAAAAAAAAAAAAAAAAAAAAAGGAGACTATTCGGGAATTAACATAAAAAGTTGGCAACCATGGGCATAGTTGCCAACTTAAGCACTTTTTCGCTACTGGAAAATATAGAAATTTTGTATATATCTCTGTAACAGTTTTCACTGCTTCAATGAAATAAAAATTTCTATTAAAATGTTCCCATAGCCAAAAAGTGCTGTTTGGCAGCTGTAATTAGAGAGGTGTGTGTGTATTTCGAAATTTATTCTTAAAGTTATGTTTTAACAAGCAATATTTATTGTGTAACTAATTGTAAGTTACTACATTTCTGACATTTTCTTGACATTAATAGAATGTTTTTTAAAAGAATTTTTATGAATTTTCAATCTACAAATAACTTGAACACCAAATATTATCAATAAAATTTTATTATAAGCTACGTACATTATGGAATAACAATAAACGGACGACTTAAATAAATTTAACTGTACTAAAAATGGAATTAAGAAATGTTGTTTTTATTTTACGATATATGCAGAATACTCATACAGGGAAATTTGACTACCATTATTTTTATATAGCAGTTTTAGACTTGACTCATCGTTCATATCCGTTGATATCTACAGTCGGTAACAAAAGTATCCGAACATTAGCAAAAATTCCTATAAATCCTTGTCGAATCATGTTCTTACTCAGTCTAAGAACATGATTCGACAAGGATTTGACAAAACAGTATTAACTCTACTTTTTTTTATATAGGAATTTTTGCTAGTGCTCGCATACTTTTGTTACCGACTTTACATAAAAATGGTAGTTTCCCTTTGGGAGAACCATGTATATATGATAATATCTAAGAACAAATTCTTGATGTTACGATACCATTTCTAAACATCTATTACAGAAAATATTTAACTGCGTCCTCTTTTGCTACTTTAGATTCTCCAACATTGAAATTAAATTACATAATGTCCCTCTGTCACCAATATTCTTCCATGGCATATTTCTCATTCGCTTCAGGTTCAGTAAGTTTTACAGATGGAGACTTTTTGCTTTTTGTTTTCTGTACAGGTTCTAGAATTTCTTTTGAATGATCCCTAATTCTAGGCGGAGGCGCTAACACAAATCCTGAAATATAAAGATATATAGATTATATAAATAATTGTTCTGTAAAAATATTACAGAATCTAGAACACATTTTGCAAATTTCTTAGAAACGACAAATATAGTGCGTATAATATATAATTTTTTTTTTTAATTCTGCTTTAGACATTTTTTTGCAATAAAATAAAATAATTTCATTAAAACTCTCTTACAAATTTAGAGTACTTAAATAATAAAAAAATATATGTTTACTAGAATTTCAATAAAACTTAATGGTTTTTATAATAAACTAATATAATAAGAATAAGAATAAGAATATATACATATACACATATAGATGTAGAAGTAGATATACAAAAAAATGCTAATTAAAATGAAAATAAACACAGTCAACTTCTAATTTTTTATTTACATCTACCTATATGTGATCATTCTAGACGAATTTTCAAAGGGATGACTTAGAATAACCCTTTCAGTGGTAAGCAAATTTTCTTCATTTAAAATCAACAGCCACCAGAAATCACCAGAAATATTAAAGACAAGAAATAAATGAAGCTGTTGGTTTAGTTATAAAAGAAAAATTTTACAAAAAAATCCCGGGGACGGTTTTTGCAATTTTGAATTAAAATTTGTGGTTGCACTATACAAAACCACCGCCCCTGAAAGCGTTAAACTTGTAAGATGTGAGACATCAGTATTATTTAATAGCAGTGGGTTTTTCTGCAATGTGATTTTATATAATTATACTGACTTTTAGAATAAATTTACAAAACACTATTTCTTAAACATATTTTTTCACTACAATCAGGGCCTGATTAAGGGGGAAGCTCGCTTTTCACACATTATTTATACTTACACCGTTATTTTTTAACAAATACTTTCCTGCTATAATAAACAGAAAATTTTCATTAAAAATTATTTTAAAAGTATTCTGGTGTCTAATACCGGTGAGTAAATTGGATTGTTTTACACCGTTCATTTTTTATAAAAAATATTTCCTCGTCAAAGCGTGGAATTTCTATGACATGAAGTAAAAAGTAATTGTAAAAATATTCCGGTATGAGCGAGCTTCCCCCTTAATCAGGCCCTGACTACAATATTTCTTTCTATTTTTCTTCTTTTTTATTTATTTACAATAAATTGTTTCAGATTAACTTAAACTGAGAACTTTCCTTTTATAATTTCTTTAAATAGATTTATTTCTTACAACTATAAAGAAGATGACTGCCATGGCAAAAACTTTAAAGCATTATCATTCAAACTTGGATCATTTATTTAAAAAAATGTTTTTGTTTAAGAACACAGTTATTATCACTGTCTAAAGTAGCCAGCTGTCTTAGCTTATATTATTATCCTGGAAACCACTTTAATCGGTAAAATGAGTTAGAGGAGGTCTATGAGATCACAACAGAATAGATTAAAGTAATGTTTATATCAAGAAGTCTCACAAACAGGCTTTAATAACACATGTAAACATAGTCATACTAAGCTATTGGAGTACATGGTATAACCTCTTTTGAAAATGATGCGCATAGACAGCGTAGAATCGAAATGAGATTAACAGCTTGCTAAAGAGAATTATAGGATTAAGATAGCTTAATTTGGTCAGCTTCAGCAGCGGGTAGATAAGATAAATTGTATTACATTTTACTACGTAAAGTGAATTAGATAATAAAATGCATCAATTTCAAAAATGAAAATAATCAGCAGAATCAGCAATCTTTATATCAAGCAGTCTCACAAACATGTTTTAATAAGTAAACGTAGTCATACTAAGCTATTGGATTACATGGTGTAACCTCTTTTGAAATTGCTGCTCATAGACAGCGTAGAATCGCAATGAGATTAACAGTTTAGTAAAAAGAATTATAGGAATAAGAGGGCTTAATTTTATCAGCTTCAGCAGTGGATACATAAAATAAATTTTATTACATTTTATGAAGTAAAGTATACAAGATAATAAAATTCATCAATTTCAAAAATGAAAATACTCAGCAAGATTTGCTGTATTATAGGCTAAACCACGGAAAAATGAAATTTAATTGAAAACTTAATTTAAATATCAATTATTATGAATTTTTATAAGTTAATTCATGAAAATTTTGGTCACACATACAAATACACAAACGAACATTAAAAAATAAAAAAATAAATTAAAAATAAAATCATGTTTAGGACATCTCAAAATGTGTATAAACTATCAAAAACCAAAAGTTAAAAATTTTTACGAATTCAATACATTCCTCTATCAATATACAGGGTGATTATAATTAAAGTTATAACATTAAAACTAATGGTCAGAATGGCTTGATATTTTACCAGAACAATTGTTAGGCAATGGAATTTTGTTTGGCAAAGGGAAAAAAAAAGTTCCAAAATGCACTTTTAATCATTCGTAAGATGTTTGTTTCACGAAGCTCCTCTTTTTATCTTGTCACTATTACTGTTTTTCTATAAATACGTAGTCTTCTTTTTTTTTTAAGTTGTCGTAAACTTTTAAAATCTATTGTTCCCTGCTGTTCTATTCTATTGCTAACAACATTCCTGCGTATAATGAATCTATTTAGGCATTTCTTTTGAGATTACCTTGACAACGCATGGGCCGCGGTAGCCCAGTCGGTACAGCGCCGGCCTCGTAATTGGAAGATTGCAGGTTCGGTACTCGACCCGGCCAAAGACCGTCGAGTACACTAATGGTGGCCGGTGCACGTAAAATCTGTCGTGGCCGCAATGTCCTCCATGTTCCCATAAAAAATTATACCTCTGAGAGTCACCGAAGCGGAAGAGCCATCCCTTCCTAGAGGATCAAAATTGTGATGGCATGTCTCCGGACCACCTCTAGGGGTGTGTCCCAAACCGTTACCAATTGCCCATCTGCGCAGCACTAGTGCGACGTAAAACTCAACCATTCATCCATCCTTGACAACGCCATCTATACGCACATTTTATAAATACTTTTTCCCTTCACGAAACAAAATTCCATTGCCTCACGATTGTTCTGGTAAAATATCAAGTCATTTTGACCGTTAGTTTTAAAATTATAGCGTTCTGAAATCGTCACTTTAAATTGTAATCACCTTGTAGAAAACAGTAAAATAAGAATGAACAGATACATATATAGCTATAGAACTTACCCGATCCTGGAGTAACACAGTGGGGTAAATCAGGGTTCCATTTATTAGGCTCCAAAGTACAAGTATACTTCTTCATAGGGGTAGCTTTTTTATCTTCATAAGCAGCGCATGATACGTTGCAGTGTGGGGCTGAATATACCGTGTATTTTACACAACTTATCTTGCCACCTGATGCCAGCTTCATAGTACAATCAACAAAGGCTAAATACAATCATTATAATCCATTATTATAAATTATCTGACAATGAAACTGTTTTTAAAAGAAATTGATGTTAACTTAATTTCATGAAACAAAATTAGAATACATGTATTAATATCACACAATTAGCAGATTGGGAAGAAAATCATGTATATTGAAAATTTTATTTTTTTCCAACTGAGTGAAAAAAATGCTCGGACCGGGAGTCTTTGACTTACAAGGTCAACGCTCCACCAGTTGAGCTCTATATATAATAATGCTATATAGATAACACTCAATTGGTAGAGCGTTGACCTTGTAAGTCAAAGATCCGGGGTCGGTCTGGGCATTATTTTCACTCTGTTGGAAAAAAATAAAATTTTCAATAAATAGAATAATTACAGTACAATTATTATGTATGGTACAATCGATTATGTATATAGTTATTGCATATAGTACAATTAATTATATAATTTTTTATTGAATTCGTCTGTCTGAGTTAAATCTTGCGGTCATTTTTACTTCACATCCGCCATGACAGTTTTCCGCAAGTTCGCAACTTTTCAATACGCTAGCATTTTTTGATATATATCTCACCAGGGGAAAATTCCAAGGATATTTTTTTTCCTACGTCAAATTTCGCAATTTTATTTCAATCCAAATCTGTCTAACCGATTTCGTCAAATTACGAATTCATAGAACTTACCAATGTGACACCGAAACATTTTTAGAGTCCTATATCAAGTTTCAGAGGTAAAAATCTGTATACGTTAATAAAACTCTTTTTAAAAGAAATTGATGTTGAGTTAATTTCATGAAACATAATTAGAGTAATTACAGTACAATTATTATGTATGGTAGAATCGATTACGTATTGCATATAGTACAATTAATTACATAATTGTTTATTGAATTCGTCTGTCTGAGTTAAGTCTTGCAGTCATTTTTGCTTCACATCCGCTATGATAGTTTTCCACAAGTTCGCAAACGAATTCGAAGTCTATGACAATTCAATACGCTAGCATTATATATATATATATATATATATCTCACCAGGGGCAAATTCTAAGGATAAAAATTTGTTTTCCTATGTCAAATTTCGCATTAATTTTTAATCCAAATCTGTCTAACTGATTTCGTTGAATTACGAATTCATGAAACTTACCAATGCGATACTGAAACATTTTTAGAGTTCTCTATCAAGTTTCAGAGGTAAAAATCTGTACATATTAAGTCATTGAATCACTTTTGTTCATGAGTCCATAGCCAATGACAGTATAAAAATATAAATAGTTACAAAACATTTAAAACGCGAATGTAAATATATAAAAATCAAACTGCAATTTCGGTAGCTTTAAGCGTACCGTCATAAGTGCAGAATGAAAAAAAAAAAATGGATTAATGCTCTTATATATAGACAGGAAAGCGAATTTTAGAGTCGAAATAGCAGTTAATATAAATTTAAGAAACTGGAGATGCTGTTCAGTAGAATGTTGAGATATAGAAAGTGAACAATGTTTAGTAATAGCCGATTTGTTGGGAAAGCATTTTAAAATAAGAAAAAGATTCTTGGAAGAATAACCATATTTAACATTAATTCAGATAAAATAATCTGTCGTCTTAAACCCTTACATGAACTCGATTTTCTACAAGCTTTCCGTATCTACAAAAATCATAAGATTGTGACTAATTAGGATGTTGCTGTACCCTCTCTTTGGGATCGTTGGATATATTACATAAAATTCACGTTATCTTGATTTTCACCTATCATTTATTTAGCTGCCTATATCCCAATTTCTTATCTGCAAGCACCTCCAGTTTCTTAAGTTTATATTAGCTGATATTCTGATTCTAAAATTCGTTCCCCTATAACAGTATTAATCCACCTTCTTCATTGTGCATTGATGACGGTACGCTTAATGCTACTGAAACTACAATTTGCTTTTAATATTCTTTACATGGGCGTTTTTATTGGCGTTTGTGTAAATATTTATATTTCTATTCAACGTCAAATGTGCTTTTACATTCAATGACAGTACAGTATTTAAATTTGCTGATTCCTATGATTTCAAGCGCAACCTGCGCTTGCACCCTGCAACCTGCAGGGCTAAACTTGTTAACCATGGAAATGAGAACAGAGCTATGGAGAGATATCTGGAGAGATTTTTGTATATTTCATAATAAAAACGTGCTTTTTTTTATTTACATTACGTGGCACTATATATTATTAAATATTTGGAGCAATTTTTAGTACTTTACTGTAATTAAACTATTACCTTTTATTGCAATTTCTATCTTCTTAATAATGAAAACTTAAGTTCTCCAAAACTAATGCTAGAAACTGACCTCATTACTACAAAAATATATTTAAGCAAAAATAGAAAATATAAAAACAAAGAAATTTTTATCCTTAGTTCGTAGAAATGGATGAAGTAAACGGAAAAAAATGATTTAGAACAAAAAAAGGACGTCACAAGTTAAACAATGTATTAAGAAAAAAAAAAAAAATTACCCGTTATTCGAAATAAATAGCATGAGAAAAGGTGTTTAAATGAATAGATATCATGCTATATAAGAACCGCCACTTGGCGATTTGGCGGTTTTCTTTCTCGAACCCTGCAAAAAAGCACCAAATTATGGTCAAAACGTTAAGCTCAATTAAAGGAAGAAAACCTTTAAAATATAGTTAGTTAAGATTATTAAAATAAATAATAATAATATTTGGAAATATCGACCGCTAGGTGAATGAAAAGAGATTGGTCATTAAATATTTATTTTAATATTCATAGCAAACTGATTTTGAAAATAACTAGTTTTGGACTTTTAATAAGATTGATTACAATTGTTATACATTCATTCATTCGACAGACCAATGAATGTATTATTTAGTCCTTACTTTATATAAAAATTAGCGTGTGTCCTTAATTTCTCAATCATAATTTAAATTCTCTCGGTAGTTGTTTAACGATTGTCTTTCAAACTATTATCTTGTGATATCTCAAACGTAATACTAATGATTTTAATTCCTCATAATGTGATTATATCTTAAAGTGATATCAATACATATAATGTTTGACATTTTGATGAAGCAAATATCCGTTATTATATGTGTGTGTATTAGAGCTGGAATTATCCCTATCTCTCTTTAATTACTTGATTGGTTAAGCTGATATATAAAACGGATTTAAACATATTCTATTTATATTTTATTATTATTTCCTTGCTTTTTTCATATAAATCTGTTATCAAATATATAAAAATATCTAGAATTTTGCTTCTCTTACATGTAAAAAAAAGCATTAAGTATTTTCTTATATATTTGTAAAAATTTTAGCATTTTGAACATCATGAATTCATGAAACAATGGTATACGAAAAAACGCAATTTAAAGACTTCAGATCTGTAAAAATATAACAAAATCATAAGAATTGTTGCATGAATTCATACAGTTACAGCATATATATATTATTGAACAAACCTAATGTAGTTTAATTTATAAATATGAAATTGAAAAATAAGCTTTTATACGAAAATATCAGTGGTGCCAAATTAAAGGTGCCAAATGCCAAGACACTTTAACCTTTTATGAATTTTCTGACGTAGTGACAAAATAATACATCGTGCCGGAAGAAATCTCGCAAAGACTATCTGTAATGACTCCCTTTGAAAAAGTAAACATGTAATAGACTGCTGCTGTGTAGCCTTGTACACTCCAGCTCAAATGTTTAGCAAGATTTGCAAGCAATCAGTTTCTTTTCAATTTAAAAACTTATTTCTCGATGATATGTTTTCAAACTTTGGATAATTAAAGAACTGGGTCTTCCTCGTGTTTTTCAGTGAAGATCGGTTTAAGACAACATTTAGGGGGCCAGTTACAAATTGAGCAAAATCAATAATGTTTGTGATCACCTTGTATCGTTAAGAGAACGAAATAAACTTTAACTTTAGGATATGTTAATATACACTCAGCACAATTTATGGATGAATTTTTGTGACGATAGCATATTAAATAACGGAGATATAAACATTTATTTTAAAACTCAAAAAAAAAAAAAAAAAAACATGTTTTTTATTTATGATATACAGAGTTTTCAACGAAAATTATTCCCACTTTCAGATAAGTTGGAAAAACACTTTTAAAACAATATACTGTAATCAGAATACAAATATCTCAAATATCTCATGAAATATGAACATTTCTAGGAAAAACATTTTCACTGCGTATGTGCAACAGATAAAAAAATACATAAAATAATCTAAAAATATTGCATAGTTTGAAAGCTAGATATACTGGGCAACTTTTGCCAAAAGTGCATTTGAATAAAGTAAAAATTAAGCAAATTATCCGAAAAAGAACGAGCTGGCTTTTAGATATTTTCAAGAGTTAAAATTTCTTAAGAGGTTTTTCACATACCGCCGAATTAATTTAAAGGTCCAATTATTTTAACCACTTAGCAAAAGTTTCTTTTTTTTTCGTGAAAAACCCCTTATCATCTCACAAATTTTAGTACATAAACAAAAATATGTTAGAGTCACATGCTTATAAGGGGTTTTTCACAAAAAAGTACGTTTGGAGCGTGGTTGACATAATTGGAACTTCTAATTAATTAGGCAGCATGTGAAAAACCCCTTAAGAATTTTCAACTCTTGGAAAATATCTAAAATGTAGCTCGTTCTTTTTCGTATAATTTGCTTATTTTTTACTCTATTCAAATGCACTTTTGGCAAAAATTGCCCTATATATCTAGCTTTCAACCAATGCAATAAAATAAAAATTATATTTCGCACATGCGCAGTGAAAACCTTTTCCATAAAAATACTCATATTTCATGAGACATTTGTATTCTGATTTCAGTATATTGTTTTAAAAGTGTTTCTTCAACTTATTTGAAAGTGGGAATAATTTTCGTTAAAAACTCTGTATATTATAAGTAAAAATCATGTTGATATTTTTTTTTAGAGCTTTAAAATAAATGCTTATATCTCCGTAATTTAATATGCTATCGTCACATAAATTCATCCATTAACTGAGCTAGGTCTGTATTAACATATCCTAAAGTTACAGCTCATTTCGTTCTCTTAACGAAACAGGGGGATCACAAACGTTATTGATTTTGCTCAATTTGTTACTGTCCCCCTAATTGTTGTCTTAAACCAATCTTCACTGAAAAACATGAGGAAGACCCAGTTCTTTAAATACACAATGTTTGAAAATAATTCCTTGAGAGAATAGATTTTAAATTTAAAAAAAAAAAAAAAAAAAAAAAAAAAAATGATCATTTGCAAATCTTGTTAAACTTTTGAGCAGGTGTGCATATACCTTAAAATTACATACGTACTATATATAGTTATTAATTTTTTAATTTAGTAAAATAAATCTCCTAACACACCTAAAAATGTACTTGGAGCAATTTTCACTTTTATCCCATTACGAAATTGAATATTTTTGTGGGACATTGTAAAATAATTAATAATGATAATACCATATTCGATAGATTAAATACTTTTGTACATCTGAATAATAAATGATAATATTTTATGCTTTGCTCTGTGAATGTATGCTTGGAAGAATCACCATTTCTTAGCCCATAACTTCCTGTTGATCTAGCGGAGCTGAAACGCTGTTTCACAGCCACTATCGATGGACTTGATTTTAATACCTTAACACGCGTTTGGTCGGGAATGGATTACCGACTCAATGTGTGTAGTGTGACTAACGGGTCACACATAGAACATCTGTGGCTGTCTCTAACAAAACTTAATATAATTCCATACAGTTTTGTTACAGGTAACATATAATATCTTACATTATTCTTGATTTATAGTGCATTGAAACTGTATACTTCTTTATGAATCACCCTGTATTACAGTGTTACACTAAAGGGCTTCTGCGGTAACGATTTCGGATTCGTGTTTTTTCCGGACATGTCATCTTCTCTTATATCATACCTCTAATAATAATACGATATGCATGCTCAATTTAATATTGTTTAATAGCGAATTGACATAATTAGTACTTACGCACACATTCTCTAAATCCAGACCCACTCCATTGGTTAGTTTTGTAATAACATGTCATCTCTTTAGATATCCCTTCTTGCAAAGTATAGCCATACAAACAGATCTGTCGACATTTTCTGAAAAAAAAAAGGATTATCAGTAGAAATTAATTATTATCTCGGTATATATTGTAGATAGTGAAATAAATAGTTTCAATTTAGCCACGCACTATAGTCACGCATCTTAAGAGTAAGCATCTAGGATTCACACTTAGGGGTAGTCCAAATACAAGCCATCAAAGTTTTTATCCTCTGTGGAGCGGTTGGTTGGGTTTTTTTACGTCGCACTAGTGCTGAGCAGATGGGCAATTGGCGACGGTCTGGGACACACCCCTAGAGATGGTCCGGAGACATGCCATCACAATTTTGATCCTCCACGGAAGGGATGGCTCTCCCGCTTCGCTGACCTCCAGAGGTATATTTTTGTATGGGAACATGGAGGGCATTACGTCCACGACATATTTTACATGCACTAGCTACCATTAGTGTACACGATGGTCTTTGGCCGGCTCGAGTACCGAAAACGCAATCTTCCAATTACGAGGCCGGTGCTCTACCGACTGGGCTACCGCGGCCCCTGTGGAGATGATATACCCTTCTCTTCGGTAATCCCAAGATGTATTAATTTCAAAACTTGTGAGGACCTTGCGGGCACGACGTATTTAATGTGGATTCACCATTATTAATGTACACGCCGGCCATCCCCTGGCTCGACTACTGAACCCGCAATCTTGCAATTATGGGCTCGGCCCTCTACTATCAGGATTGTTGTAAAAGTCAGAATAAGGACAAGCAGATGGATAAACATGTTCCATTTCCTAAACTCAATGTAATACATTACATTACTGAATAAATTGCATAAATTTTATTATTTTATGAAATTGATTTTTTTTTTTAACGATTTATTAAAAAAGGTAGTAGAACGCGTTTAATTTAATGTCATTTTAAAGAACGTATATTTTATGTGCTTTTACCACTCAAATCATTCTATTTTTCTTCCATGATATCTCATTTCAGTAGATGTTCAAATTTGATTGCATGACTGTCAGTTTATTACACGTGTCGCTAGAGCCTTGACATTCCCCGGAAAAACTGAATTAATTAATTTGCATATTTAATTACTTTTTTTTTTTTTTTAATAAAACAAATGCGAAACGGAAATCGTTTAGATAATAAATCGTCCTATGAATGTCTCATCTTTCTGTTGTTTTAATATTGAATATCATTTATAGAATAATATCATGAAATCATAACAAATGTATAATCTATAAATTTATTAACATGACATTTCTATCTTGCTCTTTCAAACAATTATCAGTTTTACAAAAAGCAGATTAGAAAAAAATATTCTGACAACTATCGTGATATTCATTTTTATCACCTTTGTTTTCAAAGAATTACTTTCAGTGCTAAATTTAGCACTATTTCAAACAATGAGGAATAATAGCAAAGCGTTTTGTAAAATCGTAAAGTGACACCTGTTAGGGGTTACGTGGGTTTTAAAAGATAAGGAAAAACATATTTTCTCTATATTTTTTAAAAATATGATAAATAAAACATTTTATTTAAAATTTTGGGTTATAAAAGAGCAACCTTTCAGCAATATTTTATAAAATTTTGTTAAAAGTTTGGAAAATTCAGCCAGTTGATACTGGTTTCAAGAGACCATTCAAAAAATCGGTACACTCGATTCCTCAAAAATAAATGTACCAAATGTTGCACATTTCTTCAAAATTAGAATTGGCTACTGCTTGAATGGACTTAAAAAAAATGAATTTTTAATTTTTCACAGAGTTTATGCAAAAAAAAGAGTACAAATTTTTGTACATTTTACCCCATACATAGCCTTATACACTGAGAGAAAATATATACTGCCTTCCTCTAGAATGAATAAGTGGCCATTTTCTAAATCCCTTAACTAGAAATGTAGATTTCCGAGGATGCGCATAAGGCAGGTCAATAAACTGAATAGACGAAATGATCGAGAATTTCTAGTGTACATATTTCTAGATGGTGAAACAATATTCTGAATATTTCAAATATTCTGAACCTTTTGTATTGCGAGAAATTCTCGCTTGATTTTCTAGAATTGGGTCATAAACCAAGATTATAATTGCTGAAACCCGCCTCTTGTAGTCTCATTTATTTGCAGAGATTTTTAAATAACTTTATCCTCGATAATATAGGCAAACGCTCTAGAATTCTAATAGGGGCATCTAAACTCGTTTTCCAAGGGGACTAGAATTTATAAGGATGACATGGAACTATTTTTTCTAGAGCCACAATTTAGATTCTAGAGGTCAGTTACAGAATTTTTTCTCAGTGTAAAATTAGTTGTAATAATAATAAATAAGAAAGAATCTTCGTTTAAGCACTAGCCAGTTTCATTTTTAATATCAATAATATAAGTGCATCATTCTTTGAGAAATCGGGTCTGACGCTTTTCTCCGGAAATTCACGGGCTGAATTTTCCAATTTTTTTTTTTATTTTTTAATTTTTTTAAGAAAATTTTATAAAATATTTTTTAAATATTGCTTTTTTATATGCTTAAAAATATGAATAAAAATTTTATTTATTATATTGAAAAAATAGAGAGAAAAAATATTCTTTTATTTAGCCTTTAAAACCCATGTAATTTCCTTAGTCATACAAAAATTGTAACAGAAACAAAACGTTTTGTAATTTGTTAGTTCATTACTATTCAATCTATCATTTCTAATATTTTAAACATTTTGAGGAATGGACTCAATCGCTAGGGATTAAACTGAAATCTTTGAACTTTCCATTTACCTGAATGGAACGTTTTAAACATGGTTTTGTCAAAGTATCTGGAAGTAGAAGTTTCCATTCAGAAAATGTATCAGTTTGAGTTCAATTCAGTTTTACAAATTCATTTCTACGTTTGTTTTTCGCCGTATTTTTGTAATGTCTTATGGGGGTTGGTCACGTTTTATAGTTATAGCTGCCAATTCTAAAATTTTAGCTTCACTGTTTAAGATGGATTTTTTTTTTTTTTTCCAAACAAAAACTCAGCAAATAATTAAGATAAAGATAACTTTTCCCAAATAGTGATATCAAATCTTCAAAAAAAAATTGGCAGCTATGAAAGATTTTTTTTTTTTTTTTTTTTTAGTAAGCTCTGTTTCTAAGTGGAATTTTCTTAAATGCATATTGAATACTTAAAATGCAAAACTTTTCGACTTTTAATGATCACAAACTCTTAAATTTGTATATTATCTGAAATTATCATTATATTAGGATTCATATTGATTATTATTAATATAAATAAAAATAGGTGTATCTTTGTTCGTGTGCACTCTACAGCTCAGGCTACAAATCACAGAGGTATGAATTTCGGCACAGAGGTAGCTTAGATCATTCAGGAATGCAATTCACAGCATTTTATTTATTTATTTATTTTATTTATCTCGATTTTTTTTATTCGAATATTTTTCTATTTATTATTTTTATTATTTTTATCTATTTTTATTTTTATTTTTATTTATTTATTTTTATTGTTGTTGTTGTTAAGTTTCTTCAAAGTGAGATTTTTTTTTTTCTTTTTTTAATGAAAAAAACTGTCCAAATGCCATCACATTCTTTAAACTTTCCCGTCGAAATTGCTTAATATTACATTTTTGATCCTATAAAAAGTTATGACGACATTTTTTTTTTTTTTTTTTTTTTTTTTGTTACTTATTTATTACTTTATTTTCTCAAAACAAACAAAATAAAAAATTCAACTATAACTATTTTCGTTATTAGCTTCTGCTCTGAATATGTAAAAAGCGTTCAAAGAAAACAAAAACTTGCTTGTCGCTTTAAGACATAAAGTTTCACTCATTTCTTAGCAACACTTGATATTGTACTTTTATATAATTACTACTACTATTATTATTATTATTATTATTCGTTTCCAACGTAGAAATTTTTCAGTTTTATCTGCAATTGGAAGTTTTAAAAAATTTAGATTTATCACTTTTTGTTTACTTAAATTTTATTCATCCCGAGTCTTCTCATTTATTTTAGTTGTCTGCATTACTGAACAGCGATTAGTTATTTTTATTTTATTTTATTTTATTTTATTTTCTTTATTTATGTATTTTTATTTTTATTTTTGTTTTTATTTTTTGTTTTTTATTTTTTATTGTTATTTATTTATTTATTTTTGCATTTTTAACATACAAATCTTTCAGTTAGATTCTCAATTGGAAGTTATGTCATCATTTATTTTATCTATTTCCTTTTATAAATTTTTATTCAAATTGAACTGTTTATTATTTATTTTAAAAGGAATAAGCGACTAGTTTTAAATAAAATAATCAAGTAAATATTCGATTTTTTTCCATATTTATTTATAAAACAACTATGAACATATTTAAACATAAAACATTAACCATTTAAACAATAAAACTTACATATACTTAGAATATATAGTGCACTTTAGTTCTGCCGTTTTCATCTCGCTAGGAAATACGCAGTCACCAGAAAACAAATCCCGTCTATTTCGATATGGACCACCTGTAAATGGAAGCATTTTACTTAACGGCACACAAAAAATGTCTTAGTCGTTTATTACAAATTAATTTATTTTTCCTGTGGGAAGAAATTACCATACAAAGAATGGTGTAATGCAAATTAAAACTAACAATAACGTCCACTTTTAATTTACTAAATTTAACCCTACAAGGCTCATTTTTTTTTTTTTTTTTTTTTTTTTTTTTTTATGCGCGACAAAAATATATAGGTTGTAATTAGTGATCAGAAGATAGGGAAAACTTATAAAAATAAAAATAAAACCATATTTTACGGAAAAATCAACTTTTAGCTCAACGTACCGTATGTGGAACATACATAAAAATATGATTTACTAATACGTTTACTATTGTAATATAAAAAAAAACAACTTACCTCTGCAAAATATACACTTCGTTATAACACACAGTTTTTTTTTTTTCGAGTCAAAACTGTTCAATAATTATTCTTTTTTTTATTTTTGAATTCAGACAAACGACTAACGTATCACTTTCATTCAAATTTCACACTATAACAAAAACACGAACTACATCTTTAGGTAAAGATTCATATTACTACATTGCTAAATGTCAGGAGCTTCTATCAAGATGTCAAGAGATGTCGCTACTAATAGTTTTGTAGCTATAGGAACGATTAAAGTCGGTGTTCCACATATGGAACTGGGTGCCTTGAAGGGTTAAATTTGCAGCTAAAATGTCACAATTCTGACTAAATTCAATGAAAACATTAATCTTAGAGTTTTGTTATCGACTATGAAGTCATTCTTAAGACGATAATTCTAACATATTAAAAAGGTATGCGAAAAAGAAAATATACTTCTTGAAAAAAAAAGTAATATAAAACAAAAGTTTGTTTAAGTTCTTTTTAAGAACTTGATTGCGTAAAGATAAAAAGAATGAAATATGATTTTTGTGAAATGAACAAAAACTACAGTAAAACACAAAGCATTTATGGGAAGGTTATTAGACATAAATTTTGAACCAAAACATTACGTTTCTTACTAAATTTAATGCATCATTAGTTTTAGAGTTTCTCTCGTTCTTAAGGCGAAGAATCATGCAATATTAAAAAAGTATGCAACTTTTTTTTTTTTTTTTTTTTTGAGAAACCATTATTATTAAACTAAAATGCATTTAATATTTTTTTAGAACTTGATTACGTAAATTTATGTATAAATATGTATTAATTTTGTGAGAAAAATGACAAACACATTAAAACAAAATTTATTAATGAACAAGCGATAAAAAATTTAATAAAAGAGAAGTTTATATAATAAATCATTGCAACTACCATAAAGGTTTTTTGAATCGCTTCTAAATAAATCTAACACTCTATATTAGGCCTTTAAGTCTAAAAATGAGGAAAAATAAAATTAAAATAAATAAAACCAGCATAAATCTCGAGAAACATTTCCGTATTTCAAAATCAAGGTAATAATTTTTTCCTTACGTTAATTGGAAGGTAATAAGATAAAGCTTTTAAAAGACATAAAATATTCATAGATAATGTAATAGAACAGAAATAATATTAATAATTCTTTAAAATTTCTTATATACTTGAAAATACTTTAGAATCGCATAAAAAAATAAGAAAAAAAAAATTCAAACCCCATATATGCTTTTTTTTTTCTTTTACACATAACTAAAACAAATGATATTAAAATTTAAATGGCGTTGCGTTTTCAAATCTTTAATCGAAATTTATGGAATTTTGATATCGGGAAGAATTTGTAAGCATATATTAATACTTTACATTTAAATTTTCTTTTAAAAATCTTTTTTTTTTTTTTTTTTAAGAATGAAAGAAATCCTGAGTGGTTGCACTCGACTTTCCGAGAATTTAATAGTTATCAGTAGTTTAATCAAATTTGAATTGTTGAATAATTCAGTAAACAAGCAAACGTGAAAAGTTAAGTAGAATGTTTTAATTAAAAGCTCAAATATTTTTGCAAAAGACGCTGATCGATTACTGTCCAAATTCTTTTGTGTGCTCCTTTAAAAGAGTATAAATTTTAAGCAAACAGTTTTCAGCAACATGCATTCTTCAACAAAATTCTACAACATTGTATCAATTTTAGTCTCTCATAAATAATTTAATGAACTTCATACAATGGGTTCTTCCCACCTGACGTCAGATGTCACATGATATAATTGTTTTATACACAGATATAGTAATAAGACAAAGATTAATCAGCGAGAGGGAAAAAGTGAGGCCTTTTTGTTCGGGTAAAGTCACTCTAATGGCTGCCTTTCCCCATGTAAATCACACAGGGGAATACAGACGGATAATTTAGTAAATAAAATTTATGAATAATTTACTTACTAAAGGTGAAGGAAAAACTCCAGATACAGTTTCAAATTCATTTTTTTTTAATTCTTTTTTTCAATACTCTCTAATGGCTGATTTTAGAACTTTTTTTCGGCATCAAAATTTTTTGCTTGAAAACATGGGGATGATAGATCTATATATATTACTATATCTATGGTTTTATACCAAGATCAGACGAAATCGTCTATATTTATCTCACGAACATTTATCCGTCATTTATCTATAATGATTGCTGAAATAACGCATTTTCGTTTCTTATTTTTGATCAATCCGAATTAATCTGTGTTACTCTTTAACACATCACCATCCTTTATTCCGTTTTACATCATTATTCATGATCTTTTTTTTTTTTTTTTTTTTGCTATATACATTTACAATCATCATTTAGTTTGTATTTGTTATTAATGTTGATGGATAACATGTTAAGTACTTTGATTTTTAGTACTTAAATCATGAATAGTGCAACATCGTACGGTGTAAAGCCATTTCGGCCAGTAGCTAAAGTTAATTAACTTGTTGTAACTCCTTTACGCGATTAAATTTAACTGAAAGCATTTTATGTTAATTTGAAATTATAATCCATACACATTCCACAAGAACAAGTTATTTATTACTAGATCAGTTAATGTAACACTAAAACATACAAAAATCGATTCTTACTTGTGAAAATAAACTTATAAAGGATTTCGTAAAAAATTAATAAACTTACAAATACAATTATTCTACTGCTTACAAAAGCACGATATTTCTTTTATTTTATTTCATATTAAATTAATACTTTTGTTCTTCAGAACAATATTTAGCTGAATTCGATTCTTTGTTATTCCTACATCACGTGATTTAGCAGACGACACTGGAAAGAGCCCTTTAACCCCAATAGGACGTGATACGTGTAAATTATTTCATACTTTCCTACGAACATCTTTTCCTAAAATGATCATACATCAGACGAGCAATGTAACATTAAATAACATAATATATTACAATCAGAACACGATAAAAAAAAATACATCTTACTTATTTTAGTCTTTCGCCATCGATGATCTTTTTGTATCTTGATTCTTCCTTAAAGAAAACGATAAATATGTTTAATATTACATTCTACATAACAATCTGAATCAATCTAAATTTTAAAACAAAACCTTGTTTAAACAAGATGATTTCATAACAAAGTGTTAGAACATTTAAAACTGATTCGCTCTAGTAAAAACAGAAAATAATCGTAATCTAGTCGGGCATTATCACAACTTTTTCTTACCTTGCATTTGAATATGACTGATTAAAGTGTAAGATATCAAATACTAGGTATTAATGTAATTTAAAGACAGTCATAAACGGAATTATTTGACATATTAATAAGTGAAGGGTTATCGCAATTCTCAACCATCCGTTGAATCATAGTACCTATATACATACAATATTCAAAGTTATTTTCAAAATGTAGTGTTTGTTCCAAAATATTCAGACGACTTCCAAACACATCATTCTTTGAAACTTACTAAACTTGGCCAAACTTATCAAGTAGTAACTTGCTAATCTTGCCCAAACTTTTCAAGTAGTAACCTTATATAATGTTCAAAACGCCAAATTTGAATTTTCAGCAAATATTTGTCTTTAACTTTATGTTGGTAAACAAACCAATCGCCAACAATCAAACAAATTAATCGTTAATCAAATGTTTTTTCTATTCGAGAGACTTAGAAATTCATAATTATAAGAAAAATTACCTGTTGAAAACTGGAATTCAAATTAACCTTTTGTCTACCGAATGGATATGATAAAATAATTACCGTTCCTAAGTAGTTTTCCTCGAACTGGTAAAATTTTGTAGATCACTTCCATTAATCATATTTAATAGAAAATAAAGTGCGTATCATAAATACAGAAATAAGCATTTTTTTTTTTTTTTAAACAACAGTTCAAAAATAAAACAATGATCACAAAAAAATAAATAAATAAAACAAAATAAGCAAATGCAAACAGAATATATGTGTATTACCAAAAAGATATATATAGCATAGGTTTTACAGATTTTTTGTAAAAATATAAAGAAAAAACAAAATCAGCTGTCTCCGAAATATAAAGACAGTTCTAGTATTTGGTATTAAATTCAAATTTTGTACCTATTACTTTGAATTTTCTTGAAAATCCTATCAGGCACGCTTAGAACTAGAATTTAGAGAATGTGTGGTTGTAATAAATACCAACTCTGCCCTAGTTGTTAATTTCTGAATAATCAAAAAATGAAGACCATGTGGACATGCACTTCTCGTGCAAGTAATCTCCAAAGATTTTTAATTGCATTTAGGTCTGGCTGATGGGTGGCTAGTCTATAACAGTAACTTGATTCTGCATAAATCAAGCTTTCGTTGAGTAGGAGATGTGAATCGACACATCATCCTGTTAGAATTTCTAGTCTCCCCCTCTCCCCAAGGTATTTTCTAATTGGAAGTAGATTGCTTTTGATGACATTTTAATAACCCTTAGAGCAATGTAAACCATTGACCCCTTAACTGCCGTGGGCGTATATACTCGTCTCGCTATGCCGATACGTTAACTACTCCGGGCGTATATATACGTCTTGCGACAGTACTATCCTTTGTGTTACGCTGTTAACTGTGTAACTAGTCTCACGTCTTTGGAATGCAATTAAATGACCATGACAGTCAAGTCGAAGGATTTACGTATTTCAGAGAAGATGGGGAGTATCAGGAATCGGAAAGGGAATGTTTTTGGAACAGTGAACGCATACACTGTAAACGTAAATGTCTTAAATTCAGTTTTAAAAGTGTCTTAAATGGATGGTCATTTTTTAAATGAAAAAAAAAAAAGTCTTACTTTTTAAGACACTTTTTTGCATCTGAAATTAAAACATTTCAAGTATCTTAAAGCGCCGCCATGTTTTAGGATTAAAATCACCGCCATGTTAGGCTTAAAAATACTACCGTTTTTAAGGCTTTTTAATAAATAAATAAATATGGAGTGCGATTATGTTTTCATGTTAAAAATAGATTTGAGAATTGTTTAGAGCATTAATGAAATATTTTTATATATATATATAAAAAAAAAACAAGTCCCACTATCCGGCGTTGGAATTCGAACTCACATTGTCCAAGGAAACAGAAACCTCCAGCCAAGCCTTGCCAATCCAGACAGGCATTTACCAATCACGTCACAGACGAATACAGCAATACCTACGTGTTTTTATGATATATTATACTGCAGTATTCGTGAAACAAATCGCAGTGTTATGTGTTATTTCTAATTTTTTGCTATAAAACTATTGATAGTATGGTATCTTAAACTTAATAAATATTATTATCTTAAATTTCATATTTAGAGGATTAGAATTTCTCAATAATGCATAAAAAGTATGTGAAGGTTGCATATCTCGATGATAACGATTGCTTTTCTTAAAGTGATATTTAAATAATGCAAACTATGATCATGAATACAGGAAATTTTCTTGTTTTACATTTAGATGTAGGTAAATTCGTAAAAAAAAAAAAAGTTTTTAAATGAATAATAATAAGAGGAAAGAAAGAAAAAAGTTATGCAAAAATTATTCATGATGTTCACGCATAAATTCGCTTTCTTCTCTACAAATTATTTGCTACGTCCGTCTTCACACTTTTTCTTTTAATATAAGAAAGCTTTAAAGACTTTTATTTTATTTTATTTTATTTATTTATTTTTTTTTTTTTTTTTGAACAAAATAAGCTTTGTGTCTAAATATGTTGTTTATGAATTATGTTAAAGATAATAGCATGCAAATATCATTCACATCCCTAGAGTATTATTCCATAAAAGTTTAATTTCATATAGCTACCATAGTTTAAGTAGTTTAATTGCTTATTATATAAAATAATAATATAGTTATTGAATGTGGTAAAAAGTAGGATAAGCATATTTTCTTAAAGTAGATTTCATATGAAAAATTTTCTAAGTAATGCAAGTGTCTGAATTTCTAAAGTGTTTGAAAATTCAAACGCGTTTTACTGTCTGGCAATTTGCGTATTTATGTGTTTCAGACATTTTTGTGTCTAAATTGGTATTTCAGACATATTATGTGTCTTAAATTAAGATATCTATAACGTCTAATCTATATTTTAAGACATTTACATGTCTTAAATGCCGTTTCAGTTGTTTTTATATCTTACTTTAAGACTCTTTTATTTGCAGTGTAACCACTCGCGCCTGTGTGATAAATGGTGGCTATGGGAAGCGAATCTCATAATTTTTGGTCGGCAGGTAAGGGGTTAAGAAAAGCAATATCAGCAATATCCGTTGTTCCGTTGAAACAGAACGCAACCGACAAAATGAGAAAACCCTTCCTTTCAGTCGATAAAAGAACTTATGTGGTTCTCATCTTTGGACGGATGAATGGTTTCTCATTGTCAAAAAAATATTAAAATTGGTTAGCCCTATTGAGTATACTATTTTCCTGATCTATAACGGGAACCTCATGAGTTCTTTAGTCGACAAAAAGGGAGGGGATTCTCTCATGGTACAGGGCGCGTTATGTTTCAAAGGAACAACGGATATTGCTGAAATTGCTTTTCTTAATGGTTGCTTTTAGGATTTGTAAAATGTCCTTAAAAACAATCTTCTTCTAGTGGAAACAGGAAATTCCAACAGGATGATGCGTTGATTCACACCTCCTACTCAACAAAAGCTTGGTTTATTCAAAATCAAGTTATTGTTGTACAATGGCCAAACATGTCTTGGGCAAAACCAAACCATTTTTAGGTTTTGTTTGGCCTAGATCTAAACCCAATTGAAAACCATTGGGAAGTATTTGCACAAGAGGTGTATGTCCATGGTCTTCAGTTTTCGACTATTCAGAAATTAAAGCAACTAGTAGAGCAGAGTTGGTACTCATTACAGTCGTACATTCTCCAAACTCTAGTTCTAAGCATGCCTGACAGGATTTTCAAGTTAATTCAAACCAATGGATCCTAAAGTTGAATTTAAATACCAAATACTCCAACAGTCTTTATATTTTTTGGGACAGAATATTTTGTTTTTCTATTTTTTTACAAAAATTCTGCAATACCTATACTATATTTCTTTCTTGTAATACATTTCTATTCTGATTCCATATGCTTATTATTATTTTTTTTTTTTTTCGGGATTATTGCTTCATTTTGTGAACTGTTATTTCAAAAAATTCCCTGTCTCTCTATTTATGAGACGCAATGTAATGTTTTCACTTAATTTTGTGTAGCCCTTTACATATTGTCTATAAATTATATTCACACCACACAGCATCTTTAAATTTAGCGCTATATGAAAAAAATGACACAAACTGTAATGAACTTCAGTAGTTTCCAAGTATAGAAATAAAATGTCGAAATTTTTTTGTGCGGCTCTATAAACGAATGATAAATTATTTTCGAACAATATGCGATACGAAATAAGCTTTCATGAATATAATAAATATATCTAAATTTCGTTTTGTTTTCTGCAGTCTACATGTGTTAAACTTAACTTACCACAAATTTTGTACATAGACGTAATGTATTTGAATTATTGTGTCCCTGTATATGAACTGTATATTCAATTAAAAGATAGTTTCAAGTAATGCCTTCATAAAATACAGATTAAAATTATCGAGTTTGGATTTCCTGATATTATTTGTTTATGAATTAGGTTAATAACATTCATAATATCACATTCTGACAATCTGAGAGCTGTAGACAAAATTTGCTAAAAACTCGTATTTAGGATTTAGGGAAGCTTAAAAAGTGTAACTCAAGCAAAAACACAATTTCGAAAAATTGACCCCAAAACAATATATTCCCTACCATTATATGGGTAAGATAAAATAAAAAATTACATATTCTATAAAAAATAGGTGTACTATGTAACCTGTATGCCCTCAGATACATGCAAAAATTAATATACTATGCATACACAAACATATATATGTATATATATATATATATATATATATATGTGTGTGTATTAAAATTTTTTGCAAAAATATAAAATGGAAAAAAACTCACTGTGAAAACATCCAGAGCTTGTTTGTCCTTTTTGAGATAGACGTGAACAATCCTTTATGTCAAGCACACAGTTTTCACACTTTCTTGAAAAATCACAAACAGGAATGCTGTTCTCGTCGCAATACTCAAAAAAGTCCTTATCTTCCCTGATGGCTTTTAAATCATCTCTACAGAAATGAAGTCCATTAAACAATTTTAAGCTATTTTTTTATTCATAAAATGAAAATTGCTATCATGTGATTTTTAAGGTAATTTTAGAAGCAAAAGTCTAAGAATTAAGATTTTCAAAATAAATATTGAGATTCTGAATACAGTTTATATTGTCTGTCTATAGCAGGTCTAACACATGATGTTAAAAACCCTTAAATGCCTGATTATTTTTTAAATCAATTTAAAAATGTTTTATTCTTATCTCTATTAAATAAATCATGAGAAATAATTATAAGATAAAAAACATTTATAAACCATGTTTTTAAATTTTCTGTTGAATCATAGCTATAGAGCTAACTACATAAGCACTTTATCAATGCGTATTGTTGCGAAATTGTAAATAATTGTATTTATTTTTGTATAAATTCTTTCAAAGAGGCTTATAGTAAGTTGATAAAATGTCAATTTCTGCATTTCCAGCTCTTTTTCGAGTTAAAATAGCTTAATTTTCCCTTTAAAACGCATTAAAAAGCTCAAATAGGCAGGTAATGGATTTGGTCCCAAATTTGGCAACTTTTGGCGAGAAAATCCTAATTATCGATATTCCAAAGATGGACGTTCTAATGTGATTGCTTAAAGAGTTACGGGAAATTTGAATTAAAAAAAAAAAATTGGTTTTGCCAGATACATAATTTAACTTTTAACAATTTTTTAACGCTCACGTTTAATTACAGGTATTTATTTTTGTGTCGAAAGAAAATGAACTCGTAAATTTTTTTTGCAACAATTCAATTATAGCAAATATTTTAATGACTATTTTTATTGCTATTAGGAGCTTATTATTTTCATATTTTAATTAATTAAAAGAAAACTATTCGAAAATCTGACTTCGAAGTATTGTGTTGTCACCGGGTTCTGAGCTACTGTGAAAGTTTCAAATGTCTAGCTAGTAGGGAAGTTAGTTAAAAATAGATTGCAAGATTTGTACCGGACAAACACACAAACAAACAAGAATAGAAGTTAATAAAAACATGGAAAAATACTTTAAACTAGTATGTTGTGGCCACCACAAGACTTTCTTCTATATTTACCTATACATATTCAATCAGTAACAATATTTAAAAAAAAAAAAGTAAGATTTTTTTTTTTTTTTTTTTTTGTTAAAAGTAAAAAAAATCGATAACTTTGTTTTAAATTATCACAGATTTATAGTTCAACCATTCGTTTTAAAGGTATTGACGAGACCTTTCGAAAGATACCCATCTTGAAAATTTATCCCCCCCCGGGGGGGTACTTCCCCCCCAGGGGGGGAAGCGATGCCCCCCATGCAGAAATTTTTTTTCCTAGTTACATACTACTATTATCAATAATTCATATTAATTTTACAATCACAAGTTTAAAACAACTCTTATTATGCACATTTATACGAATTTTTGTCCTATGCTGCCATGTTAAAAATTTAGATAAAATGCTATCACAGCGCCACCTGTTGAGCTATTGATCCCCAAACATAATCAGCACCAGTTAATGCCGGGGACAAACTAAATACCAAGTTTGGTTAAATTTCGTTTAAAAAAAAAAAAAAAAAAAAAAAAAAAAATTGCGATTTTTTTTTTGTTTTGTTAAAACTAAAAAAAATCGATAACTTTGGTTTAAATTATCACAGATTTATGGTTCAACCATTCGTTTTAAAGGTATTGGCGAGACCTTTCGAAAGATACCCATCTTGAAACTTTGCCCCCCCGGGTGGGAACTTCCCCCCCCCCGCTGGGGGGGGAACCGATGCCCCCACATGCACAAAAATTTTTTCCTAGTTAACTACTACTATTATCAACCTGATCTTTCGAAAGATACCCATTGTGAAAATTTACCCCCCCCCTGGGGGGGTATTTTCCCCCTAGGGGGGGGAAGCGATGCCCCCCCATGCAGAAAATTTTTTTCCTAGTTACATACTACTATTATCAATAATTCATATTAATTTTAGAATCACAAGTTTAAAACAACTCTAATTATGCACATTTAAACGAATTTTTGTCCTATTCTGCCATGTTAAAAATTTAGATAAAATGCTATCACAGCGCCACCTGTTGAGCTATTGATCCCCAAACATAATCAGCACCAGTTTATGTCGGGGACCAACTAAATACCAAGTTTGGTTAAATTTCGTTAAAAAAAAAAAAAAAAAAATTCGATTTTTTTCTAAGTTTTTTTTCGTTAAAAGTAAAAAAAATCGATAACTTTGTTTTAAATTATCACAGATTTATAGTTCAACCATTCGTTTTAAAGGTATTGACGAGATCTTTCGAAAGATACCCATCTTGAAACTTTGCCCCCCCGGTCGGGTACTTCCCCCCCCCCCCGCTGGGGGGGGGAACCGATGCCCCCACATGCACAAAAATTTTTTCCCAGTTAACTATTACTATTATCAACGAGACCTTTCGAAAGATACCCATCTTGAAAATTTACTTCCCCGGGGGGGGATTTTCCCCCCTGGGGGGGAACCGATGCCCCCCCATGCACAAAATTTGTTTCCTAGTTAACTACTACTATTATCAATAATTCATATTAATTTTACAATCGTAAGTTTAAAATAACTCTCATTATGCCCATTTATACGGTATTTTGTCCTATGCTGCCATGTTAAAAATTTGCATAAAATGCGATTACAGCGCCACCTGTTGAGCTATTGATCCCAAAATCTAATCAGCACCAGTTCATGTCAGGGTGCAACTAAATACCAAGTTTGGTTAAATTTCATTCATTGGTTCGTGAGATACAGCGTCCACAAAAAAATGATACAGACAGACAGACAGACAGACAGACAGACAGATATTTTCTAAAAACTATTGATTCGTGTTCTCCACATCCCAAAACATGTAAATCCATCAAAAAGTGGACTTCGAAAATTTTCGCGAATCCAATACTTTCTCTATATTACATATAGAAGAAAGTAAAAATCATACTTTATTTTAACTATGGTTTACAGCTAAAAAACAATTTGTTGTCAATTAGCAAACATGAGGCATTAGAGCTTCAATATTTTTCTTATAATACTTTAGAAGACAAAATTAGGTATGCTGCCGAAAAACAACACATGGAATTTGAGGATTAATAATTCATAAAAGAATGAAGACAATTAATAGTATTAATGGTTAGTTAAATTCAGAAAGTTTTGTAGTCCTATTAAAATAAATAGTCCTATTAATAATCCAGCGCCAAGTCTCCTTTTAAGATATTATAGTGCTAGTCACTGAACTGCCACAAGTGCGCCCATTGTCGAACAGAGAATCTCAATGTGGTAGTCGATTTTATTCCGATTACGGACACGCATGTCGCCATTCACGTTTGCGGTTGAAATTATGGCAATTGGGTCTTCATTATTCAACACTTTTTTATGTAAACGATGTTGCTTACAAATCCTCAAAAGAAACAGTCCAGCATTGTTATATCAAATGATTTGTGTGGCCAAGTAGTAGATTCACCTCATCCAATCCATATTCCTATGAAATAATCATTCAAAGAATTACGAAAGATGATACACCGATCAGGCGGAGTATTATCTAGATTCAAGAAGGCATTTGGCTGAAACTCTTAGAGTTGTGGAAATACATTTTTCATCACATCTAAGTAAATGACAGCACTCTCAGAAATGGATACGAAAATTTCTTCATTTTTGACGAAAGTGTTTCTAGGGATATACTCCGAGTGAACATTTCGTCAAATTGAGAAAATTAATTTCGTCACTTGTTTGAACATACGAATTTCGTCAAAAGTAAAGATACATTTTTTCATATTAGTTTCGTGATACAGAATAAAATATAAATTATAGAATAATAAAATTACCTACAAGTTCGTTGCTTTACACATTAAATCCTAATTATATTTAATGAAAATATAAATAAAACAGAGCAAACAAACAATAGTCATTTGGACATTTATTTGATAGCTTTGAGACCTACAGATACAATGACTTATGTCTCAAGTGATCCATATTTTTACAGAAATTCACAGAAACAAGCGCACACAATATTTTGTAGACATGGGACATCACAAACGTCCATGCCCGCAACGGGATACGAAACGGAGATCTGAGAATCCAGAAGGCAGCGGCCTACCGACCGAACCACCATGCCGGCAAATAAAAGTCCTTGTAACGAAAACTCAAAACAACACAGGAAAAAAAACAATATGGTGGTAATGAAAGCTAGCAGATGCTATTGTGAGTAAACATTATTTGAGAGTTCATGTTTCCTCAAAAATCACGTGATCACTTGACGAAATGGTTGTCAAAAACAATGAAATTAAGCCCGAGGATGTCTGAGTGTATTTCCAGTGAAAAAGAAAGAGCCAATACATCAAAACTCACATTACAGTAGACCGCATCACTCATTACAAACTATTTTTTCATAAAATCAGAAAAGCTAATGGCTCGAAACTATATACCACTCTATATATACAGTCGGTAACAAAAGTAACCGAACACTAGCAAAAATTCATTTATAAAAAAAGTAGAGTTAATACTGTTTTGTTAAATAAATCCTTGTCGAATCATGTTCTTAGTCAGTCCAAGAACATGATTCGACAAGGATTTATTTAACAAAACAGTATTAACTCTACTTTTTTTTACATAATAATTTTTGCTAGTGTTCGGATACTTTTGTTATCGATTAAATACCAGAACGTTTTTTGTGAAATTTTGGGCTGTTAGTTGCCCGATATTTACTAGGAATGTTTCCATTTAGTAACCTTCAAATGTATCATGAAAAATATTTCTAAATTCATACAATCGGGAGTGTTTCACACAGAAAAACCTTTTATTCTAAGGAATCCGCTCAAAAATTAAAAAAAAAAAAACTACATGTGTCTGCGAGGTATGAAAGTAATTTTACGTAAACTTTTGAAAGTGAAGTTGATTTAGAATTGATCTCTGCTAATTTATTTTGATTTAATGAGCATTAACTTGTATTCTATTTCATAGGTACCAATTCTTCCAATTTTCCCGGAAGATGTATTGACAATGTTTATCAATCGAAATTTTTAGTAAAAATATTACGTAATTATCTATTGTTTATTATATTCGAAAAGACTTTTAGAAATTAATTGTCGACAGTCTTTAAAAAAAAAAAAAAAAAAAAAAAAAAAAACCTTAAATATTTTAAACTATGAAATTATTAAAACTATAACACTTTTAAAATAAATTAAAATATGAGTTATAAAATCTCTGATTCTTGATAAATAAATTTAAATACATTTCACAAACTTACTTCGGAAATTCTTCCTTCAAAGTTCTTCCATTACACGTGCACGAAATAATTGCAGAACTAACTTCACTGAATAGATTTGTCGAGTTGTTCGGGAACATTTTGATCAAATCAGCATGTGCCCGATTTCCCATAGCGATGTACAGAAAAGAAAGCAATGCTAAATAATAAATAAAATATAATAACAATCACAGTAATAATTTTATTAGAAGACAAACTATAGGGTTTCGATAGCGAAAATGTATTAAGTTTTGACTAAAAATATAAATATTTTAAACGTTTAGGATTTACATAAGAATAAAAAATTTACCAAAGGTATTCATGAAGTGTTTTACGATAATACGATCGTTACCGTTATTTCAAAGCCCTACCCCATCACTGTTTAGATGAGATTGAGAGGGTCTTTGTTTACGTCTCACTAAGGGTATACTATAGACAATTGGAGATGGCCTGTGACACACCCCTACAGGTGGTCCGGAGATATGCCAACATAATTTTGATTCTTCACGGGGGAAATGGCTTCCCTGCTTCTGTGACTTCTAAAGGTATATTCTGGATGGGTACATGGAGGATATTCCAGACATGACGTATTTTACGTGTATTAGCCACTATTAGTGTACACATCAGTCTTCAGCTGACTCGAGTATCGAACCTGCAATCTTCCAATTACGAGTTTAGTGCTTTGTCGACACCATTTTTGATTTTTCATCATTGTCGAGTAGGTTTTCTGACTTTTTATTTATTTATTCATTTTTATTTATAATTATTATTATTATTATTATTATTAGTTAGTTAGTTTACCGCACACGTTCTTTATCGTCAGCCACTAAACACATTTGCTCAAAATTCAATAAAGGCACTTAATCTCACTTAGTGTCGTACTATTTTAAAGGAAACGGACCCTCTTGTGTATGTTTCTTTTGTCTAAAAGAATCTCAACTGTTGCTTTTATTTAATGACTAGCAGGCAACGCCCGCTTCGCTGGTCCCTATTTTTAAATGAATCGCTATAATTACTAAATTCTCAAAATTGCATTAATTTTTATCACGTGAAAAAAAAACAGAAAAAAAATCTTATTAGGAAAAATGTCGTACCGGGTTCTCACTGCCTTCGGAAAAAATTCCCAAAATGCTCTAACTCTTATTTCTATTATTTTCCCCCTTCGCCCCCCCCCCTCCCGTCTATCCTAATAATTTTAAAAATTCGAAAATATCCGCAATCGATTTGTAGTTATCGAAAACCTCTATATACCAATTTTGAATGCTCTAACTCTATTCTATTTTTTTTTGCCCCTCCGCCCCCCCCTTCCCGGCCCTCCTAATAACTTTACACTTTCGAAAATATCCCCATTCGACTTGCTGGCCTCTAAAACCTATCTGTACCAATTTTGAACGGCCTAACTGTATTTCTATTTGTTTTTGCCCACTCCTCCCCCTTCCCGCCCCTCCTAATAATATTAAAAATTCGAAAATATCCGCAATCGATTTGTAGGTATCGAAAACCTCTATATACCAATTTTGAATGCTCTAACTCTATTCTATTTTTTTTGCCCCTCCGCCCCCCCTTCCCGGCCCCCCTAATAACTTTACACTTTCGAAAATATCCCCATTCGACTTGCAGGCCTTTAAAACCTATCCGTACCAATTTTGAACGGCCTAACTGTATTTCTATTTGTTTTTGCCCATAGCCCCCCCCCATACTGCCCCGCCTTCCTACCCCTTCTAATAATTTTACAAATTCGAAAATATCCGCAATCGATTTGTAAGCATCGAAAACCTCTATATACCAATTTTGAACGATCTGACACTATTTTTATTTTTTTGCCTTCCCCCCCCCTCCCCCCCCCCAAAAAAAAAAATCGGAAAAATCAAGAAATGAGTTCTTGGAAATATTTTCAAGAAGACGCTTGGCGGTTTTTTTTTTTTTTTTTTTCTTTTTTTTACATCTTTGAGCTATTACTTTTACTCGAAAATCCGTATTTTTCTAAATTTGCCTCCGAAAATCATTTATACCCCCTTCTCCCGTTAAAAATCCAAAATTCCAAAATCGCAGGAAATAATTTTTTCGTATTCAAGTCTAGTCTCCCCATCTGCAATTTCTGCACTGTGAAGTAATTTGGAGCCGAGTTATACTTATAAATGTGTTTTTGCCTTATGCGCCTCCGAAAATCATTTATACCCCCTTCCCCCCTTAAAAATCCAAAATTCCAAAATCGGAGAAAATGATTTTTTTGTTTTCAAGTCTAGTCTCACCCTCTGCAATTTTTTCACCGTGAAGCAATTTGGAGCCGAGTTGTGCTTATAAAGGTGGTTTTTGCCTTCTGCACCTTCAAAAATCATTTTCAGCCCCTCTCCCCCCTTAAAAATCCAAAATTCCAAAATCGCAGAAAATTATTTTTTTGTACTTAAGTCTAGTCTCCCCATCTGCAGTTTTTTCATCGTGAAGTAATTTGGAGCCGAGTTATGCTTATAAAGGTGTTTTTGCCTCCTGCGCCTCCGAAAATCATTTTCACCTTTTTCCCCCTTAAAAATCCAAAAATCCAAAATCGCAGAAAATGATTTTTTTGTATTCAAGTCTAGTCTCCCAATCTGCAATATCTACCTCGTGAAGCAATTTGAAGCCGAGTTATGCTTATAAAGGTGTTTTTGCCTTCTGCACCTCCGAAAATCATTTTCACCCCCTTCCCCCCTTAAAAATCAAAAATTCCAAAAGCGCAGAAAAATGATTTTTTCGTATTCAATTCTAGTCTCCCCATCTGCAATTTCATCACTCTGAAGTAATTTGGTGCCGAGTTATAATTATAAATGTGATTTTGCCTTATGCACCCCCGAAAATCTCATTTTTACCCCCTACCCCCCTTAAAAATCCAAAATTCCAAAATCGCAGAAAATGATTTTTTTGTATTCATGTTTAGTCTTCCCATCTGCAATTTCTTCACCGTGAAACAATTTGGAGCCGAGTTATGCTTATAAAGGTGGTTTTTGCCTTCTGCCCCCCCGGGGGGAACGGGGGCGGGGTATTTCGCAAAATCCCGTCTTAGTGAGCGTCAGGGTCCTAAAATTAACCTGCTCACCAAAAATTGTGACTCTATCTCCCATAGGATCGCCACAACCGTGTTGAGTCAGTGAATCAGTGAGTTTACTCTTTTATATATATAGATAAATGCTATTTATCATTAAGGGAGGAAAAAATCTAGTATTAAAGTCTTCTGTACTTAAATTTCTTTTGTATTTCTTTTCTAGCGAATACCAGCCCTAATTTATATTAGCTATTGTCCTGCAAACTTACACGATGGAGTAACTAGCAATATACACTAAAAGACTGCGATAAAATTATTAAACAGATGAGTTTCTAATCAAAATGTGGCATATCGTAGAATTTATTTGTAAATAAAATACATTTGTCGATCTTTATAGCTCAGAAGGAATGTTTATTTAGACTTAGAGTTAAAGAAGGGTGGTTCCGAGAAAACCTAGCACTGTGACCAATATGAACGTTTATTTTAGCCGATTTGTAAAAACATATCATTATTTACCTATATATAAATGTAGGTCCCATAAGTAGCCGAGATGTTCTGCCTCTGGCAGCCAGTGTTACCAGATCTGGCAGATATTCTGTTCAATAATCACCAATAATACTTAATTGTAGCGTTTTCTTAATCATTTCGACGATTGATAGTCTATTATGTACAGTCTGTAACAAAAGTGTCCGAACACTAGCAAAAATTCCTATATAAAACAAAGTAGAGTTTATACTGTTTTGTTCAATAAATCCTTGTCGAATCATGTTCTTGGACTGACTAAGAACATGATTCGACAAGGATTTATTGAACAAAACAGTATTAACTCTACTTTCTTTTATATAGGAATTTTTGCTAATGTTCGGACACTTTTGTTACAGACTGTATATCAAATATCACTTCGCAAAGGTATTGGTGATTATTAAATAAAAACTTGTCAACACTGCTGGCAGCTGCTAGATCGAAGGTCAGGATTAAAACACAAGTCGCAATCGTCAACATAACCTTTGGAGTTTTCAGGTAATTTCTCCAAAATTCGTGAAGATACGGATTAGCAGCCTTTAGAAATTCTTCGCTGGAAGCAATTCATTAAAGGCATTGTCCATCAAGTAGATAATCGATCTAAATTTCAACACTACCTCCCCCATAAATGTACATTTCTCTTTCATATATGGTGACGAGTAACTTCATAAGGGTTTTGTATTCAATTATTCTCGCTGTTGAAACGCATTAGTTTTTCTAATAATTCAGGCGCAAATTTTAGTATAATCCGAAAATTATCTTTATAATCAGATGATTCTTCGGAAATTCTACACTATCAAATCACAAGATAATAATTTTTAAACTGTTTTTTATGTAAAACTGGAATGATTCTTTTATAATTTTTTATTTTTACTTTCTTCTATATTCAATAGAAGAAAGTATTGGATTCGTAAAAATTTTCGACTTCCGGTTTTTGATGGATTTACACGTTTTGAGAACTGTAGAACACGATTTGACTATTTTTAGAAAATGTCTGTCTGTCCATCTGTCTGTGTGTGACAAAATTTTGTGGCAACTGTATCTCAGGAACTGCTGCACAGAATTTCATACAAATTGGTATGTAGTTGCACCTTGACATAAATTAGTGCTTATCAACTTTTGATAAAAGTTGTCTCACAGGTTGCGTTGCCATCCCGCTTTTTTTAAATTTTTAACATGGTGATATAGGACAAAATGTTGTATAAATGTGCATAAAGAGAATTATTTTTCAGTAATTCATTATGTAATATTGACAATAAAATTGATTTATTTTGGATATTTAGTGTTATACTACTTCTCTAATATGGAAATCGTCTGCATTATCATGGAAGATAATTTTTTTAATAATAATTTAATAAATTATTTTTATTGAGTGAATTTGTATAGGAAAATATAGAAAGGAAAATATAGGAAATATAAGAAAGTCATGTGGTGGCCACAACATACTAGTTTAAAATTAAATATGTATCAATAATAAAAAACAAAAAATGTATCTACAGAAATGATATATATCTCTGTTGACTATCACAAACCACAATTTTATTATTTTAATGTTTATAATTTATTTAATTTAAATCCCCTACGGACAGTAAGTGCAATTGTTGTAGAAAAAAAATAAATCTAGCATCACATAAGATATTTTTGCTCTTTTTATTGCTACAAGGACTATTTTTTTTTTAAAGAAAGCTTGCTACAAAATTTTGTATAACTTTTGTGAAAATTTTAAAACTTAAAAGAAAAAAAAATCACTTGATACTTGTTTATACTTGTTTTTTGTTGGAGACAAATGAGAAAAAGAGCAGTCATTTTGAAAAGCAAGTTGCTTTAATTCATCAGTAAAGTACTTTCTATTAATGGTTTTTGGTTATTTACTCAGTTACTAACATAATTTCTGTTACTATTTTTAATATAACAACTTAGAGTTACCTCTTTTATTCAAGAAAAAAAATGAATGAAGTATGCTAAAGGTTTGGGGGAGGGAGGTATATAGCAATGTCGAAGAAAATCGTTAGAGGAGAATTTGAGATACAAACTTAGAGAACTTTCCATTCAGGACAAAGTCCCTCATGTATACAGTAGGCCTCAACCTACAATGCCAATCTTTTTATTGAAATTTCATGCTTAGTAGTTCCTTAAATATTTAAAAATATTGGATTGTTATTGAATTATTTTACCTCTAAAATGAAAGTAAATAAAATTAACATTTTAAGAAATTGACTAAAACCTATCTAACAATTAGAATTTTAATAAACAAACATATTTTGAAATTCCTGGATTTCCTTTTTACTTTCTCTTACCCATAAGGCAGAGAAAGTATTGTTTTTGAGTCAAATTTTTGAAATTGAGTTTTTGTTATATTTACACGTTTTGAGGTTCCTTGATTCCAAAAATCATGTTTTTACAAATTAGCGCAGAACGTTCAAACTTGGTATTCTAAATGTGATGCTACACATAGAGATGCTACACTAAGCTTTTCGTTGAGATGAAGCAAATGGTTCGTGTACAGGGAAGCCCAAAAGCATTCAAATACATTACGTCTATGGGAGAAATTGCAGGTAAGTAGAGTTTAACATCTATAGACTGCACTAAACCAAATGAAACGAATATATACTTTTTATATACATAAAAACATGTTTCATCTAGAATATGGTATAGAAATCATTCACCGTTCTTTTTACAGAACTACACAAAAAAAAAACTAGATTATAATGCGATATACTTGAAAATTGATGGAGTGTACTTTAGGTCGTGCTGTGTGCTATTAATATGGGATTATATTTATTTGCACCATGTGATGTGCACATAAGTTTCAGAAGATATACAGGGCTCCAATATTTAAACTATAACATTCTTTTATATTCGTTAGTGGAAGGGCTTTAATAAAATATTTTACCATGTCCAGGAAAACTGCTCAAGAATTTAAATTAATTCCTCATAACCATATGTTAAGTGATATATTTTAAACTAAATATTCATCGCATTTTTTTTATATTTACACGTTTTGAGACTTCCTGAATACCGAAATCAAGTTTTTAATATTTGATCTTTGTCTATGTCTAGAGTAAATAAAAAACAAATAATTTCAGGCGGTCCAAATGATGTACTTTGAAGTTAATATGTTTGTTACTAGAAAAGTTTGTTCAAGATTGATAAGTTTCAAAGAATGATGCATGTAAAAGTTGTCCCAATAATTTTAAATGAAGTTTTGAACTTAATAACAGATTTGAATTCTATATAAATGTAGCTATAATAATGAAACTCACATAGAATTATTTGTCAAATAAAGCTATTCCGAAGCCTAATTTTATTTGTTTTAACGTAGGTTTACACAACTGTACTCGTTATCTTAACACTTAATCTCCAATCTGTACTCATAGTATTAAATTTAAGGGTAAGAGAAAATCGTGTGAGTGACACACCAGATTATTTAATTCAAGCGCAGTTATTTTATGGATAAACTTCTTTCAAACCAAAATGAAAAGTTATACCAGATAAATAATAACTTGAATAGGTAAGCAGAATGTTGTTAATATTTTAACTAATCATGTTTTAAAAGCTGCGTTAATTAATTGAATTATTTTCTAATTTATAGAACTGTGTTTAAACAATTATATTCATTCAGGTAATATTTTATTATTTCTCAAACTGCCGTTTATGTGATTCGATCATAAAGCTAATAAATCCTAAACTTTAGAAAAGTTCTTAAAATAATTGGTTTACCAAATTAAATTACTCTTAAATTCGTCTAGTAAATAAGGCGATGCAATTATACCTGATGAATATTTTGCAGTTAAACAGAGAAAAGAGTAAAATTTTACAAAATTTATTTTCTCTCAGTTCATTCTATAAGAGAAAGTATTTCTATTCGTGCAAATTTTCGACCGACAATTTTCGCCAAATTTTAGCGTTTTCAGATATACAGAACACGATTTGACACAGGGTTCCCACGGCCACGCCTTTTTTCAAGGACACTTGCACCAGAAAAAGTTTAAGATAAATTTATTCTTAAATATATAGTGTACACTTAAGAAGAAATTTATTTTTAGATAATACTGATGTAAGAGTCCTTGAAAAAAATCGGGCCGTAGGAACCCTGTGACATTTTCAGAAAATGTCTGTCTGTCTGTGTGTACCACAAATTTTGAGGACGCTTTATCTCAAGAACCAATGAAAAAAAAATTAACCAGATTTGATATTTAGTTGGATTTTGACCTAAACTGGCGCTCATTACTTTTGGCGATTAATCGCACAAGTGGTGTTGTCATCCCTCGTTTTCATATTTTTTAATATGGCTTTATTAACCTGTATAAGGCTGTTTTTTAATATGGTGTACAAAATGTCTATAAACGTATATAATGAGAATTACTTTTTAATAAATTATTCTTAAATTAATAAGAATTATTAATAATAGTAATAATAAACTAAGAAAGAAAGGCGTTTATGTAGAAACATTGCTCTCCCCCCCCCCCCCCACATGGTGAGGAAGTATCCCGAGCAGTGTTGTCAGATCTGTCAGAATTTTTATTCAATAATCCCCAACAATTTTTAATTGCAACGTTTGCCTAATCACATCGAAGATTAATCGTTCATTATGTATATCAAATATCACTTTTTAAAATTAATCCTGATTATTGAATAAAAAATACGCGAGATTTGGAAACACTGATCCCGAGGGGGAGTGTGAATTTTTAAAATAACTCATGAATACGATTAAAACGAATGGTTAAACCATAGGTATAGTAATAAGACATAGATTGATCAGCGAGAGGGAAAACGTGATACCTTTCTTTTCGGGAAAAGTCACTCTAATGGCAGCCTTTCCCCGAGTACAGTCGGTAACAAAAGTGTCCGAACACTAGCAAAAATTCCTATATAAAAAAAGTACGCTTAATACAGTTTTGGTAAATAAATCCTTGTCGAATCCTGTTCTTAGACTGACTAAGAACAGGATTCGACAAGGATTTATTTAACAAAACCGTATTAAGTGTACCTTTTTTATATAGGAATTTTCTCTAGTGTTCGGACACTTTTGTTACCGACTGTAACTCACACACAGGAATACACACGGATAATTTAGTAAATATAATTTATGAATAATTTATTTACTAAAGGTGAATGAAAAACTCCAGATACAGTTTCAAATTCATTTTTCTTTTTATTCTTTTTTTCAATACTCTCTAATCGCTGATTTTAGAACTTTTTTTCGGCATCAAAATTTTTTGCTCGATAACATGGGGATGATAGATCTATATATATTACTATAGCTATGGGTTAAACGTCAGATATGTGATAATTTAAAACAGACTTTTCGATTTAGTTACTCTTTTTTGTTTTTCATTTTTAAGAAGAAAAGAAAAATTTTAGAAAAATCATTCCTCAGATGCCGGCACAAAATTGACTATCTTTGAACATTCAGTGCTTCTCTGAGATAAAAAATCATTTGCGTTCACTATAAAAAATAATTTTAAGATTTAATACCTTTATTAAATAATTGTATCGGAAAATATCGAAAAAAGGCTTGTAAAGGCTGCAGCGTACAAGTTCATATTTCGATTTTTCTAATTTTCCATATAAAGGATATCGTTAAGAAAAATTACAATTCCAATTTTCGACATTATAAGAAATTTTATTTTTTCTTTTTTCAAAATCTTTTCATTAATTTTCGGTTAAAAAGTATTTCGACTAGCAGGCGTTGCCCGTTTCACTGGTGTATGTATTTAAATGAGTTAAATATATATATATATACATATATAACTTATTAATATAAAATAAACTCTTAAAATAAAAAAGGTCATTGAAATTGGTCAAAATATCAGTTTAGGTTACCACTGCCTTCGACAACATTCCCGCCCGTGACATGGGTTCTCAATTCCTGACGTAGGTATGCAGAAGCAAAAACACATCTACCAAGTTTCATGTTTCAACAGTCAGCAGAAAAAAAAAAAAAAAAAAAAAAAAAAAATCCGAGCACTAGCGAAAATTCCTGCCTTAAAAAAAGTGCACTTAATACTGTTTTCTTAAAGAAATCCTTGTCGAATCATGTTCTTTGACTGACTAAGAACATGATTTGACAAGAATTTATTTAACAAAACTGTATTAAGTGCACTTTTTTTACATAGGAATTTTTGCTAGTGCACGGATATTTTTGCTGCCGACTGTAGGTTCAGAGATTTTGGGCTGCGCAAATGATAAATCAGTCACTCACTCACTCAGGACAAACGATATTATACATTACACATTAATTAATTTTATTAAAATTCGTACATTTTTAACAAAAGTGAATTTATCGTTATTATTTTTCTTTTATTTACTTAGTAAAAAGGTGAAAATTATTCAGTTTTTCATCATCATAACAATATGGATATTTTCATCGTTTTAATAAGCCAAAAAATTATAAATTAATAAATAAATGAGTTACTTATAATGCCAGAAAGAGTATGAAATTTAATAAAATAGTAATTAATGAAAATAGATTTTAGACAAAAAAGATTAAAAGCTTTTTTTTTTTTTTTTTCCAGAAAAAAGAGGGCGATTTATTATTATGTGGAAAATTGAAATTGAAATATTTTCTGGAGATTAACTCATAGACAATGTAATCTGAATATAAACATATTTTTAGCTATTAATAAAATCGGAGCAAAATTGGCAGAAGAAAAGTATGATACACTAATTTAAATTAAGCAATATATTCTTTGCTAAAGAACAAATATCCTTTATACATTCAGTTCCTTAAAAATGAATAATTCAAAGATTTCAAAAATTTTAGTACTAACTAATAACTCGATATAAAAAAATAAATAAACAAAAGTACCTTTTTTTTCCGAATTGTATAAAATCCAATTCAGGGGAAGTGAATTAGGGTAACCACAAAATGCGTTGGAACCTAACTCTAGTGAAATAGGTCAATGAAAATATTTCCGTATAACATCGGTTTGCTAGAAATGTATCAAGAATAAATCATAAGATTTTAGACAGAAAAATAAATTTTTGCTCCCGGAACCTTCCCCTGGAGTCATAAAACTCTGAAAATTCTTTGCATTTTGTATTTTCTTCGACTATAATCTGATGTCAAAAATTTAATTAACATTGATTTGGCAGGAGTAAATTAAAAATAAATCACAAGATTTCACACAGGCTAATAGAACTTTGCCGCCAGAAACTTTACCCTGAAAACATAAATGTATGAAAATGCTCGCATATTGTATTCTCATGGATTACTGACTCATATTCAAAAATGGAAAGATGTGAGTTGAAGTGCATTAAAAGAAAAATACAAGATTTGACACAAGTCAACAGGTTTTTACCCCTAGAAACGTACATTTAGTGAAATAGGTCTATGAAAATGCTTCAATATTGTATTATTTTTTATTAAAATACCATGTGCCAATTTTGAGTTAAACCAGTTTGGTGGACGTGGATTGAAAATCGATTGTAATAGGCATAACTAAACAACCAACTTAAATAAAGACCGATAAAAGGACTGTAAGTTTTGAATTTAAAATTATTTGAGTAAAAAAGAAACGAAAGAGAAAGTGATAAAATTTAGCATTTGTGCTTTATATAAAGTAAAATTAAAAGTTTCAAGTTAGAAAATCTAAAACAATAAGGAAAGTCAATGAAAGTTAATTTAAATGAAGTTAAAGTCAAGTTTAAATTTAAGTCAAATGAAGTTAATTTAAGTTCTAAAAATCATTCCGTATAAAAGAGGTAGTAAACAAACTTACCTTTTATTAAAATACTTAGCTTCATTTTGAAGCCAACGTTGAATTCGCTTCCAATCTACAATTGCAAAATGAATCTATAAACATTACTGCAGAAATATCCTACGGATAATTACGCATCTAAGGTTCATAAAAATGTCATTAAAACATTTCTGGTGACAATTCCAAGAAATATGAAGGCAAATAAGTAATTTAGTACGACTTGAATATTCTGTGTATAAGTATATATAACAAACCGGATATATAACTGCGGGAAAAAAAAAAAAAAAAAAAAAAAAAACCCTACGTATTAATCTATGCTCAAAAAATAGTATAAATATGAAATCATTCTAATCAATTTGGAACAATTTCTTTTTTTATTTGATAATAAAAAAAAATTCTATTGAGAAAGGAGTAGGGTCATTTTAATTTATGTATGATAAATTCTCAAATGTTGTACTTTGAATATAATTCACACCCATTAATTAATTTAAGAAGGTAATTTAGAAATGTTTCGAAGATTAAGATTTTTATAAATATACGCTGTAAGTAGACGATTCTCTCAAAACAGGTATTCAGTATTTATATTTACATAAAGTGTACAGTCGGTAACAAAAGTGTCCGAACACTAGCAAAAATTCCTATGTAGAAAAAATACACTTCATACGGTTTTGTTAAGTAAATCCTTGTCGAATCCTCTTCTTAGTCAGTATAAGAACATTATTCGATAAGGATTTATTTAACAGAACCGTATGAAGTGTACATTTTTTAGATAGGAATTTTTGCTAGTGTACGGACATTTTTGTTACCGACTGTAGTTTCACTCAAAAATTGAAGAATAACATACCTAAAATATTCATTATGACAAAATTTTATAAATATATACAACTATTTTACGGTGTTTTATGCTGTAAATTACTTCTTTCTAAGGTTTCTTTAGATCCGTTGTATATTCATTAAGCTAATAATTTTGAATACTGCGAGCAGGTTTACCATATTATATTAACCCCAGTATGTCACCAAACTTTAGATATGAGAAATGAAAAACCACAAATGGCGGATGTTTAAGAAAGTAATATAATTAATTCCTTTTTAAGTATAATTCTGAGAAACTGGTTAAAAGTATGTTAGGTATCAGACTTTGATTTGCGCAGAAATAAGAAGCCATGTGGTATTCTTTAAAAATCGAAATGATACAGTAGCCGCCGCTTTATAAAATCACTGGTTAATAAAATCAGCCGCTTAATCTGATCAAATTGCTGAGTTCCGGAATCAAATCAGTACAAACCGCCACTTAATAAAATCAGCATCGCCAGTTAATAAACTCAAAAGAAAATCTCTTCAACAGTAAACATGATTTAAGCTAAACAACGAATTATATTTTCTCACTGGATTTTTGAAAAGAAAAAAAGAAACATGTAGCAAACCATCACATTATTACTCTTTTTTAAAAATTATATGCCTCAAAAAAAAAAAAAAAAAAACACGCGGAATGAAATCTTCAAATGATTGACCAATGAGTATTTTTTTCTGTCTTAAAATATTCAAGTAGAGTTTGTAGTTCTTATTTTGAAGCAACTTAGCTGCAATATATGCAAGCGGAATTTTTTTTATTTTCATTGTAAAGCGTAAAATTTTGGTATAAAGTATGATGGTTTTCTTCAAATGTATAATCAAAGGAAGGCCACATCGAAGCTTGAAATTTCTCAATTTGCTTCATGTAAACATAATAATAAAAATGATATTAGTGCCTAAATTGTACAAAACGGAAGAGTGAATCGCAAGCGAAAATGAATAAGGAGAGCAGAAATCATCAATGTAGCACTTCTAGATAGGTACAAGAATGCCAGGTCAAAGAAAATTTCCCTCTTTTGCGTAATTTTGACCCTAAAAGCTGAAAATTTTATATGAATGATAAGTAGCAAAAACTCCATTCCTACGGATGGCTAGATGATTGATGGGAGGGCGAAGAAAAATTTATGTTCGCCATATATAAAAATCAGCCGCTTAATAAAATCATTTTGATGAAAACAAACATGATTTTATAAAGCGGCGGTTACTGTATAATGGGATTTTGCTTACAGTAAGATTTTCTTTTCCACTTGCATTTTATTTTATTTTAATAAGGGATAAAGGTTTCATCGATTAATTAAAGACTATTATTGTATACACGAGTACATTATTATATAAAATGTTAAATTAAAATCTAATTATATATATATATATACATATATATATGTGTGTGTGATTTCTACATCACACGCAGAAAAGTAAAATCATACTCAGCTTGGTTGGTTGGTGTTTCTTTGAATTCTCTCTATACTAAACGTACTTTTTAACTTTCACTACAGTGCAACTAAATCTCAACATATAAGTTAGGGTGTTGAAATCAGTATTTAAGAATTTTGGCTGTACTAGAATAAGGTATGTCAAATTCAGAAACTTTTCTACTTAGTCACATAAAATCAAGGGAACGAAATCTTTAGTAAAAACATTTTAGCCTGCGCAGAATTTGTAAAAGAAAAAATGTTCAGAATCACCTAAACTTCGATTTCATTTCATATGCTACTGCAAATTGTTATTCAACTCTTATTTTTACTTATTTATCTTTTTTATTATTATTTATTTATATACAGTCGACACCGGTTATAACGTACCTGGGATATAGCGTACTTTCGCTTATAACGTACTCAGATGCTTGGTCCCGAATGAAACCCTATATAATGTAATGGTTTACATCTTCATCTATAACGGACTATGCAAAAGCCTAATCTGGTTATAACGTACTTTTTAGACTGGAATGAAAAGCCAAAATTGGATGTCAACCTTGTATTTCTGGTTTGGAAATCGGTATATTTTCTTGGATACCGTCTTTCGATGTCTCCTTTATCGCCTTATATCTCCTTTATACCTTTAAAACTTTATCGCGGTTCGTTGAATTCCATACTGACTATTCAGAGACTCTGCAAAGTTCCATTATAAATATTGAAAATGTAATTTTTACTGTGTCATCTAATCAAAAAAAAAAAAAAAAAAAAAAAAAACGAAAAATAACAGATTATTTTTCTAAATAAACATGTAAGTAGTAAAATGTTTTTTTTTTTTTTTTCTTCTTTCTTCTTTTATTTTGAGAAAATCATAAACTTTCTATTTAAAATCTCTATAATTGCGAGTGCTATTATGCCCCTTTTTCTTTCGTTAGGCACTAAATTATATTAGAAATATTGCTTATAACGTACTTCGGTTATAACGTACCATATTTTCTGGTCCCCTGACAGTACGTTATAACCGGTGTCGACTGTATTTATTTTGAGCACTGAGTTCAATTTAATGTCAAATATGTTTTTATTACTTTTCTCGGGTACACCCTTCTTTATAAATGGAAAAAAATATATCCATTAAAGAATTATTTTAAGAGTAAGTCAAGTACACTATATATCTATTATATATATATATATTAATGTTCCAGTAAATTAATTATTCAACTCTTATTTTTACTTATTTATCTTTTTTTATTATTATTTATTTATATATTTATTTTGGTCACTGAGTTCAATTTGATGTCAAATATGTTTTTATTACTTTTCTCGGATACACCCTTCTTTATAAATGGAAAAAAAAATATATCCATTAAAGAATTATTTTAAGAGTAAGTCAAGTACACTATATATCTTATATATATATATATATATATATATATATATATTAATGTTCCAGTAAATTAATTTGGTTCAATATTAATACAATGTATTGAAAATTTACGGAACAACTCTGCCAAACATTTTTAATTATTTAATAGGAACCAAATTAAAGAATATACTCGTATGTAGACTGGAAGTTGATTACACAAACTGTTATATAAAATTTAAAGCAATATCTTATTAAATGTTTGGATAATATTTTTCTATATATAAGAGCTTATAAAATTGATTTACAAACAATTGTAAAATTTTAATTATTTCAAGTTTTCGGTTGAGCAATAGTGTAATTTTAAGTATTAAATTTAAATATTCCTTAACATTTTTCTTTAGATTGTTCTGCTTGAGTTAATTGCAAAGTTTCCGAAGTTAATTTTGACAAGATAAATGACACTGTCGTAACATAAATTTAAATAAATTAATTTAAAGAACCATCTATCTAAAATAATCTACGATTTTAATTAAAATGTCTTTACCTGAATATTCATTAAACAAAATTACCATTTCGTTTCTTGATTTAGCAATAGAAACAAGACACCTTTCATGAAATTGCTGTTTATAGAAAGTAGATGGATTTGTTATGACTCTTTCCGTTTATTCAATTTTGCGCATAAAATGAAATCTTTTGCTATTGTTATTTAGATTTTACTCCGTTATGCACGTAATAAATTTTAGACGAATGCATTAATTTATAATATGTCTTTTATTTAGCTTAATTATTTTGATGTTTCTGAAAAAGTATATAAGGTAAACGCACCAGTAGTGGACACTTTAAGGACATTTTCCGGCTGTTTTTTGTGTAATTTCCTAAATTTTAGAGTTTCAAAAAATAAATAATATTTCAGACCTTTACTAACTCTTTCTTAACACGACTGTATTATGAAAATGGCTAATTGTAGCATTTATATATGTAAAAAATCAAAAATCTGAAGAGCTTAAAATGAGCTAGTAGTGGACCCCTTTGAATTTTTGCTTTAAAATTCAACTCTAAAATTGCTAGATTACAGAATTGTGTCCACTACTGGATCTGGCCTTAAAAGTCACATGAGCCAGTAGTGGACAGGGCTGTCCACTATTTGTCATGATGACATTTTTTGGCACCAGTAGTGGCATTTTTTGGCACCACCCATAAAAATACTATGTGTTAATACAAGATTTAAAAAATAGTGCAATAAATGAATTCTGCATACTTATTTTAGTTATATGAAAGCGAAAGGTAGAAGAAATCAGTTAAAAATAAGCAGACAGCGAGCAAATAAAATTTCATTTCCTTATTCAAAGTGATAAGAAGAAAACGGCAAAATCACAAAAAGTACAATTTTTTTTAGTTAAACTAACATTATTTTAAAACTAATGGCCGGAATTTTTTTTTTGTTAACGGGTTTAACAGTAAAGGACTATAACTCTCTTCCTGAACATTGCTCAAATCTTTAGAATTTTTAGGTAGCTTAATTTCCGAGTTTAAAATTAAAAGTGCCCACTACTGGTACAGGGTCCACTACTGGTGCGTTTACCTTAATTTTCAAAATATATTATTAAAATTTTTAAAGTAGTGAGGGACCACTCACACAAAATCACGCTGAGATTTCAAGCTCTAAGTTATTCATGGAGAACTTGATTAATTGAGGGTAGGATATCCATTCGGGTTTGGTTTAGTTGGCATTGGATTCGGAGGAAATGTGAATTCTCCATGGAGACTTTGGTTAGTTCAATGTGTGTTGCCCATTCCGGATTTATTTAGTTGGCGTTGGCTTCGGAGGAAATGCAAACTGTCCATAGAGAATTTTGATTAATTCAATGTGAGATGTTCATTCGAGTTTCGTTTAGTTGGCATTGGATTCGAAGGAAATGTGAATTATCCATGGAGACTTTGGTTAGTTCAATGTAAGTTGCCCATTCGGGATTTATTTAGTTGGCGTTGGTTTCGGAGGAAATGCAAACTGTCCATGGAGAATTCTGGTTAATTCAATGTGAGATGTCCATTCGGGTTTCGTTTAGTTGGCATTGGATTCGGAGGAAATGTGAATTCTCCATGGAGACTTAGGTTAGTTCAGAATGCTCATTCGGGATTTATTTAGTTGGCGTTGGTTTCGGAGGAAATGTAAACTGTCCATGGAGAATTTTGGTTAATTCAATGTGACATGTTCATTCGAGTTTCGTTTAGTTGGCGTTGTTTTTGGCGAAAACGTGAAAAGTACTTGGGGTATAATTAAGTAAGATGTGACCTTTTAGATTCCACTTGTACATCAGTTTTTTCATTAAGATGTTTTGAAATAAACAAAGTGAAATATTTCTTTGGTTAAACTATTTAAGTAAACATCGATTGACCTTCGGAGGTACTTTTGGAGAGTAGGACAGTATATACAGTATCTTTTCTAAGTGAGTATTCTAGTCGGAGAGTTATCAGGTGTAAGAAAATTTTGGGTGTGTTTAATTCAACATTTACACACATTAATACTAAAACGTGCTTTAAATTAAATTTAAGTGGAAAAAGTAAAGTTAATTAACAAGTGAATAAGCCTTCCCCTCCTCCCTTATGATATCTAATAAAAAAGTTTAATTTTTTTCTTACAACTAATTTTTATTAACTTTTAGACGTTTACATAAGAAAACATGGAGGATAATGACGGATCTACTATTAACCTGGACTTACAAATTTAAACTTAAAGTAATTTACAGTATATGTAAAACATTTAATACGTGTTAATAAGCCATAAAACATTTAATGTTTTTAACCTGTTAATGTTTTTACCTGTTTTAACTTGTTAATGTTAGTGTTTAAATACCTGTTAATGTTTTTAGAAAAGATACTTTATGTTTTAAAAAATACGAAAAGGTATCGTAAAGTTTTATTTATTAATAAAATTAATCGAAATAGAAACTTAATTTTTATTTTCAATATCTATTACTTCTCTACATAATTACTAGCCCACCAGCGGCTCTGCTCTCCACCAGCGGCTCTGCTCTCTGCCAGTGGTTCTGCTCTCAAAAGTAGACGTGAGGTGCCGGGTTTGCCTCCAGGTCGCGCTCGTTGGCCTAGCCGTTCGGAGTTTTCCGTGATTTTCTCCGAAACTTGCGTAAATATGGACTAGAACCTCTTAGAAAGACTCCCACTCAGGCGTAAAATCCTAGTGCAGTCAATCATCCTTAATCCTCCCAACCCTACCCAGCCCTCTACATAATTACTATCCAGAGTTGTACATTTCTGAAGGCGTTTCTTTATACTTTTAAAACCGTTAATGTAGAATTCAGGAGACTGTGCCGAACTTCCTCAATGGTGTCATTTGTGTTCTCAAATCTCCAATCCCACGATATTTTTTTTTTGAAATCTGAAAACAAGAAAAAGTCGTTAGGCAAATTCGGTTATTTCTGAATAAAAATTAAAACTTTACGAAAATACTCATATAAATAGAGACTATATCTGTACTGATAAGTATAAAGGATTTAAGTCCATATTCTTGATTTTTCAGGAAACGAAAAATAAAATTAAACTGTCTAAAAACAAATCAGAAGAATCGATTAGGGAAAAGGGATTATGTTGATTTATACCCTTTATACCATTCAGTGATTGTCAACCTTCATTTAAAAACAGGAAAAAACTGAATTAAATATTTTATACTATACATGAATGGTACATTTCTGATTTGAACCTTTTTTTACCAATCGATTTTCTCAAAGGCTAAATGTCATAGACTTAAATCCTTTATACCAATCGATTGAGAATTTTTTTCTGAGTCTTACTATGTACTTAACTCAAAATCGACATTTTTGGACTTAAACCCTTTATACTTATCAGTACAGATATATTTGCTTGTTTAGAGCTTCCATAAATTTTTGAAACATTTAGTCACGTAGGCTTAAGAAAAAATTTAGAAATAATCAAAGGAACAATCAGATCTCAGATATTTTCGAAATGGAAATCGTTTTCAATTTTTAATTCCGTAATATTATATATATATATAAATGTGTAAAATTTAAACGTTGCATTAAATATAGTTTTGCTGTTGAAAATTTAACAATACATTATTATTACATTTCATAACAGTTCTTAGTATTTAATACTGCTTTAGCAAAAGTAGAATATTTTTAATAACTTCACTGAACTCGTAGTAGTGGTCTTAGTTATGCTACCGAAGGGTGCGAATTATACTATCATTATTAAACCCTTACCTGTCCCGGGCGTATATATACGTTTTTTTCGCAGTACGGTCCTTTCTATTGTACTGCTACCAGTGAACTATTGACACAGCTTGGCAGTGCAATAAAGTAACCTAATCTTGACAGTGTTTTCAGAAGATTTACTCACTTCAGAGTTGAAAAAGAACGATGTCACTTTGAAGCGAATCTCGCAAATTTTCGTCTGCAGGTAAGGGGTTAAGGTAACGGTAGACTATCAAAATGGAAAAAATTGGCCTAAAAGTGAAATCTTTCTATTTTATTAAATACTGAAACTGCATAATAGTAGTATGTGGCAAAAATAATATTTCAATTCCCACCATTCCATGCTGAGTTATAAACGTTTATATTTATAAAGTAATTCTGTATTTATTGTAAAATGAAATCTTTTAACATCATTTTCTCAAAACTAATATTTACGCAGTTGCATCAATTTTTAAAACGTTCCATGCGTCTTATTATTTTGTTAAATCTTCATGAAACTTCATTTAAAGGTTTTTTTTTATGGATATAACACACACAAAACATATTTAAAATTTTCTATATTAGTTTTTTTTTTAAACTTTAAAATTTAAAATTAAAGAATTTGAAGAATTTTTTCGAAAAAACTTTTTTTATTTTAATTTAATTTTTTTTAAATTAATTTAATTTTATTTTATTTTTTGCACAATTATAAATGTAAATAAAAAATTTTAAATAATTTATGTTAAAATCATCTAAAATTACCTATAAAAAAAGGATTTAGAAGTTTAAGTCAAAAATTATTCCACAAGGAATATTTTGAATTTTAACAATTAATTAATTTTAATTAATATTTTAATTATTTATAATTTGAAAGTTAATTTTAATGTGCAATTTTTTATCGCTAAATAAGACTATATGAAACTATAAATTTTTACAGTTGTAGATTTACATGTATAGTTCTTTATTTTGAAAGTCCGCAGTCGCCGTAATATGGCAAGATGCACTGACACGCTTCATACCATCGACGAGATGTTAGAGTAGACCCCGAACTAGTAACCTTTTTGCTTCTAAAGATCACATCCACACCATTCCACCATTTCATCGCCAAACTGATTTTTCTACCTCCAAATCGACATTCCACTTCCACAAAAGTAAGTTTCCTCCGTCGCTGTTTTATATTTCGATTGGGGTTAATTTAAATAAAAACCACAACCTACACAAGCTGAAATGAAAAGCAAGTAAATCTAATACTTGTTATTGATTGAAAGCTGTTCTGTCTGACTTTTCTTTGGAGTTTTAGTGGTAATAGGAACAAACCATTCAAAACGTCCAAAATCCCAAGAGCCAGTTGCCAAGAAAGCGAAAAGAAGGCGCAAAACAGCAGTGATATTCAGGGAATTTTTCTCCATAGCCAGTATAGGGAATCCATAGTCTACTAGTTTATCTGCTCGATGCTTGATACTCAAGTTAAACAAATATTTTTTCAGGAAATAAAAGTGATTAATGGAAGAGGTTCGTACAATATAGACTATAACTAGTGGATCTGCAGATCAGGAGCCTCAACGTCCTATTTGCATCGCGCATTATTCAGCAGATCGTTTTTATTTATTCCTTATTATAATATATATATATATATATATATATATATATATATATATATATATATATTGATTCGACTGATTTCCTAGATAATCAGAAACGTTTCTGAGGGGAACGACATGCATACATATATATGTATTCCTAATAACTTATTGTCTCTTATTAATTCCCTGTAATTCATAAATACTTATACCAAATTTCATGCAAAATGATTACATAACATATCGGAATTATTTTGTGTAACCCTGTAAATGAATTACCAAGTCTATGCCAATACAGAGGGTCTCTACTGACACTTCGACAAAAATTGCAAGTCAATAGCTTGATTTTTCCCGTGACTATCACGGTACATGCAAATTCTTTCCCATAGGTCGTAATGATAAGAAAAACTTTGGTGTGTCCCTGTACACGAACTACAAACAAATACACAACTAAAACTATGCAGCTAATTTCGGTAGACTCATGAATGTGTGTATCAAATTGCAAGTCAATAGCGTGTTTTTTGCGGCTTCTGTCGCGGTACATACAAATTCTTCCCATAGGCCGTAATGATAAGAAAAACTTTGGCGTGTCCCTGTACACGAACTACAAATGGAATGCACACCCAAAACTATACAGCTAATTTCGTGGGGATCATGAACATGGGCACCAAATTTCAAGTGAATAGCGGGATTTTTGCGGCCGCTATCGCACGACAAACACACGAACAGGCGGAACCCAAAACCGTTTTGTGTCTCCACTGACGTTTCGGCAAAAATTATGACCATCAGTTTCCTATAATAAGTTTATGGTGGATAGGGAAATATCTGGTATACATAATTTCTGCATGCACCTCAAAAAGTATATCAATGCCTCCTACAGTCTACTACAGCACAACAATGCGGAATAAATATTAGAAAATTGAGAAACAAATACACTTCAATGTATATTATAGGAGAAAAACACGCTAATGTATGCCCTGCAATTAATTTATTACATTTGAGTGTACAATGGCATACAACCCTTTGTATGTAACTTCCCAATTTCTGCTTCCATTGAATGAGAAGAAAAAAGTTATTTCATTTAATATGACTCATAGAATCAAACTTATTTTAATGAGAATTAATGAAGGAACTAAAAATTCCACATTAAATTTTATCAAAATATTTTCACTTAATTAAAATATTTTAATTAGTTCCAGCTGTAATAGAACGAAAAGTTAAAAATTTGATACGTGACATTTATATCATGTCTGCATCTTTTTGAAATTAGTGTGCTGAAAATATGCTTGAAATGTTCAAATCGCTTACTCAATTAATATATAATACTCCAGAATAGCGGAATTAAATACTAATATATTCTTGGAACGCAGAAAGGAAAAAAATAACACTTTCATCTAAAATTCTTGGAACGATTTATTATTAATAACGAAAACAAATAGCGTATAATGTAATTAATAATTTATTGCATAACGTTACTAGTGAAATCTATTTATCTTCTGCGTTCATGTCGGGAAACATTTCATTTGCTTTAAGTAATGTAACATTCTCACTTAGGTTCGTTTTGCGCAATTATTAATTAATTAATTAAAACTAAAAGCGAAAATGGACAAAGGTTTAAAAAGTTATTTAAATATTCTATATTATATTTAATTCCAAACAAAAATTGTAATTTATTTTTACATATCTTAATGAATAATTCTTTTCTTAAAAACATATTTTCTTTTATGTATATTTTAGATATAGATTAAGTTTTTATTTTTATTTATTTTTTTTTTTTATCTGGAGTCTCGAAGAAAATATTTTCAAATTAGATATAAACTGAAACACAATTTCGATTGAAAACCTAATTTTCAGCGGAGTTTTGTTTCATTTACTTTATTTTTAATTATCTTTTTCTGTTTCATAGAAATATAATACTTATTTTTTCCGACTTGTAATTAAAAATTCAAAATAAATATTGTGATCAAAAGAATATTTATTTCTATGTCAAGAAAAATAATTTTAGATAAGTCTTTTTTAATGTCACTAGCTTCTAAATAAACAATATGTAAAATTTAATTTGAACCTAAAAACAGATATTTCTCATTTTTATGGAACTTTTTTAATATCCTCTGGATAATAATGTAATTCTTTTTAACGAATATTTGGCACATTTTAAAATAAAGAAAAAAATCAAACAGGACTATGTGCACTATTAAAAAAGAAAGAAAGAAAGAAAAAAGAAAAAAAAAAGTTCTGTAGTTTTCCTACAGAAAATTTCTGAACAGATAAAATCTGTAACCACTGATATATTTTTTTTTGTGGGTACATATTTTTTTTTCTGTTTTTCTTACAGAAAAGTTGTTATTAAAGCAGCTTTCTGCTGCTTTAATAACAGCAGCAAGCTGCTTTAATATATTTTTTTAAAGTGTGTACAAAAAATATCAGTTATGGATGATTATTTTCTGTACTGTTCTATTACGTAAGATTTCTGTCAACGTGTATTTCCCCCCCCCCCCCCGCATTACGCGTAAATTTTCGGGCAGTTTTGCTACAGATATTTTTTTAATATATATATACACTGATGGAAGAAAAAATCCCAACACCAAAAAAAAAAATTATTGTACAGTAATGAAATTTCAGCAATACATTTGTGTAGGTAACATATTTAATTGATTAAAGTTTCAAGATCACAGGTAGAGCCACTAGCGAGAAGAGCCATTTCAAATGTGAAATGTTGGTACATTATTAACCGGTGTAACCGTCAGAATTTTGAATGCAAGCATGCAAACGTGCATGCATTGTGTCGTACAGGTGTCGGATATTAGTTTGTGGGATGGAGTTCCATGCCTCTTGCAATTGGGCGGTCAATGCAGGGACGGTTAATGCTGGTTGTGGATGACGCTGGAGTTGTCGTCTAATGATGTCCTATACGTGCTCGATTGGAGAAAGATCTGGTGATCTAGCAGGCCAAGGCAACATGTCGACACTCTGTAGAGCATGTTGGGTTAGAACAGCGGTATGAGGGCGAGCGTTATCCTGTTGGAAAACACCCCCTTGAATGCTGTTCATGAATGGCAGCACAACAGGTTGTATCACTAGACTGACGTACAAATTTGCAGTCAGGGTGCGTGGGATAACCACGAGAGTGCTCCTGCTGTCATACGAAATTGCTCCCCAAACCATAACTCCAGGAGTAGGCCCTGTGTGTCTAGGCCGCAGACAGGTCGCTAGCAGGCGTTCACCTGGCCTCCTTCTAACCAACACACGGCTATCGCTGTAAACAAGGCAGAACCGGCTTTCATCAGAAAACATAACAGATCTCCACTCCGTCCTCCAATGAGCTCTAGCTTGACACCACTCACGTCGCAAACGGCAGTGGTTTGGAGTCAGTGGAATGCACGCTACAGGGCGTCTGGCTCGGAGCTGTCCTTGAAGTAACCGATTTGTAACAGTTCGTTGTGTCACTGTGGTGCCAACTGCAGCTTGAATTTCAGTTGCAGACGCAGTACGATTAGCCACAGCCATACGCCGAACACGGCGGTCTTCCCTCTCAGTAGTGCCACGGGGCCCCCTGGAACCCGGTCTTCTTGAGGCAGTACCTTCCCTTGACCACTGCTGCCAACACTCATGCACAGTGGATACATTCCTGCCAACTCTTTCTGCAATATCGCGGAAAGAAAACCCACCTTCTCGTAGCCCTACTACACGACCTCGTTCAAACTCAGTGAGCTGTTGATAATGGCTTCTTCGTCTTCTTAGAGGCATCCTTGACTAACATTAACCCACTACGTCAAATCTGAACTGTAAATAACGATCACGAACCTTACAGCGCTTATTTAAAGCAAACATCATTTGCATGTTCATAGTGTCGCTACTAGCGCCACACTTATGCGCGTAGCTCGAAATTTGAATCGACGTCATCTTTCAGATGTATAAACACGCCTACCAAATTTCGTTTATCTAGCACAGCTCCTTCCTGGTGTTGGGATTTTTTTTTCCATCAGTGTAAATTTTAGTGTAATACAGGAGGTTATTCCTATGCCAATAACATACCTGCCAACATTCTAATTAATATTCCGTAATTTCTTAGTCTGCTTTTTTTCGCACCAGTATTATTTGAGAGTATTTTTCTTCTATTTAACCCTTTCACTGGCCCCAATATTGCCCGCCATCTGTTGTCTGTTTTTATAACTAATCACTAGCTAAGGATGTGGCTTAGTTGCCGCACAGCTAGTGAAATCACAGCTGGTGACATCATGAGTGAGAATTGAGCAAACACTGAAAACGAATCCAAATGAAAATTCAAAATAATGTTATTAAAATTCAACGTACGTGCTTTTATGTAAAAAAGAGAGAAATAGTTTCAAATTACGCCGACTTTTTCACTGATAAAGCTCGGTGCGAAAAGCAATGTTGCATTGTGCTGCAACAGATGGAGCTTTGTGGTGTTTAAACAACGTTTGTTGATTGCTTTATGACTTGATGCTGAACAACAGAAAAAAAGCCAAATAACAGCCTCTGGAGCTGTGCAGAGCCAATGAAAACACATGCTGCTTCTGAGCAACTGGCCCAAATAAAGGATTTAAAAATTTGTGAATGGTATATTCAGTAATTGGCCCATTATTTCAATTGTCTTTCATCAATTCATGTTAGGTAATATTTTTAATTATTAAGTATATTTTAGTTTTTAAAAATAGAGATTAACTGGTGTGCTTCTTCGTGCTATTCTCACTGGAACAAGATTAAGGCAACTATGATTTCACCTTGATGTTATTTACATAAAAGGATGATTTACAAGTGAAGAAGTTAGTTGATGAACACGTTATGTGACAATTTAGTAAATTAGACAAAATCAACAGCAAAGAGATAATACAATAACTAAAACAACATACGTAACAATTTCCTGTGTCGGTATCTTCGTTATTAGAACACACTGAAGTACCAGCAAATGTTTGATATTTAAAAAAGACACCATAATAAGTTCTTCCACCCAGAATTTTTTTTTTTTTTTCAAAAATGTTACTTGACATGTTCATCCACTCAGCTCTTACGTTGTCCTTGATAGGTCATATGATAACATAATCGTACGTTAAGCTAAAAGCAAATAAGCAAGTATGTTGCATTCCATTTACAATAATTCCTTGAGTCATTCCGATACTTGATACGGACAAATACCTTCGTTTACATTATTGGTGGCTGGTACACGTTAAACCTACAGCGGCCGCAATGTCCTCTATGTCCCCATCCAAATTATACCTCTGGAGATCCGAAGCGGGGAGGCCATTTCCTCCCTCCCTGGAGATTGAAAATTGTGATGGCTACATTTTGAAAAATTACAAAATAAACTTTTGAAAATAAAAATTGTTACACGAATTATGCTGAGAAACAAAAAATTGTGCAAAGCAATATTAAATTAATATAAATTGTACAAAACAATATTTTTAGAAATTCTTCGTACAATTTCATGTAACACAGCCTTGTATACTGGAAAACGAGTATCGAAAATAACCTTAAAATTTATGAATGTGTTTGGCTTTTTCCTATAAGTTATTCTAATTTTATTGATATATGCATAAGAATTGGCTTTCGTATTTTGTGAAAAAAAAAAATAAAAATAAATAAATAAATAATAATAATAATAATAATAATAATAATTCGACTTTGCTAACAGCTACGTGTATTTAAGTACAGTCGGTAACAAAAGTGTCCGAACACTAGCAAAAATTCCTGTGTAAAAAAAGTACACTTCATACGGTTTTGGTAAATAAATCCTTGTCGAATCCTGTTCTTAGTCCGTGTAAGAACATGATTCGATAAGGATTTATTCAATAAAACCGTATGAAGTGTACATTTTTTACATGCGAATTTTTGCTAGTGTTCGGACACTTTTGTTACCGACTATATATATATATATATATATATATATATATATATTGTAGCACCGTATACTGTAAGAATTCTATCTACATTTAGACCAAAATCTTATTCGCCTCAGTAAAATTTCCACTCGCCCATGGCGAGCGGAAATTTCGCGCCCTGTAAATATATCATGGAATCTGGCTACAGATATTTTCAAACATAATGAATGAGTTGCACAATTGTTCCAGTCCTTTCTAAATTTTCATTTTTTTTTTTTTTTTTTTTTTTTCGATAATAGCTTTATAAATTTGGCTAATAAGTTATAAAAAATAATTTTTTTTTCATACCGCTTGCGCATGTGCTATTCAACATTATTCAGTAAAAATGCTAGTATTTCATTCCATATTATTATTTTTAGATGCTTATGGCAATATATTTTCTCTATTATAGCATGTCAAGTTTTCTAAAAAAAAAATTCGTTCAATTATTGAAAACTTTGCATGATGTAAACGAAAAAAATTGTGAAAATTCATCGATCTGGTAAAAAAATCTTTATATCTCTATCAATATATATCTTCATATATATCTAAATAATTAAAAGAAGCATCATAATAAAATGCTAGTTCTACAAAGCATTTCAGGCATTACATTTTACAAGGTTAACCCAAAAACTTTTGCTTTTATTTAGTTTATTGTTGAAACTTTATTTGCTTTCGGAACAAAATTTTTACTAAAATATATGATGTTTAATATGTACTTTATACCCTGGTCAAACTTCAAGACAATAGAATCGGAAACGTCTAAAATCATTTTGTATTTTTTTAGATTCATTTTAGACGTATGATTTTAGACTTTTTTGATTTTAGACGTTTTTGACAAAACGTCTAAAATCAAAAGTGTCCGGAAATTTATATCAAGGTAATGTGTATGTTAAATATTTATCTTATTTTTGTCTTCTATCCCTTCTTTTTTTTTTTTTTTTTTTTACTTTTAAGTTTACAAAATCAACTGTTTTTAAGTTTCTTTATAATTGTTAAGTATATTTATAATTGTTAAATAATTTATGAGATTTAAAATGTTTTAAATAAAGCCTCAATATTCAAACTTGAGAAAACAGCGATTCGTAATTGAAGGCAAACCGTTATTAATAAAGACTTACATAATTAGAGTGATAATTTATCAACTTAATGAACACGGTAAAATATTTACTGTAACAATAAATCGTGTATCTACATGCTCTCACAAGGAATTGATGAATTAACATTGGTTTTCTTAATTAATAAATAAACCAGCTTTAAAAAAAAAAAAAAAATTAAAAAAAATAAAGCTTTTTTTTTTTTTTTTTTTTTTAATGTGTCTTAATAGTATGCGATTGTTTCTTTAGAATAATTAATTTTTCAATGGTTATGGTAAAAAAATAAAACGCGTTGACATAAAAATTAATGTTCATTATAGTGAACTGAATTGAGCATTATTCAAAGTATTTTATAAACAGAAATATTTTTTTCTTTAAGAACAAGTAATCAAATTCATTGCTAGCACATGGAATATACAAAATATTTCTTCTCGTGTAATAAAAAGCTTGTTAAAATAATTTCTGTAATGATCAATTAACTTTATACCAATAAGTATTTGACCACTTTCAAATTTAGACGTTTAATCAACTATCTGTAAATTTTTTTTAGGATTTATCTAGAAACTTTAGACGTACATGGAATATGTCATAACTCATATATTTTAGCAAATTTTTTGTTTCAAAGAGAAAAAGGGGGACCAACAAAAAATTAAACAAAAACCAAAATGTTTTGGATCACTCTGTAAAAAATAAGGCTTGAAATGCAATTTGACTGCAGCATGTGATTATGAGTCTTCTAATTATCTGTATAAATTTTTATGGGGCTACCATATATACTCATGGAGATATAACAGTTTTTTTAAAAGACTGAAAAAGAAAAAAATGCCACGTTTTTAATTATAATATGTAGGATATTAAACTTAGTGCAAAGACGCTTTAAGGAGACTCGGCATACTACATTAGACACAGCTTGCTGCAATCAGAATGAAAAAATGCTAAATATCTTACGAAATATAACCATTTTTACTAAATAATTTTTAACTGTGCATGCGCGACTTTTACAGAAATTTCATTTGCAAAATTTAATAACCAGGTAACAGGTTTTATATAAGTATCGAACAACTTATATAAATACTCCAAACAAATATCGCATAAATTAGAAATTTTACAAAAGTAGAATAAACAGAATTTCAGATCCTCTAAAAATAATATGGTGTGGCACTTAGAGTAAGTACACCAGTGATTGACACTTTTAGAGCAATCTCTGATGTTTTTAATGTTCTAGCCATCAGAATATGTTTTAGGAATATTAAGTTAGTACATATGGCATGAAGACATTCAGAACCACATATATGTTAAAATGTATACATTTGTTAACAATAATTTTTTTTATGAATTTTTATTTGTCACCCACTCAATGTTCCAGTAATTGACACTGCCAGTTTTTCATTTTATCAGCAATTGACACCCTATGTTCCACTGTTTGACACAGCTAGTTATTCATTTTACCAGTTATTAGCACCCTATGCTCCAATGTTTGACATAAATTGTTAAAATTCTTATATGTAAAATATATGATCTTATTATTTTTCATACTTATAAATTATTTCTGGATAGATGTGAATTACTGGAACATGCCAATCACTGGAGCGCCTACCCTACATGACTTTCTCTTACCTTGAAATTCAATACTATAAAGACAGGTTGATGATGAAGTAAAATAACGAGTACTGTTATATAAGCCTACGTTAAAAACAATTTAAATTAGAAAAAAAAAATTAATTTCAATAAATATGATTTTCTTCCATAATTGATTGTGTGATTTTAATAAAAATTGTATTTCTTTCTCCCATTATCTAATGGTGTTTTCCATTTCCTGCGGCTTATTTCCTGTTGAGCTATCTACATGATAGACCAGAGAAGTTTCTGCCTAAAGGTTGTCTGAGTGAGTAATACTGACCGAGGTGTCGGCCTGGATAGCTCAATTGGTAGAGCCTTGACCTTTAAGTCAAAGATCCGGCGTTCGAGTCCCGGTCCAGGCATTATTTTCCCTCAGTCGGAAAAATAAAATTTAAATTTAAAGTAGGCTTCGGAACAAATAATTCTGTTATTTTGCAAATAATTCTGTGTGAGGGGAGGCTACCGTCACCCTCAACCTTCCGTTTAAATATGGTATCTGCATTTACATATAATTTCAATTTCATTTACTTCGAGTTAAATAATTAAAACAGCTGAAGCAGATTCAAACATCGTAGTGAGCGAATAGTTGTAACTTAGCTTCTTCAATAGCTAAAACGCATTTGTTAAACAAAGTAAATTGAATACTATTACCATATTTGCTGAATTCTAAATAGTTTTACTCATTCCCGTTTTCTCTTTTACGAATTTTCACACAGTTTAATATTGTAAATAGAACATAGTTATACAGACAAATTAAATAATGGTCTTATTAAATAACTTCATATTTTGTGTTAAGCAGTCATTAATTCTTTAAATTGTAACACGCGTCAAAATAGTCGACAGTTATTTTAATAAAGCTGGCGTTACATTCAGATTTTTGTATATATTAAACTGAAAAATACAACAGAATTAATGTTTAATAAAACAAAGAAATACCGAAGGCCTCATGTTAAAAAGTGAAAAATAAAAAACTTTACATAAAAAAAAAACTAAAAAAATATATATGAAAAATGTGGATTCAATAATTTTGCTGCCGACTGTACCTACTTTGTTCACCTGACGAAGTGTCGTGATATTATTTCAACCCAAAACAACTGTTACGAGGTTTTTATTATTATTATTATTAGTTTATTTATGCTGTAATGTTTGTATTCTTTTTCTTTAGTATTAACCGTATTTATAAAATCTATACATAGTAACCAATACGTCTGAAAGTTATCGAAAAAACTTTTTTTTAAAAAGGAAAGAAAGAAAAACTCAACTTACAGGCGCTTGAAAAACAAAAAATAACATCTCTAATAACAACCTAATAATTCAGACAGTTACAATGACAAAATTTCAGCTTTATAATAATTTAAATAAAAACAAAAATGTTTGTATATTCAATCAATGGAATAAATAAAAATTGGTAACAACGCCGAACTCACTGTCTGAAAGAAATAATACGACCTGACGTACTAATAAGTGAATATTTATAATACAGGGTAAACACATATAAATACTGATTTTACAACATATTTGCCCTTTAATGACGAAATCTTTTCTGGAAAATATGAGGATAGACATGTTTTCCTTATTCTTAAACTTCGAGAGCAACACATTAAGTATTTTTCGAGATATTCGTGAAAACGTTAAAAAATGAAAGTTTTTTTTATTATTTTGTCCAACACCTGTATGTGGTGCTCTATATGAACTTCTTAAAACATACTAAAGAATAGTTAAAAAAAATTTTAAAGGACGGGAGTTTCGATTGTTAACGGAAATGACGAACTTGCTATGGCAAACAGCGACCCTGTGTAAAGTTCTAAAAAAATTTTTTACATCTTTGATGTTTAAAAAAAGTTTTTATTTTGGTGTCTAAAAATACTTGCATCTAAAGTTTTATCAGTTTCACATCTAGGGGTTGTTTGCTAGAGCGATTTCAAAATTTCTGTTGTACCGTATTCAAAGATTTCGTGAAAACCACATTGCGCCACTTTAGTGTATATTCCTTGTTTTCGGATTAAACAGTAACAGTGTCCTCTAGTTTTGCACATGCGTATTAATATTGGACATTAAAAAAAAAAAAAAACACTATGATTAGTATAAGTTATCTGCAAAAGAAAATCAAAACCAGTGCCATTACATTTACCAATGAACATTTGTATCAGAAAAAAATCTATGTTACACAACGAAACTTAATGCAATATTTGCGATTCCTTTTTCTTTTTTTCATAGGTGTGTACTACATACCTATAAAAAGAAAAAAAAATGAAAATTACTTTATGATGCAAATTTTCATATACGAATGACCCCTTATCGTAAAGACCTTTTTAGGAAACAACTGAAAAACCGCTCATTCAATCACCGATATATCTGTGAATGTTTATGATATTGAACTGAATTCTTTTATAAGGTACTCTATACTGTTGAGTATTAAACTATATCAAAGTTATTTTGCTACAGTCCGCGCATGCGCAGTAATAAATTATCTACTACAACTATCCAGATCTATTTGAATATTAAATGTATTTGCTTTAAACTATAGTATACTGATTTAGCAAATGTTGTCATGTTTTCTGAAAGTTTGATTAAATTTCGAAAAAAAAACCTCTAACCTCTAAAAAACTTGCGAAAAATTTTTTGCATTTTTTAATAAAATATTTATAACTATTTAACTATTTAAGTTACCCTCGCAAAAGTCTACACACGCATAAAATGTGATATTTATAACTACATCTAAAATTTGCAGATGAATAAATCACAAATATTTTTTTATTTTATTGGATTTGTTGTTCGCCCCCTAAAGGTCTTCGGGATGAAATTTTTTCTGGAAATTACGAGGAAAGTCGTGTGTTCCTTATTCCCAAAATTCGAGAACAACACATTAAGTATGTTTCGAGATATTTGACAAAACGTAAAAAAATTTAAAGTGTTTCCATTATTTTGTGAAAACACATGTATATTATGCCTAAAGCTGTAATAGTAAGTCAACAGTAACACGTAATTACCCTACATGACCATATGAGTTTCACATCACATTATTTTTCAAAAACATTCAATAAAATGTTGTAACTTATAAAGTAACACTAAAATGTAAAAAAAAAAAAAAATAATAAAATAATAAATAAATATAATAATAATAATAACAAAAAAATAATAATAATAACTAATATATACTATGTATATATATATATATATATATATATATATATATATATATACATAAAAGTTCTCATATATTTCATTCCCTACATGGGAGAGCTCCCCTGAAGGAGGTCCTCATATGTTTTGGGATTAATTTTTATTTATCCTTGGCTATCTTGCTTATTTATTATAGTTTTATATTTCCTTTTGCTGCATTTGCGCATGGTTATATAAATACTCAGTTCTAGTTTTATATTTAAAAATTCAAGTGTTATTTCATCTAATTTTTAAGATTTATCTTATATGTATAGTAACCCAATGCACCACATTGTTGAATATAAAATTCTACATTTCATCAGAAAATTGGCTCCAATATTTTGGTACAATGTTTCACTCCATTAGTAGTTTCACTCTTTTGTAGTAAGTACCACTTAAATGCTGAAACTTCGCACCAGAATATTGGTTGCAGCTAAAAATGCCTATTTTACTCTATTCTTTTGGCGAAGCGTTGAACTATTATTTTTAACACTGCAACATGTACAAAGGTCGTCAACGGGGGACACTAGTGGTCCGCAGAAAAGTCTCGTTGATATATCTGTTTTTTTACACAATTTTATTTCTCTTGGTATGTTTGTTCATTTATTTATGTATGTGGGCGGTCAAATCCAAATAATTATAAGATTAAATAAATAAATATATATATATATATATGTATATATATACCACGTTTTTAAATTTTCTCTTGAATCATAGCTATTAAAACAATATTAGTACTTTATCAATGTGTATGTAATTTTTAAAGTGATAATGACGTTAGCTTTTGTGAGATGCATAATTTAACTATTTACAATTTTTTAACGTTCACGTTTAATTAAATGTATTTATTTTTAGGTCGAAAGAAAATGAACTCGTAATTTTTTTTTTTTTTTTTTCAACAATTAAATTACAGCTAATATTTTAATGGCTATTTAAAAAGCGATTAGGATGTTATTATTTTCATGTTTCAATTAATTAAAAGAAACCTAATCAAAAAATCGAAAATCGAAAATCGGGTTTCGAAGTATTGTGTTGTCACCGTGTTCTGAGCTACTGTGAAAGTTTCAAATGTCTAGCTAGTAGGGAAGTTAGTTAAAAATCGGTTGCAAGATTTGTACCGGACAAACAAGAATAGAAGTTAATAAAAACATGGTAAAATTAAATTTCTATCTACTTGCTATCATCAGACTGAACTGAAATTTTTCATACATGCATAACTATTATGTCAATACATGGTCGAGCAGTAACGGGTGACAATCTTACCTGTTTTGAAAATTTCTGTCCTTTTTTTTTTTATAAGAAAAAAAGAGTTTGCTGTATTTTACATTAAATGAGTAGATTTCTTATTTATAAAATGGATATTATTTGATAATTATTTCTAGAAATATATTTGTATTTCTTAATGCATATTGTTAATGGTCCATGGATTCTTATATTATAAATTTGGTGTTCTATTTTTTATAATTTTATAAATTTAGTGTTCCTTTAAGTCAAACTATTATCTAGTTCTGCTTGAGTGGTTATTTTTAGTTTATTTTACCATGTTTTTATTAACTTCTATTCTTGTTTGTTTGCCTGTTTGTTTGTCCGGTACAAATCTTGCAATCGAATTTTAACTAACTTCCCTACTAGCTAGACATTTGAAACTTTCACAGTAGCTCAGAACACGATGACAACACAATACTTCGAAGTCCGATTTTCGAATTTTCGAATGGTTTTCTTGTAATTAATTAAAATATGAAAATAATAAGCTCCTAATAACTTACAAATAGCCATTAAAATATTAGCTATAATTTAATTGTTGCCAAAAAAAATTTACGAGTTCATTTTCTTTCGACCTAAAAATAAATACTTTTAATTAAGCGTGAGCGTTAAAAAAAATTGTAAATAGTTAAATTATAGTTGTAAATAGTTAAAATAGACTTCATACGCATTGATAAAGTGCTAATGCAGTTAGTTCTATAGCTATGATTCAACAGAAGATTTAAATACATGGTTTATAAAAAGTTTTTTATCTTATAATTATTTTTATTTTATTTTATTTATTTATTTTTTATACCTTCAGTTTATACCTAGAATCCTTTACTTACAAATTTTGTTGATAATTCACTCACTCTTTTTAATGCAAGATGCTATTTATCGTGTAAGTTTGAGTATAACCCCTTTGTATTTAGTTAAAATCGATTTTTACTGCCTTATTCCTTGTATGAAATCAGTTCTAATTCGTTAATGCAGTATAAGTTTAAAGGTGTCAACCGTGATCATTCATATAGGTAATTTACATTTTCGTCGAATGCGAGGGTTTTGAATATCAGTAATCTCGTGGAATAGTATAATTTGCTAACCGTAATCCTTGTTAATTCTTTCCTCTATTAATTTGATTTAGTGAAGTGTGCCAGAATAATTTATTTTAATCACATGCTTGAATTATTTTGACAATATATATCTCCTCTGTTCATTACGAATGCGTATTTTTATAACCACAATGTGAGCTACATTTTCATTTAGTAAATTATAAATATTATTCATGGTTTAAAAAAGAAAAAAAAAATGTGTATTTTTATAACCACAATGTGTGCTACATTTTCATTTAGTAAATTACAAATATTATTCATGGTTAACAAAAAAGAAAAAAAAATGTGTATTTTTATAACCGCAATGTGTGCTACATTTTCATTTAGTAAATTATAAATATTATTCATGGCTTGAAAAAGAAAAAAATCAACAGGGCAGTCATTGGGGACTGCCGATAGAAGTGAAAACTAAGTAACTTGTGAATTGTATCGTCGAGCTATTAGATTATTATTTTTGAATTATTTTTGGTTTGTAAAGAAGTATTAATATTGTAATATCACTAAAATAATTTTCTTTTTCTTTTATTATTTATTTGAAACTTTATATTGAAAGCAAAAAGAAGAATATAACAGTCTGTATAAAAACACGTGCTTGTACTTTGTGAACTATGTATATACTGTGGAAAATTGTGAACTATGTATATACTGTGGAAAAAGTACATACATACATAGAATATAGAACTAGAAAGAGACAGATGCCAGTAGCCAGTATACTACTCGTATTAGTATACATTTTGTACATATATATATATGTACTAGCAGGCTACGCCCGCTTCGCTGGTCACTATTTTTAAATGAATCACAATAATTAATGAATTCTCAAAATTGCATTAATTTTTATCATGTGATAAAAAAAGAAAAAAAAAATCTGATCAGGAAAAATGTCGCACCGGGTCCCCACTGCCTTCGGCAGCGTAGACCCGTGCACTGCGCGCAAGTATTCCTTCACCATCCTTATGACTTCTCAAAATTCCATGTTATTACTCATAAACTTTCATTCTCAAGAAAAGGAATTAAAAAATATATCATTTAGCATCGGGTAAAAACTCACACCGGGACGCCACTGCCTTCGGCAGCGCAGACCCATGCGCGCTGCGCGCGCACGTTTGAGGATATACGTGCGCTGTACACGCATATTCCTTCTCAACTCAAACTTTTATTAAGAAAATTAAATTTTAAAAAAATCTTTTATCATCGGGTAAAAACTCGCACCGGGTCCCAAACCCATGCGCGCTGCGCGCCTATTCCTTCCCCACCGTTCCAGCCCCTCCTAATTAACTTGCATATACCAATTTTGAACGGTCTTACTCAATTAGCTGAGATGCAAAAGAAAACCTGATCAGGACACTTTAAATTGTAAATCAGGTGAAATCTCGAATTCCACTTTCGATAATGTAAAAGAACTTTAAAATATCTTTCGAACGATGTATTAAAAATAATTTAATCATAATTAGAATATGAAATATTGAAATTAAAAATATTACAGCGCCATCTGGCGGTAGAAATTTCTGTAATCTATTGTTCCATTCCAGATCAACAAAGCTTTCAAATGATGTATTACTCATGAAATTATTTTAATTAGTAGATGAGATACAAAAGAAAACCTAATCAGGACACCTCAAAACGTGTAAATCGTGTGAAATCTCGAATTCCATTTTCGATAATGCAAAAGTACTTTAAAATGTGTATCAACTAAAATAAGCTTTCAAATGATGTATTACTTATGAATTTTTTTAATTAATAATTGAGATACAAAAAAAAACTGATTCAGGGCACCTCAAAACGTGTAAATCTGGTGAAAACTTTCAATAATTTAAAAGAACTTTAAAATATCTTTCGAATGCTGTATTAAAAATAATTTAATCATAATTAGAAATTGAAATATTGAAATTTTAAAATATTACAGCGCCATCTGGCGGTACAAATTTCTGTATTCCACTGTTCGAAAAGCTTTCTAATGATGTATTACTTACGAAATTATTTTAATTAGTAGCTGAGATACAAAAGAAAACTAATTCAGGAGACCTCAAAACGTGTAAATCTGGTGAAAACTGTCGATAATATAAAAGAACTTTAAAATATCTTTCGAATGATGCATTAAAAATAATTTAATCATAATTAGAAATTGAAATATTGAAATTTGAATGTATTACAGCGCCATCTGGCGGTAGAAATTTCTGTAATCCACTGTTCGATTCCAAATCAAAAAAAGCTTTCTAATGATCTATTACTTATAAAATTATTTTAATTAGTAGCTGAGATAAAAAAAAAAAAAAACCTAATCAGGACACCTCAAAACGTGTAAATCGGGTGAAATCTCGAATTCCATTTTCGATAATGTAAAAGTACTTTAAAATGTGTATCAAGTCAACAAAGCTTTCAAATGATGTATTACTTATGAAATTTTTTTAAATTAATTTCTGAGATATAAAAGAAAACTGATTCAGGACACCTCAAAACGTGTAAATCTGGTGAAAACTTTCGATAATTTAAAAGAACTTTAAAATATCTTTCGAATGATGTATTCAAAATAATTTAATCATAATTAGAAATTGAAATAATGAAATATTGAAATTATAACAAATAATTAGCAATAAATTAAAATTGCGACTATAATTTGAGATTTAAACTATCCTATCTCTCAAGTTGGATCGAACTGCACATGGTGTGCGAATTTTATTATAATCGGTTAAGTGGTTTAGGAGTCCATTGAGGACAAACATTGTGACACGAGATTTATATATATTAAGATGTATATGAGGCATGCCGTGCATTGCGCTACATATATGGATATACATGTAGAGAGATATACTGTTTGTATATATATAATGTATACTAATAACACACGGAGGTATATCTATGTAAATATATATACAGTATACATATAGCTCATGGAAAGCGTTCAGGGACGATGACGCGGTTCCATGATTTTTGTTCACCACTTCAAAAAAAAAAGAAAAAAAAAAGTGCATTTTTATTACCACAGTGTGTGCTACATTTTCATTTAGTAAATTATAAATATTATTCATGGTTTAAAAAAGAAAAAAAAATGTGTATATTTATAACCACAATGTGTGCTACATTTTCATTTAGTAAATTATAAATATTATTCATAGTTTAAAAAAAAAAAAAGATGAAAGGAAAGAGAAATATGCGTATAGATTTTCCGTCCAGTAAATGTAATGAGAAATTACAATATCTGTTAAATAAAGCTATCACGAATATTTATGTTAAATTCATATTCACGTATGCGTATTTATATATTTATGTATGTTTGTATTTATTTACATGTGAATAACGCTTTCAGAATCTACGAGCTCTTAAAATTTTGCTAAATACTAGTTTGGATATAATTCAAAAAATAATTATTTTTGCGAAATTTGAAAGGGTTTTAAATATAAAAACTTGATTTTGTTTTCTTTTCCCGAAACAAACTAATGAGAATTGTATTTATGAAAACAAATCAATATAATTCCACTATGAATGATTTTCACAATATAGTTCGAGAGAAAATCGTAATTGAGTTACGATATATTACAATATATCTTATTTAGCCTACGTATTTCTCGCAGATTTGCACGCATGTTACAAAGAGAGAATAAATTTTTAAATTAAAAAACTGTTTAATAATTACTTTCTTTTACCCATAGGGTCGAAAAAGTATTGTTTTAGGGTCAAATTTTCGAACGTGTGTTTTTGCTATATTTACATGTTCTGAGGTCCCCTGAAAACGAAAATCTTGTTTTTAGCGAATGGTCTGTGTGTCTGTCTGTCTGTGTGTCTGTTATCAGCCTATCTTAAGAGCAAATAGTAGCAGAAAGTCCAAACTCGGTATTCTAAATGTGCATCATATAGGGATGCTACAGTAAGTTTTTCGTTGGGATGAAGCAAATGGTTCGTGTACAGGGACACTCAAAAGTATTCAAATACATTACGTCTATGGGGAAAATTGCAGGTAAGTAGAGTTTAACATCTATAGACTGCACTAAAACAAATGAAACCAATATATATTTTTTGTAACAGGGATAGTCAACTGGGAAAAAAAATTGTGTATGTAGGAGCCTCGCCTCCCCCCCTGGGAGGAAGTCCCCCCTCGAGGGCAGTAAATTTTCATGATGGATATCTTTCAAAACAGCTCGCCAATACTTTTAAAACGAATGGTTGAACCATCGATCTGCGATAATTTAAAATAAAATTATCATTTTTACTTTCCGAACACTATAGTTAGTAAAGTATTGTAATCATATCAAAAATCCGAATTTGAGATTTTGAAGCTTCTATAAATTTCGAAGTCCCCTGAGTCCGTTTCCACTATTTTTACGATGATATATGTATGTATGTGTGTATGTATGTGTGTATGTCTGTGAGTGAACACGCTAGCGTCTAAACGCTTTGTTTGAATAAGCTGAAAGTTGGTACGTATATTGTAAGTTACCATAGTACGAACCCTATAGATTTTGGTGAAGCTAGCACTTATAGTTTTTTACAGGGACACCAGGAAAAATTCTTTATCATTATGGCCTATGGGGCCAAATTTTTAAAAGTGCGATAGCGTCTAAACGTTTTATTAATCTGAGCAAAAAATTTGTACACATGTTATAGGTCACAGTTGCACGAACTGTGTAGATTTTGGTGAGTTTAACACAATTTTTTTTTACAGAGGCACAAAGAAAAATTCTTTATCATTATGGCCTATGGGGGCAAATTTATTAAAGTGTGATAGCGTCTAAACGCCTTATTAATCTGAACAAAAAATCTGTACACATGTTATAGGTCACAGTTGGATCAACTGTATAGATTTTGGTGAATTTAGCACTTACAGTCTTTTTACAGGGACACAAAGAAAAATTCTTTATTATTATGGCTTATGGGACCAAATTTTTAAAAGTGCGATAGCATCTAAACGCCTTATTCAATTGAGCTGAAAATTTATATGAATATTATAAATCACTGTTGCACTAAATATAAGCATTTTGGTGAATCTAGCATTTATAGGTTTTTACAGGGACACAACCAAAAACTCTTTATCATTATGATCTTATGGGCTCAAAGTTCAGTAGCGTTAAATAAAACATCGTGTAATATATATGGAGAAAGATACTCAAACACTCTATTATGGTTTTCTCTCTTTTCATTGTTTAACAACTCCTCTTTCTTTACTTTATCTACAAAACTGTTAATTACTCAATGTTCGGAAAGTCGAGTGGAGTCACTCGAGATTTTTTTTTCTTTTTTTAATGTAATATTGAGAATAAATTCAGCATATTATTATTATTTTTTTTTTATTATTATTATTTTTATTTAGTGTTATACTACTTCTCTAATGTGGAAATCGTCTGCATTATCATAAAAGATCATTTTTTAAAATAATAATTTTAATAAATTATTTTTTAAAAACAGAATTATTTTTTAATAGCCGAATTAAATTCTATATAAATGTAGGTGCATTAATGAAACGGGGGTTGAGGGGGGCGGTAGCCCCCCCTCACACAGAACTAATTATCATATAAAACTCTTCCGAAGCCTAATTTGAATTGTTTAACACAGGTTTACGTAATAGTACACGTTATCTTACCTCTTAATCTGCAACCTGTATTTATAGTATTAAATTTCAGAGTTAGAGAAAGTCGTGTGAGTGACACACCAGATTATTTTTTAGCTATAATCAAAACTACTTCTTGTTTTTGCATTGTGTTTAAATTTGCATAAAATTTCAAGATGTATCTGTAAAAACAATAAAGTTTTACATTAGGCCTTAACTTTTTTTTCAGCACTCTACTGTGTATTTCCCATTGTGTTACACTCACACTGGCTAAATAAATCAAACTTTCAACATAAGGTTGAGGTGAGACGCAAAAGTAAAACTTTTAACGCATCATAAAATTTTATTATCCGTGACTTATTTTGGAAAAATAAGTTTTTCATCTTAAACAGCAGATATTTAAAATTTTTATTATGTAATATTCTCGTGATCAATTTTCCTTTTCTTGATGCCACTCTTTTTCAATGAATGCCTCTTGGCCTTGCGATTCATTAAAATCTCCACTATTAAAACCAGAAAAGATACAAAATAGCCGCTTAAAAGAAAAATGAATGCTGGTGCAACATCAATCAATGTCAGTTTTCTATTAGTAGGATAGCTTTCCGAATCTTTCAAATAACGCTTTTTTGTCACGAGAAAAAAATGATCTTTTAGGTACAACTATAGTATTTCCCCTCAGCTGAATTTGGCGATTTTTCTTTGGCGACGATTTGAACGATAACGACGTCGTTCTGGATTGTTTGCGATATAATATGGCAGCCTACATGTTTTTTATTTTGGATTTATGATTTTATGATTTATAATTTAGCTTACGATTTTATCATTTATGCTATATGATTTTTAGATTTATGATTTAGCCATAATCGCCAACGAAAAATCGCCAAATCTAGCTGAGGGGAAATACTATAGTTGTTCCATCTTTTACATATTTCATGTAAATACCAGAAGCCATCAGCTTATGCACGAATGTGTCGAGAATTTTTTTACAACAGAAATTTTTTCCGACTATCATCGCTCTGACACTCGGAAAAAAACGGTCTACTGAGATGAAGTATTTTTCCCCGAAAATATGAAGGTGATTCCCTGGCGTGGAACACAGCAACATTTTGCTTCTTACTCAAGTGAAAAAAGTCCCTTAAGGCTGTACATCAGTCAGATAGCCCCCTTTCTCCCTTTCTATGTTATCCAATGGGATTTTCGTTGCTTCGTTTTATACAAATATTTCATTCAAAAAAGTAGTTTTTTAAATTCTGTTTTTTAAATTCTGTTTTTTCTGTTCTCTTTGGACACGTCGCGTTTTAGCTTAGTGAGCAATTTTTCAAAAAAATCAATTTAAATATTTTATTTCAATAAGTAAATTATGAAGTCTAAGTTTGGATCTCTAAGTAAAATATTTAAATTTATTTTTTCGAAAAATTGCTAACTAAGCTAAAAGATGACCTGTTCAAAGAGTGATATTCAAAAAACAGAATTTGAAAAAGTTCATTTTTGAATGAGATATTTTTATAAAACGAACCAACGAAAATCCCATTGGTTAACATGGGAAGGGAGAAAGGGAGCTATCTGACTGATGTACAGCCTTAAAGCCGTTTTGCTACTTAAATTATTGCGGAGAATGCCTTTTTCAATTTCTAAAAATTTTTCTTCTTTCAAGGCCCTTAAGTTCTCGATAATATACCATTTACTGTAGGTCATGCAACGGTAGTCTCCTTTTTCTACAGCCTTGGCCAATTCTGACAAATCTCTTATTTTGGTGAGGGGAGGCACTGAAAGAAAAGAAAGAAAGACGGAATCATACGATAAGCAAATCAACATTCCTCCGATCACGCATGAATAAATAAGGATTTTATCGGCAAACGATGGAGGTGTTATAATTGAATTCTGTTTCATCAATTCTGAAAAGACATGAAAGAATATTTTCTCGAAGTCATACTTGCGTTTTAAGGTGATGTAATACAGTAGGGGCAGTACAATCAGAAATGATGCCAATATCATCCAAACTGGGTATGAAAACATTCGAAAGATACCAAAAATCTGTGGTTTGTATTCTGGTTTTTCTGATGACAAATGCATAATTATTCATTATCCACGGATAACAAAAATCCACAGCTGCGACAGACTCTTCGTTCATAACAAATGAATTAATTCCGATGTCAGCTTCAGAACGGTTTATTTTTCCAATAAATTCTTTAACAAAATTTTGACTGTCTACTTTACGATAATCAACATCGAAATAAATTCTTTCAAACTTTTCTGTATATTGTTGCAAGAAGATTCTAAGCGCCAGTAATATTCGACCTAATACATGTTTTTTGTCGGATAGGTATTTTATTTGTTTTTCAAAAGTCGCATTTATTAGAGATTTAGTCCTAATATTAGGAATCAAAGTAAGTCTTACTGTGTTTTGGATATTCATATCAAATTTGATTTGATAAGAAATAGGAATTATAATGCTTATCTAAAAAATGTAGTATAATTACATTTAATTTAAATGGAATTTAACTCATGTTTACTGAAAATCTTTGATTATTTTAAAATATGCCTATTTTTCTTGATACAATTATGAAATCCAACATTATTTTATGTTCTCACTTTTTTGATGTCACAAAAATAAGGTATATATATTTTTTATATGTTGTATTAAAAATTAAAACTGATGCATTTTCAAATATAAATCCCTGAAACTAATTAAGCAATAACTTCTTTTATTTAAAAATCGCAAAACGCAAAAAAAAATATATATACATTTTTTTTATATATATATTTTATATTTAAAACATGTACTAGTACATGCAAAGTAATAGAAACTTTACTAAAAATTATATAAATATATATACATATATATGTGTGTGAATTTATAAAAAGAAATTTATTTAGGTTTATAATATTGTTTTTGGTTGTTCGGTTTTCGTTGAAGTCAATGACATTTAACGTTACACTAGGGCGAATCTTGAGTAATTTTTAGTAAATTCATTCTAAATTCTTATAAAACGATTCAAATGTTATTAATACTCCAATTATACAGTTTTTTGTGATTCTTGCACACTAATGATGGTGTTAACAATACTCGCATACAGGTATGTTTAATAATTTCTCACAAAAAAAGAAATAATGACGAAATTACCTTTCTTATTGTAAGTTATTCATAGAGTATATCTTTGTTTGTGACTATAGTTACCGGAGACTGATTTAAATATGATTTATTGATAAGCGATATCGTCAAAAGTACATGAGTCTTACAAAAAATTCCTTATCAGATAGAAAAATTTTCGTTCTTTAAATGGATGTTTCTTCTTTAAACAGAGTTAAGATATTACCAAAATCATCTCAGCAAAATAATATTCATTCGGCCACACCTTTAATTTAAACGTTTGATTTAGAGAAATATTTTTTATTCAGCATTAGCAATGATGCAGAATATTGGCTGACTTTGCAACCTATCAAAGAAGTAACGAGGTGATTTTCGGCAAAAGCATAAATCCTACTGCAGAGTTGTATAAAAAAATAAGTAAAAAGCACAGTACTACTATATGTATCACGCAAACAAGAATCGATAAACATTTAAAATACTGTCTTGTATCTTGTCATGTCTGTCGAATATTTAAAGATTTCTCTATAAAAGTATATTCTGAAATTGGCGTGTGGAAGATTTTGTATAAATTAGACCAAATTTAAACATAAAAAAGGATGTCTTATATAAATTACTGTTTGCATATTTTATTTATTGTTGCTTAGAAACTGTACCAGCTTCAAAAGAAAAAAAGCACTCTGATTGTTTTTTATAAACATAAAATTAGTTTATTTATGTATATATTTTTCAATTTGACTTGCAAAATATGAAAATATAGGTATATTAAGTAAAAGAGTGATACTAAGCCCTCCGACCAAAAAAAAAAAAAAAAAAAAAAAAACAGAATGCTTGGATGTTGGGTAACCTACATTCTATTTAGAATGCATCGAAAAATATTATTTTGATATTACATTAAACATTTTGAGAAAGAAAGATAAAAAAAAATCTGGTGTGCTAGTCACGATTTTCTCACATGACTCTTTTCGGGGGTGGGGAGTTGCATGGAGGAAGCGTTGCCCCGTACATATAGTATTGAAAAAAATGTCTGGTTGGCTGCTACTAATATAAACATTTTTTCTTAATTTCACATTGGAAAGTTACAAAACAGTCTTCATTATTTACATTTATACGAATTTTTATTCTATACGGCCATATTAAAAATTATATATATTTATATATATATATAATGGATATCTACACTGCCATTTGTTGAGCGATTCGTCCTGGCCTGGGGGCAGGGGCACTTTCTCCCTGTGCCCTCTATCTGAGGCATTCTTGTCGCCCTAAATCAATTAAAAAATTGTCATAAAATTTAATCATTCTGCCATGGAAGTATTTCTAAGGGGTCCTGAACTATATTTACGCGAGGTTCGGAGAAAACCACGTAACAACTAGATCAACGAGCTCGACCTGGAATTAAATCCGGAAATTCCCGTCTACCAATCTTGAGCTCAGAATCGCTCGGCTACTGATGGAACTTTTCAGAGAGTGAAAAATTAACTTTATTTCTTACTAAAATATTAATAATTTAAATAATTTAAACTCTAATTCTTTGTAAGGAAAATGAACAAAATATTTCAGTTCTTAAATGAAATATAAACACTTTCAATCTAACATGGTTTATATTAATTGTACAGACCTAACGTGTTAAAAAATTTCTGCTTTTTATTATTATTATTATTTTAATTTAATAAGGCTTATAATATTTTCTAATATAGTCCATTATAACAATCTAATAATGATTCATGTACATTTTTAATGCACAAAAGGATTTAAGAACGAGTTATTATTTATTTTACGGAATAAAAATTAGTTTTCCTAATGCAAATTGAAATAAATTACGCCAAAATATAATTACATTAATTGAAAATAAAACACTAATGCAAAATTAGCTTAAATTTCCCTTATTACTACGGTGAAGTTTTATTTTTGGTAATTAGATAAATTATTTGCTATTTTAGGAACATTTTCATTAAGAACATTATTATAGTTATCGATAATTTTCCTTTGCGTTAACTTTGTTGATAAATTACCACGGTGGAAATTATGTAAATATAAGGACAGCATATCTTTTCCAGCACTTGGTTATTTTTTTTTTAAACCTTTTTCCAAAAAATGATTATTCAGGTACACAATTAGCTATTCCAGAATGATAAATTGTTCATTCATATTAGGAATTTTCATTATTAATGCGGTTTCTTTGTAATTAATCTTAAATTCTGTCACTATATTTAAATATGCTTAAAAGATTTATATACACTGTAAAAAAAATAACTATTACCAGCTGCAAGAAACTCTCATTTTCTCCAATCACAGAGAGTTTCTTGCAGTTGGTAATAGATACTTTTTTACAGTGTATGTATCAAGTGACTTATAAACAGAACGATTTTATTATTATTATTATTATTATTTTATTATATGAATTAAGGAATACTTTCTACTTTTATTTCCATAATAAGAAAAATGAAATCTCCTTTTTTTCTCACACATAAAAAAAAAAAAAAAAAAAAAAAAAAAAAAAAATTATACAGACACGACATTATTTCATTATTTAAAACATGAAAATCTGACATTGACAGATTTTAATTTAGTGCCAGAGGCCTACTGCTAAACTCGTTAATATCGACAAATTCTTCTTTAGTTAATTCGTGACGATCTAAATTCCATGATAAAGTTTTCATTAAATCAAACCAATGTGTTTCAGCTGCAGATACTGTAACAAATAACGTTGGAAGTCCAAACTGTCTTACAGCCGCAAAACAACGTTTTTTCTCTTTTTCCCAATGAGGGGGAGGTGTGCATTGGGGGGGACTCATGTCAAAGGTGTGCCTTTGGGGGGGACTCATGTCAAAGTTGTACCTTGGGGGGGACTCATGTCAAAGTTGGGCCTTGGGGGGACTCATGTCAAAGTTGGGCCTGGGGGGGGAACTCATGTCAAAGTTGGGCCTTGGGGGGACTCATGTCAAAGTTGTGCCTTGGGGGGACTTCATTCAATAAATCCCCATTCAATAAACCGACTGAAATAGGCCCTTAGCACTATTAAGAGTGACGTATAGAAATTCGACAACGCTCGGCCTTGGGGGTACTCATGTCAAAGTTGTACCTTGGGGGGGGACTCATGTCAAAGTTGTACCTTGGGGGAGACTCATGTCAAAGTTGGGCCTGGGGTCGACTCATGTCAAAGTTGGGCCTTGGGGGGGGGGACTTCATTCAATAAATCCCCATTCAATAAACCGACTGAAATAGGCCCTTAGCACTATTAAGAGTGACGTATAAAAATTCTACAACGCTGGCCTTGGGGGGACTCATGTCAAAGTTGTACCTTGGGGGGGGACTCATGTCAAAGTTGTACCTTGGGGGAGACTCATGTCAAAGTTGGGCCTGGGTGGGACTCATGTCAAAGTTGGGCCTTGGGGGGGGACTTCATTCAATAAATCCCCATTCAATAAACCGACTGAAATAGGCCCTTAGCACTATTAAGAGTGACGTATAAAAATTCTACAACGCTGGCCTTGGGGGGACTCATGTCAAAGTTGTACCTTGGGAGGGACTCATGTCAAAGTGGGCCTGGGGGGGACTCATGTCAAAGTTGTGCCTTGGGGGGACTGCATTCAATAAATCCCCATTCAATAAACCGACTGAAATAGGCCCTTAGCACTATTAAGAGTGACGTATAAAAATTCGACAACGCTGGGCCTTGGGGGGACTCATGTCAAAGTTGTACCTTGGGGGGACTTCATTCAATAAATCCCCATTCAATAAACCGACTGAATTAGGCCCTTAGCACTATTAAGAGTGACGTATAAAAATTCTACAACGCTGGCCTTCGGGGGACTCATGTCAAAGTTGTACCTTGGGGGGGACTCATGTCAAAGTCGGGCCTGGGGGGGGACTCATGTCAAAGTTGTGCCTTGGAGGGACTTCATTCAATAAATCCCCATTCAATAAACCGACTGAAATAGGCCCTTAGCACTATTAAGAGTGACGTATAAAAATTCGACAACGCTGGGCCTTGGGGGGACTCATGTCAAAGTTGTACCTTGGGGGGGGACTCATGTCAAAGTTGGGCCTGGGGGGGGACTCATGTCAAAGTTGGGCCTTGGGGGGACTTCATTCAATAAATCCCCATTCAATAAACCGACTGAAATAGGCCCTTAGCACTAATTAAGAGTGTATTATAAAAATTCGACAACTGTACCGACTGAAATAGGCCTCTAGCCCTAAAAAAAAAAATCATTAATAATATTTAATATACTGTAACCCTGGTTTTATTTAAAATACCACAACTATCAACGAGTAACAGTTATTTTTGTAACTATTAATTACAGGGATATATTTTCAATTACAAAAGTATTTTTAATTTGGAAACCTATTACCATAATAATAATTACGATAAATTCTTTGAAGTTGATGGGATAATTCATCAAAAAAGTTTTTATTAATACATAGAATTGTCAAGTTTATATGATTCAACAAAAAAATTTTAAAACGTGGTATATAAAAATTTCTTTTTATTTTGTAATTATTTTACCATGTTTTCATTAACTTCGATTCTTGTTTGTTTGTTTGTTTGTTTGCCCGGTACAAATCTTGCAATCTATTTTTAACTAACTTCCCTTCTAGCTAGACATTTGAATTTTCTCAGTAATTCAGAACCCGGTGACAACACAATACTTCGAAGTCCGATTTTCGAATTTTTTATTAGTTTTTTTTTAATTAATTAAAATACGAAAATAATAACCTCCTAATAGCATATAAATAGCCAATGAAATATTAGCTACAATTTAATTGTTTCAAAAAAAAAAAAAAAAAAAAAAAATACGAGTTCATTTTCTTTCAACATAAAAATAAATACATTTATTTAAACGTGAACGTTAAAAAATTGTAAAAAGTTAAATTATGCATCTTACAAAAATTGACGTCATTATTAATTTTAAAAAAATTATTTGCTGTAAAATTGATAAAATTTTAATTTTAAATTTCAAATCTGTAGAAAAATAATCTGTAACTTCCATTTTTCGAATGTAAACATAAACATTTCATTTCAAAGGGTCATATTTACACAATAAATATCCAATTAATATACTAATTAAAAAGAAAATAATAAATATTCTATCATAATTTGAAGTCAAATTTGTTTTCAAATGTCTAAATAAGGTGTCCGATATAAGATATTAAAATATTGCAGCGGAATATTTGATATCTCTCATCCTTGACAGAAAAAAAAAATCGCCAAATTATTTGGCGAACATATTTAGTTCCTTTCAAAAATCATGGATATTTCAACAATCTATATTAAGAAAGCAATCAATAATATGAAATAATATATCGTACAATGCATATTAAGAAAATATCCATGTGGTATGTATATTTTCGTAATACGTTTTTGGTCGCCAAATACAAAAATCGCCAAGGACGACACAATTTTGAAATTTAAAATTAAAAGCTTATCAATTTTACAGCCAAGTAACTCAATGTAACACATGTAGACAATAACTTATATATAACTATATCCAAATATGAGGATTAAAATTAGAAAATATTTTTTCTTAATTTTTAATATTTTTTTACAAAAATTCCAATGGATAATTAACATAGGAAATCTTTTTTTTTTTTTTTTTTGGCCCCACTGACGGTTAGTGACCTCACACTTCGCTTGCTATGATTCAACGATTCAACAGTAAATTTAAAAACATGGTATATAAAAAGATTTTTATCTTATAATTAATATTTATTTACTCGCTTTCTTGTTTAGTATTTATCCAGTACAAATCTTGCATTTGATTTTTAACTCAGAACACGATGTCAAGGCATTTTTTTAATACTTTTATTCAATTAATAAATGTTTGATAATTTCTTATAATTGCTCTCTTTATTACGCATTTAATCATTTTCTTTCAAGTTGGTGAGATAATGCATAAAAAAAAAAAAAAAAAAAGAAAAAAAAGCTAAAAATTATTTATTAATGCATAGAATTGTCAAGTTTATATGATTCAACAGAAAATTTAAAAACGTAGAATATAAAAATTTCTTTTCACCTTTAATTATTTTCATATAGACTTACAATATATTTCAGTTTAAGGTGTAAGATATCAGGTACTTTATTTAAACCTTTAAAAAAACTCTTAAAAAACGTCACATAGTTAAAAGTCAAAAAGTTACGTTAAAGTTAAAAAGTAAAAAAAAAAAAAAAAAAAAAAAAAAAAAAAAAAAAATGCTGTTATGAAATTAAAAAAATATATTTCAACTTATTCAGAGAATTTTCACTCTTTGAAAGACATTCGACTAATTTCGAGACAGCCCTGTATATTTTCTATAAACTGCATACGCATCAAATAGCGTTATTAAATTTATCAAAGCGAAAAACAATAAAAACAAGAACGAAAAATCATGCCGTTTGCCTAGAATATTAACGCATTCCAACGGCAAGCATTCGATACAGCGTTTAACCGTCGATGTACTTTATCTACGTTATCATACAACGAACAGAAATACAGACAGATAGTTTAACCGAATTCCTAATCACTCTCAAATAGTGCCGAAAAAATATTAAAATTCCTTGAAACAAACGGAAATGCAATCCAGCAATTTCCGATTGTATCCACTGAGAAAAAATTCCGTAACCACAATCTAAATTGTGGCTCCAGAAAAAATAGTTCCGCGTCATCCTTATAAATTCTAATCCCCCAGGAAAACGAGTTCTAGAAAGCCTTATTGGAATTCTAGAGCGTATGCCTATATTCTCGAGGGCAAAATTACTTACAAATCTCTGCAAATAAATACGAATACAAGAGGCGGGTTTCAGCAACTATAATCTTGGCTTATGACCCAATTCTGGGAAATCAAGCAAGAATGTCTCGCAATAAAAAAGATTCAGAATATTATTTCACCATCTAAAATTGTGTAGACTAGAAATTCTCGATCATTTCGTCTGTTCAGTTTATTGGAGTGCCTTATGCGCATAGCTCGGAAATCTATATTTCTAGTTCAGGGATTTAGAAAATGGTCACTTATTCATTCTAGAAGAAAGCGGTATATTTTTTCTCAGTGTCCCTAGATAAATGCTAGTTTTATTATGATTTATGCAGTAAAAATTTTTTAAGTGCGATTTATAAAATTACCTCTCATAGAAAGAAATGCATTGGCATACTTTTGGGTGTCCCTAGTGTGCTAATTATACCATTTTAAATAGGGAACATGTCATAGTGAACCTAAATAGTGTATAAGAGTCTGAAGAAATTCTGAAAATATTTATGCATGTCAGAACGCGGGAAGACGGACAGATAAACGTTCGGAATGTCGAATGAACAGAAAGGCAAAGAGATAGATTAATTGAATTTATAATCACTATTGAACATTGTAAGAAAGTGTTTAAAATGTTTAGTAAAAATTAAAATGAAATTCCAACAATCTATATAATATTTCTCTAACGTGGAACAGGTCTGATTATATTTTGTCAAAACGATACGATAGTCATGTATATTTTAATCACATTAAAACTGAGACAGATAATACACATTAAAAATATACATTTTAAAATATTAAAAACACAAAAACATAAATTTAAACGTTTCGAGCCTATTACAGGCTCCTCATCAGTATAAACATCAAGTGCAAATGATGAGATGAACAACAGACTTTATGTGAGTACAACGTATTCATCAGGAACTGCGCATGCCTCATTAAGTGGAGAAAAATGTTGATTTGTGTACCAGCCCTCCAGGAAAATTCTTGAGTGATAATTTAAACAATTAGATACGATTATTTTAGTATTGTTAAAATCAGGTAAATGGTCAGTTTCTATGGCATGTTGTACTATTTTTGAATGTATATCACGGTTTTTGAAATTTGTTTTATGTTCCTTAATTCGAGTATGAAGAGAACGGCCAGTTTGACCAATATAAACTGAACTACAAGATTTACAAGGGATATTATAAACAACACCAGTACGGGAAAAAGGGGGGATAACAGTTTTAAAATTTGAAAGGAAATTACGAATTAGAAATTGAGGTTTATAGGAAACAGATAAATTAACAGTGCGTAAAACTTTGGCAATAGATTCAGAAATATTTTTATAGTAAGGAATAGTAACAAACGATTTAGGTGAATTAGATGAATTAGTTTTATGATTATCCTTATTAAAATCATACTCTTTTAATTTTCTTTTAAGCCAGCGAGAGGGATAGTTATTACGCTTTAAGTCCGAAAAAATCCTTTTCAATTCCAACTGGAAAAGTTCATCGGTACTGCAATATAATTTTGCGCGGTGAAGTAACGTATGAAAAACAGCAGATTTATGTGAAGAAGGGTTAACTGAATTAAAATTTAAATATTGGCCTGAAAATGTAGGTTTCCTATAAACAGAAGTAACAAATTTAGAATAAGTATCAGAAGATGAACGCTCAATTAAAATATCTAAGAAAGGGAGTTTATTATCTTTTTCTTGTTCTAAGGTAAACTGAATTGAAGGATTAACGGAATTAGCATATTTAAGAATATCAGATACATAATGATTATCAGTGATTATAAAAACATCGTCCGCAAATCTACGCCAAAAATAATTTTTTTTTATGTAAATGAGAATTAATTTGATTTTCAATAAACTGCATGACTATTTCAGCAACTCTAACTGAAATGGGGGAGCCCATAGCAGTGCATTAATTTGTTGGTAATAAGAATTATATTAAAACTAAAACAGTTGGAAGTTAAACAAAAAGAAATAAGTTCAATCAAAGTATCAGTATCTAAATAATTGTTGAAAGAAATGTTATCGCAAGATTTTCGAATAATATCACAAGCATAAGGGATAGGGATAGATGTGAACAGAGAAACAACATCAAGTGAAATCATTAAACTATCAGAGGGAACGTTACTTTGTTTTAAATCATCAAGAAAGCTATAAGCTGAAAGTATACTAAACTGGGAATTCAATGTAAAAGGTTTAAGATAATCAGACAGAAAACGAGATAAATTATACAGTGGGGATTTAGAATAATCTATAATTGGACGAAGAGGAGAATCTGGTTTATGTATCTTTGGTAAGCCATAGAAAATAGGTGCTGAACCGGAGTAACATCTCAAAGTTTTAGCTGTAGAAGAGTCAAATAATTCAAGTTTTTCAAATTTACTAATTAAACTGTTCAATTTTCTCTGGATGGCAGGGGTATTATCTTTATTAAGCAGTTTATATGTAGAATTATCATTTAATAAAGTTAAAGCTTTCTTTTCATAATCATGCCTATCCAGAATAACTGTAACGCGGCCTTTATCTGCACGAGTAACAACAATTGAAGGATCACTTGACAACTGTTTCAGGATCTTTACTTCGGATGAGTGATGAGGGGGAGCATCATATGAATTACGCAACAAATTTTTCGAAATTTCAGTTCGTACGTGGTGCTTATCTTGCACAGAGAGTCTATTAACATGAGGTTCAATAGCAGCTAAAAGCCTAGGAACATCAACTTTAGGCCTACCAACTTAGGCCTACCTTAGGCCTTTATACTGATGAGGAGCCTGTAATAGGCTCGAAACGTTTAAATTTATGTTTTTGTGTTTTTAATATTTTAAAATGTATATTTTTAATGTGTATTATCTGTCTCAGTTTTAATGTGATTAAAATATAATTTTACTACGAGACGTAATGATTTTTAAATATTTTAAAAGTAAATATGGATCATCAATTTGCAAATGTTTGAGTTTATGTTCAAGGACTTCTTCGAAAATTGTACGCCTGATTCTCTGACAGATGCTTGGGCACCCGTTGTGCACAAACTTTGCCATAACCAAGATTTTTGTGGATTATGTGATGCACAGTTCCTTTGTTTATCGACAGTTCAACAGCAATTTCTCGTGTGGTGATTCGGCGATTCTGCCGTATGAGCTCATCCACAACCGATATTTTTGTGCTGATCTGGAGGAACCCATTTGTGATGTTGAAAAACATCACATATCCCTTTTTAAAATAAAATAATAATAATAATATAAATTACATTTTATTTATTTATTTATAATACAAGCAAACATTATATTTCTTATTCTAAAAGAATTTAATACAATTTTGTTTATTTCGCTTATGCTATTTTATTTTTATTTCTATTTCATTAATCTGTAATTTCATATAATTTATTGTTCTTTTTCCTGCTCTAAATCTCATCAAGTAATAATTAAATAAAATATCAAAGAAAGAGAAACCCATTCATTTTATGCTTTAAAACCGCAGACGATTTTTTTTATTGTAGCTTCCTGTCTCCAATCAAACGTTTATAGATTCCGTTGAATCATCATAGCTGAAAATAATTTCTAATATTTTTTATCAATTGATTTTGCACTTTTAGCCAAATTCTGGACACCTGACAAAATTTAATCACATCATATGACGTAATTTAATTTTTAGCCAATCTTTTAACTATTATTTAGGTTTACCAGATATAAAATTTAAAATGTGTTCAGCCAACTTGATTTTTGATGCCAATGAGATTTGGCGAAATAAATTAATTAGCTTGCTGTCTGTCTTTCTGTAAAGATGTTATTTTTTTTTTATCTTTGAGTCAAAAAAAATGTCGAAATGCTTTCTGTTTAGAAAAGTATATAAAAAATGGCTTCCATTCTTCATTCGATGTCTCTCTGATTAATAAACTGAAATTCTTCATCATGAATGTTTGCGAATCTACTCATTCGTTTTTGTTCAAAAGTGCATTATATATATCTTATAAGAGTAATAAAGAAATGTAATTTTTCTAAATGGAAAATGACTTCATGCTACATTTTACGGAGCTGAGTGAACCTGCTACGCTGTACGTCATGGCCGCTTCATACTTTAGATATCTCCATCCCAGCTCTTCATTAAATATATGTGGTGCCAGACTCAGGCCGGATAATATATCCGGATATCCAAAATTTTTTTTTCGTCTTGAAAAATTTGTGCATCGAAATTAAATTATTATTAACAAATATCGTGAATGTGACGTTTTACGTTGTTGTTATGTTTTTAAAACAGCTGCCCCAATGATGATCCAAAAAGAAAGTAACTACGTTACGGTGAACAGCACCGAATTTACCAATTTGTTGTTCATCTTTACTAAAGGTTAATGTGCTGCGGGATGTCATCTGTGATTTTTTTTTTTTTTTAAATTATTTTGTGTCTACGGTACCGATTCTTATCGCCGATATTGTGTGATGCCATGCCGGTGGACTTTCTACGGTTTCATTGAATAACATCCTCTCTACAGTCTGCAATGTTCGCAATTTGTGACCGTCTTATTCACTTACTGTTCGGTATTAAATGATCGTTGATTCATCGGTGCAAGGAGAATTGCCAAATATGGGTCGTCTTTCTAGAATATGTGCAGTTAAATTTCTAGTTGATTTTTTTCTCGCGCACTCATACAGGAGAAGAGCCTTACAGTTTTAAATAAAAGAATAAATAAAATACCGTAAATAAATAAATTTATATCTATATATATTTTTGTTTTAGCTAAAAGAAGATTCGAAAAAGGGGTAAGTTTCCTTTGCAATCAATTTTTTTTGTGCCAATAAAAAGAAACATTTCTCACATATTTTTCTTAAATACTGACAATAAGAACTTTTCGTACATTTTTCTTAAATATTGACATTTATTTAAACTTTATATATAAATTTTTACTTATAGGTAAAATCTTCTATTCTTCATATGAGTATTATATTCTACTTTAACTTTTCATTTCAATTTTTAAGAACAGTTAAAAAGTTATATAAATGATCAAAATTTGCTTATATTATTTTTGAAATATCTAGTTTTTAGATATTCAAGTAAAGATTTATTTCATTTGTGAAATTAAATACCAGATCATAGTGATATTTTTTTTTCTTTTCATCATACTGCATAAAATTTTTTTAATAATTTTTTCATATTTTGATTTTTGTGTTTACAATTTAATATATCTTGACAATTATTTTCATTTGCATATATATCCATTTTTAGTATTATTCATTATATATTTTTAAATATATCTATAATATATATATACAACAAGAACAAGACGTATATAAACCAATTTCATGGTTGCAAGGCATAATGTTATACAGGAAAATATTACAAATAATTTCTACATATTTTTATTAATCTTGAAACTTTATCATCCAACTTTTGCAGGCTTAATTAAAAAAAGAAAGTATTTAACAATTTTATTCATTTTTAAGTGTCTTGGTAATTTATTTGTTTATATGATATTCAATTGAATTCTTATGCATATTATTTTTTATTTAACTTAGTTAACACTTTTATTTTGGAAAGAAATGGCACAGAATCGAAACGCGTTTTGCTCCGTTCCTAATTTCGATGGGGACGCGAGATTTGTCAAATTTTTCTTTGATCAATTAAGATCCTTTGCCATGTTAAATAAACTAACAAATGATGCGACATTACATGTAATGAAAGAAAAACTTCGTGATGCCGCGTTGGCATACTTTATTGAAAATGAAACTTTGTACAAGTCGACAGATCTTGAATATATCGAGGAAAATTTCTGTAAGTTTTTCAAGGAATCGTCATATAACACTGGAATATCAGAATTTCATAATTTAAAAATTTTGCCGGGAGAGTCTATTAAAAATTTCGCCCATCGTGTAAATGTTGCTGTACCTAAGGCTTTCCCTGACCTTAAAGACAAACAATCCCTTGATAACATTAAACTTCCAAAATTTTTAGAGTGTGTACCCCCAAATATTAAAATTAAGTTAATGGAGGAAAACATAAGAGACTATAATAAGGCAGTTGAACGTGCTCAGACATTATCCGAAATATATGATTCTTTCAACAACACTACTAATACTAAGACTGTTCTTTCTTGCGATAATAAAAATGACTCTGTAATATTAAACACATTGAAAGATTTATCTGAGAAAATTAATAGCATTTCACTTACAAACAACAATCCACCCTCCCATAATGAATCCTTGAACGTAGTTCAGTCAAGCAGACCCAAATTTGATCAAAGAAATTATAGAAATAATTACAAAACTAGACAGACCAATTTTCGTTCTTCCCCTAGAAGAAACTTTTCTAGAAATAATATGATTTGTCAACTTTGTTCCAAACATGGCCACGTTGCTTTAAATTGTTACAAATGGAGAAATAGAGATAATTTAACTTATAAAACACGTAACTATGAAAACCGTAATTTAAACTAGAAAAGAGGTATGGAGATGCTGATGCTGCCATACCTCGAAAACTAAGGGTCTCATCAGCAAATGAACATAAATTCACAAATGTGTCATCTTCAAATTCTCTTCCAAAAATTTCACATACTAGACTTGTAAATTCAGTTGGATCTCAAACTGTTGCTAATATTACTGTAGCAGATAATAAAGCTACCCAAACATTTCAAAACTTTAGTCATGTTTCTAATACAGGGTATATTCCAAGTGACAACAATGAGAGTTGCACAAATAATATTGAGGATCATATTTTATTTAATGTAAACAAAAATTCTCATACACTTCCTATAATAAAAGCTAAATTAGCCAATAATGATATAAAGTTTCTTATTGATACAGGAAGTAGTTGTTCACTTTTAGCCCAATCAACATTTGATAATTTAAAAGCAAATTTAAAATATAAAAGACTAGGTTCGTCTATTACTCTTAAAACGGTCAATTCTTACGTTGAATTTTCTTCATGTATTCGTGTAACTTTCAAAATTAAAAAAAAGTTTTTCCAACACAATTTCTATATTATCGACATACCACATAGTTCTAATTTTCATGGAATACTTGGTATGGATTTCATTAAAGAAAATCATGTCACTATTGACTTTTCGAAAAATTCCATGAGAATTGGAAAATTAGACTTTACTTGTTCCTTATTTGATTCGGGAAATGAAAAATTAGATGTATATAATGTTAACTCTGACGATAATAATATGAATGTTTATCTTCTAAAGAAAGTTATAATACAAACTGGTGAAAATATCTACATTACTGCAAAAACAAATAATAAGTTACAAGAAACTAATTACATATTTTGTACTGACTTAAAGGATCCTGATATAGAAATTTTAGATTCTATTGTATCACCGAATTACAAAAATGAAATTAATTCTGAAAATAATAATTCTCTTTTTACGTTACTTATCTCAAATAAGGGTAAAAATTCAATCCATCTAAATAAAAATATGCATATTGGTAAATTATTTTTAATTGATGAAATTAAAGAACCACATTTAGATAAAATTGAAGACTCTTGCTCTAGTAATAATAATATACAAAATATTGAGGACCATATCCACTTAATTCAAGCTTCAGAGGATATATTACTAAAACGTAAAAATGATTTATCAAGTAAAGATTTTTGTTTGAATCATTTAACCCTTGATCAACGTAACACACTTGAAAATTTATTTTTAAGCAAATTTGCTGCTTTTTCCAAATCTCTCAGTACTCTAGGACATACTGATAAAATAATTCCTAATCTTAAGTTAATTAATGATTTCCCTATTAAAACACTTCCATTTCCGATTCCACAAGCTTTACAAAAAGAAGCCCAAGAGCAAATCAATGAATTAGTAAACGCCGGCATAATTGAGCGTAATTGCTCCGAGTGGGCTTGTCCCATATTGCTGGTAAAGAAAAAATCTGACGGTTCAAAGAAACAACGTTACAGACTTGCTTTAGACCTTAGAATGGTCAATACAGTCATACAAGGTTCCTCATATCCACTTCCTAAGATTCAAAATATTATTTCAAATCTTTCGTCATTCAAATACTTTACTTCGTTAGATTTCATGCAAGCGTACCACCAAATTGACCTTCCTAAAAAATATCAAGATATGTTAACATTTACATCTATTTTTGGCAGTTATCGATACAAACGTGTTTGTTTTGGTTTAAAGAACGCCAGTTCTATATTTCAGTCTCTAATGGACACAATACTCGACGAGATAAACATTAATGGCATATATGCTTATCAAGACGATCTGATTATTGGATCAAATTCATTTGAAGAGACTTGTGAAAAAGTAAATAAAGTGTTAGAAATTCTTATCAAATATAATTTAACATTATCCCCATCCAAGTGTGAATTCCATAAATCAGCAGTTAATTATTTAGGTTTCCATATTGAAAACCATACTATTTCACCCATCACCGCTAACATCGTAAAGATCAATTCTTTTCCACCACCAACGACAAAACGACAATTAAAAAAAATTCTTGGACTTGCTAATTTTTATAAATGGATTTTACCATCTTTTTCAGAACTTGCGCAACCCCTTGTGGAACTCACAAAACCCAAAACAACATTCAAATGGACAGAAAAACATCAGAGTATTTTTCAAAAAATTCAAAAATTATTCTTTCTTCCCCCAATGGTTCGACTTCCAGATTGGGAGAAAACATTCTATGTCAACACGGATGCATCAAAAACAGCCATTTCAGGAGCACTTATGCAAAAATTTAATGGTAAATTACTTCCTATAGCATACTTTTCCAAATCTTTAAAACCTTCTGAAAAGAAATATCCTGCGTTAAAATTGGAACTTATGGCAATTCATAAAACTGTCACCGCCTTCAAATACTATTTATATAATCGTGAGTTCGTAATTTTGTCAGATAGTGCTCCCCTTGAAAAATATAAGAAAACTACCAATCCCGCTGACATTACCACCCGATGGTTAATGGACTTATCTGAATATACTTACGTTTTCAAACATATTCCTGGAAATTTAAACATCTTAGCGGATTATTTATCACGTTGCAATTTTGAAAACAATCAAGAGGATCTCAAAGATAATCCAAACTTAATTCATGACATACAACCACTACCAATTGTTGATGTTGATGAAAATGAAAACAGACTCAAAATTAACAGTAATGATAAAATTAGTAATGATAGACAAAACAAATGCTCAGAATATGTTAATTATATGATTTCAGGAAATTCGAACTCTAAAGACCCCTTGCTAGAAATTTCAGACCAAACATTTGTGTCCGAACAAATTAAAGATTCTGAATTAAAAACAATTTACGAAGAAATCTTGAAAAACGGAAAGTCAGAAAAATTTCCCAATTACTTTATAAATCCTGATTCTAAAGTATTAATGCTCAAGAAAGAGAATATTCATAATAATTCATTCAGTTATTTAATTATTGTCCCAAATTCTTTAAAAGCAAAAGCATTGTCCATTGCGCATTTATCTCACTTTGGTTTGGCTAAAACCTATGAATTTCTTTCTAGAAGATACTTTTGGAGGGGTATTTATACTGATACCCTCAATTTCGTCTCTTCATGCACTAAATGCTTACAAGCGAAACATCACAAAACACCTCCTGCTCCATTACAAAAAACATATACACCCACTCATCCAAATCATACAATCTCCACAGACTTGGTGGGTCCTTTTAGTAATGGTCAATATGTCTTGACAATAATTGATCACTTCAGTAGACACTTAGAACTTTACCCGTTATCTAATATTACTTCTCCAAAAATAGTTCAATGTTTGTTTTCATACATTACAACCTTTGGTCGCCCTGCATGTATTCTATCAGATTTAGGTCGACAATATACATCTCAAGTTTACAATACATTTAATGACACTCTAGGCATAAAAATAATACATTCGTCTGCTTTTCATCCTCAATCGAACTCTATTAGCGAACGTGTAAACACATCAATTAAATATTCAATTAATATATTATTAGAAGAAGGTCATTCATTTCAAAATGCACTATATATACACAAATCTCTCTACAATGGATCTACGCATTCTTCCACTCAATTCTCGCCCAATCTTCTACATTTTGGTAGAGAACAGGCACTAATTTTTGACACTTATAATTCAAATTATAATTACACTTACCTGGACTCTAATGTAAACATCTATAAATTAATGCAAGACCTTCAGGAAATTTATAAAAAAGCGTACAATAACATTCAAGATTCCCAATCAAAAAGAAATAAATATTTTCAAAGAAAAGCTAAACTAAGAAGCATCTGCACAAAAGATATTGTGTATCTGAAGTCTATGGATAAATTTAAATCTAAATATACAGGTCCTTTCATTGTCACAGTTAAACATTCCCCTGTTTCATTTTCAATTAAACGGTTACATGCTAGTGATGATAAGGCATTTCGTGTGCATATCGATAGAATTTTATTGGCACCTCCACGTAATAATCACTTATTTGACATTTATAATAATTCTAATTTTAGTAAGAATCACGTTATTTCCAATGATACACATCAATACAATTTACGAAACAGAAAGTAATTTTTCATCATATTTTTTTTTCCCTAAGTTAAAAGTTACGCAGTATAAATTTTTAAATATTTATACTGATTAAAGATAGATTAAATAAATTTGATGTATACTTTCATTGCAACAGACCTGATCAACCTGTTGTGATTTTTATTTGTTGTGAAATTTCGCAGCTTGGATAATCAATGGCTGGTCCAGGAAATTATATTCTAAGCTGCATTGTCTTACAACAGCAGTGTATATCATTTTAATATTTTTCTTTAACTTACTTGTTAATTATAATTGCATTTTATTAAAATTTAACATACTAGAACAATATTTTGATAAAAAAAAAAAAAAAAAAAAAAAAAATGTTAATGCAATTAATAAAAAAAAAAAAAAAAAAAAAAAAATTGGTGCCTGTAATATTTTTGTCATACACATATGCATATGTCTCATATATTCCAATTACAATTACCTATAAAAAAAATGAATAAATAGAAACATGTTTTATTATTACTTTCTTTCAACATGTATTATTTCTTTAAACCTTTTAATGAATATAAAAGGCTCACTATATATATTTGATAACATATAAATATACTTGATTTTTATTTTGTCAAACTTTCATATTCAGATTGCTTATACATTTGAACTATATATTTATTACAACAAATCCTTGTCCTCTATGAACTGAAATAGACTCGTCAAAGTTTCTCGCCATGCATGGTAACATAAAAATTTACTGATTTCAGCATCTTACCACGAACTGATAAAATATATGATGACTGAAATATTATGATTTTAAATCAAAGGACTAGAGCTCATTTTGTTTGTGGATATATATTCTAACGACGTGTACACAGATTTATGGCCATACCACATTATATCTCATCACCATATAATATCCTTATTTTCTGTATTTGTATTTTAATATTGTATAAGAATATTATTTTTTTTAAGTATGCATACTGAGTTTTCTATTGATAATATGACAATGTACGTATTTTATTTGTATTGGAAGCCATTCGTTTTTTGTTTTTGTTTTATAATCAATCTATTTTACGAGATTGGAGATAATTTGATTTAATTTAAATTTTTGCTGAGTTGTCATATAGACGATGTAATGGCTGAACCCATTTTTTTTTCGGTCGACGGGGAGAAATATGTGATGTTGAAAAACATCACATATCCCTTTTTAAAATAAAATAATAATAATAATATAAATTACATTTTATTTATTTATTTATAATACAAGCAAACATTATATTTCTTATTCTAAAAGAATTTAATACAATTTTGTTTATTTCGCTTATGCTATTTTATTTTTATTTCTATTTCATTAATCTGTAATTTCATATAATTTATTGTTCTTTTTCCTGCTCTAAATCTCATCAAGTAATAATTAAATAAAATATCAAAGAAAGAGAAACCCATTCATTTTATGCTTTAAAACCGCAGACGATTTTTTTTATTGTAGCTTCCTGTCTCCAATCAAACGTTTATAGATTCCGTTGAATCATCATAGCTGAAAATAATTTCTAATATTTTTTATCAATTGATTTTGCACTTTTAGCCAAATTCTGGACACCTGACAAAATTTAATCACATCATATGACGTAATTTAATTTTTAGCCAATCTTTTAACTATTATTTAGGTTTACCAGATATAAAATTTAAAATGTGTTCAGCCAACTTGATTTTTGATGCCAATGAGATTTGGCGAAATAAATTAATTAGCTTGCTGTCTGTCTTTCTGTAAAGATGTTATTTTTTTTTTATCTTTGAGTCAAAAAAATGTCGAAATGCTTTCTGTTTAGAAAAGTATATAAAAAATGGCTTCCATTCTTCATTCGATGTCTCTCTGATTAATAAACTGAAATTCTTCATCATGAATGTTTGCGAATCTACTCATTCGTTTTTGTTCAAAAATGCATTATATATATCTTATAAGAGTAATAAAGAAATGTAATTTTTCTAAATGGAAAATGACTTCATGCTACATTTTACGGAGCTGAGTGAACCTGCTACGCTGTACGTCATGGCCGCTTCATACTTTAGATATCTCCATCCCAGCTCTTCATTAAACCATTATACAACGAACTAAGGAAATGACTCTTCAGCAATGAGGATATTGATGCGAAGCCATTGATGCGATGCCACTACGCATGTGCATCTAGCAATACCATCATGCCATCTATTGGCTAACACATTAACTCACTGGAATTTGATATAATGCCGCAACAGCTGTCTCCTTTTCATTTGGGCACACCTTATTAAATAATCATAATAATGTTTGAAAGAAAATTTAAATGTTGAATTTTTATATATGAAGGGAAAGAAATTCAATAAAAAATATACTGTTTTGATGAAGGTTTGAAGCAATAATTATTATAGTAAGATCATTATAGGTATATCTATCTCTCAAAGTTATCCAATTAAGCTTTTATTCAGAATGTTAGAAATTGTATCAGAAAACTTTGTTTATAATATGACGTCAATGCTACTAAAATTCATTCAAATAAAAAAAAAAAAAAAAACCTACCAATACTTGAAAGATATATACAGAATATGAATTCTTATCATAAATTGACTAAAAAACCAATCATTAAAAGTATAATCGCAAGAGGAATAAGTTTTTTTTTTTTTTTTTTTTTTTTAAACAAAATATTGTGCCAAAATAAATAAATAAAAAGTGATCGCCAACATGACGACAAAAATTTAAAAGATGTCATGGGGGTCCCGTACTAAAACTGGAAGAATAAAATCTGAGTCGTCGACTATTAATTTTATTTTAAAACCTTTCTTTGAATAACCTTTGAAACCTTTCTTTGGTTTCACTGCTGCACAGTGTTAATTTGGTTCTAATAATAATTTGGCTTTTTGTAAATTAAAATTTTAATTAAGTGATAAAATTGGTATAATATTTATGAGTTTTAAATTTTAAAGGTGAATAAGAAAAAAAATAAAGTGCGGAAGTTTCGCATAGGTTTGCTAGTTTCCAATTATAGCCCTTAATGCATCTGAATATTTTTGTGTGGTTCTGTAAATCTTAATGGTACTCATACTATGCTTTTTAGTAATATTTTTCTATTTTGCGTGTATATGAATAATAAATTTCAATTTCAGTATTATTTGGGTAAAGGAAATGTGACAAACTCCTTTTACACGGTGAATTTTTTGCTGTATTTACACGTAACCGTTTACTTACAGATTATTTTTACGTCATAAATCATAATTCTGTTTAAGTATATTTCGTATTAGCTCTTTAGTCAGTCGTTTGCATACAAAACGACCTTTTATTATATGTAGAAATTAAATACCTCATAATATGTGTTTATTAATATGTATACTATTTTACAATATGTATATCACAGGGCGAGAAATTTCCGCTCGCCAGCTCGCCATTGGCGAGTGGAAATTTTACTGTGGTGAGTAAAATTGCAGTCTAAATGCAGATAGAATTCTAACAGTATACGGTGCTACAATATATATATATATATATCGATTTAAAAACGTAAGACATCCTCCTTTTAAGAGGACAGTCTTCTTTTTCAACGCTCTGCCCTCTTAAACGGAAAATAATAATAATGATTACAGAACTAAAAAGTCCTCTTTTTTATGTTTTTCGTCTTCTGTCCTCTTTTTCAAATGAAAAGGATCTAGTGTTTAGTGTCAAAAATTTCTCAAAACTGGAAAGCTCAATCGGTTATTGGCTGTATCAAACGGTGAACACTGTTTTCTGCTTTAGGTTCGCAAAAGAACGCCTTTCTAATAAATTTGCCAAAGCATATTATGGTTTATGTCTATTCAGATTCTTCGAATCACAAATAAATAAAACTATTCCCTATATTTGTACGGTTCTTTGATCCAGAACACGGAACCAATACTGAAATTGTCATGAAATCATTAAGAAGGTGGTGCTCAGATTGATACGTGGTGGGCTGACATGTGTTCTCACTCTTGCATGAATAATATTCTTCATAAAAATAGGCCCATCAGTGGCCAAGAGGTCCTGTCCTCGAAGTTGATATACATAAGACGCTGGGTTCGATACCCGGTCGCGCTCGTTGGTTTAGTCATTAGGAGTTTTCCGTAGTTTTCTCCGAAACTAGCGTAAATATGGGATAGGACATCTTAGAAAGACCCCACGGAGGTCTGTTTTACTCAGGTTTAGAACCCTAGTGCAGACAATTGACCTTAATGATAACACTACCACCACCTCACAAAAATATGGAAATTTCATTTTATGTCCTCCTGGTAAAAATGCTTCCACAAAGTGACTGTTTTCTTCAACGAACAAAATGTAGACATGTGAAAAAAGTTCCCTTTATATACCTACTTTAAAAACTTATTAACTACTAAGACTAATTTAGGTTATACTTGTGAGAACTTTTATAAAATGTTGATAAAGAATAACTGTTCGTTAAAACAAATCGTTCCGTCAGTCGAATATTAATTTTATTTTTTATTTTTTTAATTTTTATTTTATGATTATGATTTTAATAATAATAAAAAGAAAAGTCTACCAACATTTTTTATGTAACTACATGAAAGTATCACAAAAAAGAAAAGAAAAATTTTGTCAATAGCAAAAATTAATAATTAGAAAAAAAAAAAAAATCTATATTGTCCAGTGACACCTATAAAAATTAGGGATTTTTCCTCTCGTATCCGTATATTATTAATTTAAATTAAGGTGTACTGATTAAAATTCATCATTTGAGATAATGTTTCCACCACTTCTGTACAGTAACTTTTGAATCGGTTTTATAATTTTCATTCAATTTTGTGTCCTCAAAAATGACCTTTTTCAAAATTGAATCCTTTTATTTTCTTATAAAATAAGACATTGCGTAATTTTTCCTCTTTTATCAATAAAAAATTCTGGTAACTTTATTCGTAAAAAATAGAGTAAGTTAATCATATTTTGTGGCGAGTAACTTTTCTTTTCAGCGAGTGTAATCTAAGTTGAAATTTCGGGCCCTGGTATATCATATTATCAGTCAATGTATACTCCATTAACCTTGAGCTGTGTATACTACATTAGCACTGAATACTATATGATATATAAAATTGATCTTATAAACTGGAGAATATTTTAAGAAAGTAGTAATACAAACATTTATTTAATTGATTGGTTCATTTATATATGTATATATTTTTTTAATTGGCGTAGTTAGAATTTTTTTCACATATTTTAAAATGTGTTCATCAAAACATAATTTCAATGAATAGCCCACATCTTTAACTTCCGCCATTGTTTAGTTAACCCGAATAATTCTTTTTTGTAATATCTCAAGCAATATTTAAAAAGAATGCTTATTTTCCGATTTTCTGAATATTTTTAATTTCGCTACAGATAGATATGCCTTTTTTTTTTTCTTTAACTCATTATAAGCTTTATAACGTTAAATTAAAATAATTAATGGGATACTTTTTTAAAATCCATGCATGATACCAATTAAAATGTCATGAACTAAAATGTAATTAATGAAATTTCTTAACAATATCAGAAATTTGAAAAAGATGTAATAATTTATTGTGATTATTGTATTGTATTTTTCTACAATTTATCTGAAATGGAATCATCTTGCGATGCTTCGTTGATAATTTTAATAATTAAATTTTGTCAGCTATGAAAAATACTTAATCGTAATATATATATATATATATACTTTTTTTCAGCAGATGCCTTTTATTAGTAACTAGTATAACAACTTTTAAAGTATAACCAAGTGAATCTAAAATTAAATCGTTTTCCAGAAAATAAAATTTAAAAATATTTTTATTATTATTATCATTATTATTATTATTACAGTTACACTAATAAATCACTTAAAATATATTATGAAAGTAAAACGTAAATATTTGATTAAATCACAAAACATAGAGATTCTTCGTTTTAATTCTTTATATTTTAAAAAATTAACCCAATCCATATGGTGTTTATATGAATTGTGTTAAGGATGATAAAAACACAAGTAATACTTGTACAAAATAATACTTTAAAAATACTTTATGTAATTTGACGTAACACAGCCTATTTTCACTTTAATAACCTATAACTTTATGAATGTATTCGGTTTTTACCGATAAAATGTTTTATTTTATTCATATATGCGTAAAATCTGACTTCCCTAGCTTATTTAAAGAAAACGAATGAAAGTTTAATTCAGTTTGGTTTATTAAACATTTATATATGTTCAAAATTTGCCGACAGCTGCGTACATTTAAATATTTTTTTTCTACGACCTTATGTAGTGACGATAATAGTTGACAGTACTTGAAATGTGCCGTAATTTAAAATCGTTAAAAAAAATTGTGTATCAAAAAGGTTTACATTTTGGAAATATTTTCGTCTCTTTCCGAAAGCTTATTATAGTTTGATTCCTAAGCATGTTCCTATATTTTTCCGTAGTCTGTATGAAGAAAATAAAAATTTACTCATATTCGATTCTTTGAACACTTATATAAATTGAACGGTCGGTGAGAACATTTACCTAAGTGTACTGCATCTCTAGGAATTGATCTGAAAATAAAAATGAACCTCCTGTCTCCCTATAAGCGTTAAGACCGTCTTTTTCCGGTGTGCATAGTCAAAATAAAAGGCTAGTGTAGCTAAATTTTGAAACATATGTTGCTTTTTTCAAGAAAATAAGATTAATAAACATGTGTAGTATACAGTATTAAATTCTCATATTTATACTGTGCATAGTATTAATTTTATGAATCATTAAACAGATACTTAAAAACGGCTAACGCTGAAAGGGTTAAATATATGAGTTGTATATTGCTTGAATTAGCTATACAGCGATCTGAAATCTTGTATAATGCTGACAGAGATGCAAGTTTCCTGATGAGTGATTATTTCTGGTTTTCAGCATCTAAAATTCTATTTTTCATTTCATGAATTCTCTTTTCTTTTAACAGATCCTTTTGGTTAATTTATCCCTTTCCATTTTTATCATTTGATGAATGTTTCAGTTGGATTAACGGATTATGCAAATTGTCTCATATTTAGGCTTATGTGTTATGTGTGTCATTTCTCTTCTGCGTAAGTACTTTAACGTGTTTTTACTACTCAGTGTACTTAAATTAAATTAACATCGTGACAATAATTTTATTCGAAATACATCTCATTTAAAATTTCATACGTTGGTATTTTCATTATTTTCATCTATCTTTCATTTTCTGAGTGTTGTAAAGGAATTAAATTATTCGAATTATATATATATATATATATATATATATATATATATATATGTGTGTGTGTGTGTGTGTGTGTAAATTATTTAATTTAAATTATGATAAGTAAAAATGAAAGTTAAATGTATAAACAACCAAAACAAATTCTTTTAACAGTGTTAATAAACAAAAAAAGGTTAATTTCAAAACTATTCAAGCCAAAATTACAACAAAGCTGTGTCTTCGTCGTCAGCAGTTGGGAACACAGCCATTAAATAACTATGTAATCCTAATAGGTTTCTGAAGATATGCCAAGCTAGCATACTCCAAATTGTATTTCAAACAACAATGTAGTATAATAATTAAAATTGATATTATAACAACTGAAATATTATTTATTTGATAAACAACTGAAATATGATTTATTTATTTGATAAACAGCATTGCATATTCAAATTTGAATTTCAATAGCAGATAAAAAAAGACTTTGTATTGATAATTTTAATTATTTATATAAATTCATAAAACATATGTTAGCAAGGACATACCCCCACTTGCTGCTTTATACGCCTGTTTTATACATATTAAGTTTGTCTTTTTTTTTTTTTTTTTTTTTTATATATATATATATATATTATGCATATTGAAAATGAAAATTTATGACAATAAATTTTAATAATATCTTTTATTTTTAGTAAATTAAGATTAGTTTTTCTTTAACCTTTGTCAAAGTTTGCATCAATTTTTTTATACAATGATTTTGCTGTATGCCAAAATTTGATTTATAGATGTCTTTTTACCAACCATGAATATTTATTTAGAGATATTGCAGTGTGAAGTTGAATTTCTTTACCAAATATGCGCAAACTGCCAAAGTCGAGATTCGAACCCGGAAACTCCACTTACCATGCAAATGCTCTACCGCTGAGCCCATTAGCCGATTACCTACATGGCATTCTTCAGATAAATTGATTACATTTCATGTTAGCTTCTGAGTGATATAGTTTATTTTGAAATTGCGAATATTATTATTGATAAAGTGAACAAAATATTTACGAAAGTTTCGATTTTCTTGACATAATATTTTTTCTCCTCTATGTATTTATTGCATAAGGTCTTTATTTCAAATTAGATGAAATACCCGGTATTTTCTGAGTTTATCTGAAAGAAGGAAAAGCGAGAGAGTTGTGACTACATTATTTAATAATTGGTAAGGTTGAAGTAATTTCCAAATTTTACAACATACCTCTTCTTTTTACCCCTATTTCAGTTCTCTTTGCGAGGGTTTAAGAACATTTTATTATCATGGTAAATATGAACTCGAATGAAGTATTGTCATACCAAATATCAAATTGCTGACTCAGTTCACTGAGAAAAAATTCTGTAACTGACATCTAGAATCTAAGTTGTGGCTCTAGAAAAAATAGTTCCATGTCATCCTTATAAATTCCAGTCCCCTTGGAAAGCGAGTTCTAGAAGCCCCTATTAGAATTCTAGAGCGTTTGCCTATATTCTCGAGGGCAAAGATAGTTAAAAATCTCTGCAAATAAATGAGACTACAAAAGGCGGGTTTCAGCAACTATAATCTTGGTTTATTACTAAATTCTAGAAAATCAAGCGAGAATTTCTCGCAATACAAAGGATTCAGAATATTTAGAGTATTCAGAATATTGTTTCACTATCTAGAAATGTGTACACTAGAAATTATCGATCATTTCGTCTATTCGGTTTATTGGCGTGCCTTACGTGGATAGATCGGAAATCTATATTTCTAGTTAAGGTATTTAGAAAATGGCCACTTATTCATTCTAGAGGAAGGCGGTATATTTTTTCTCAGTGTCCCTAGATAAATGCTAGTTTTATTATGATTTATGCAGTAAAAAATTTTTAAGTGCGATTTATAAAATTACCTCTCATAGAACGAAATGCATTGACATACTTTTGGGTGTCCCTAGTGTGCTAATTATACCATTTTAAATAGGGAACATATCATAGTGAACCTAAATAGTGTGTAAGAGTCTGAAGAAATTCTGAAAATATTTATGCATTTATTCATTTCGTCTATTCGGTTTATTGGCGTGCCTTACGTGGATAGATCGGAAATCTATATTTCTAGTTAAGGTATTTAGAAAATGGCCACTTATTCATTCCAGAGGAAGGCGGTATATTTTTTCTCAGTGTCCCTAGATAAATGCTAGTTTTATTATGATTTATGCAGTAAAAAATTTTTAAGTGCGATTTATAAAATTACCCCTCATAGAACGAAATGCATTGGCATACTTTTGGGTGTCCCTAGTGTGCTAATTATACCATTTTAAATAGGGAATATATCATAGTGAACCTAAATAGTGTGTAAGAGTCTGAAGAAATTCTGAAAATATTTATGCATTTATTCATTTCGTCTATTCGGTTTATTGGCGTGCCTTACGTGGATAGATCGGAAATCTATATTTCTAGTTAAGGTATTTAGAAAATGGCCACTTATTCATTCTAGAGGAAGGCGGTATATTTCTTCTCAGTGTCCCTAGATAAATGCTAGTTTTATTATGATTTATGCAGTAAAAAATTTTTAAGTGCGATTTATAAAATTACCTCTCATAGAACGAAACGCATTGGCATACTTTTGGGCGTCCCTAGTGTGCTAATTATACCATTTTAAATAGGGAACATATCATAGTGAACCTAAATAGTGTGTAAGAGTCTGAAGAAATTCTGAAAATATTTATGCATTTATTCATTTCGTCTATTCGGTTTATTGGCGTGCCTTACGTGGATAGATCGGAAATCTATATTTCTAGTTAAGGTATTTAGAAAATGTCCACTTATTCATTCTAGAGGAAGGCGGTATATTTTTTTTCTCAGTGTTGATTTCCAAATTGCGTAGAATATAGCAACATTTAAATAGTGTAGTGAATATAAATTTAAATGTAGAATTTTCATACTAAATATCAAGTTTCTAGCTCAAGCGCCCCTCAAATTTCCCAACATACACATTTCCTCTCTTAGAAAAAGAGCGAAATTATTTAATAGATTAGTAACTTCTCCCAAATGCTAGGGATCATGCGTACTAATTTTCTTTCGAATCTGTCAATGGGTGTTGATTGATACAACTGGAAAAGAAACAAATTTTAACATTTATACATAGATTATTTAGCATCTGTTAGAAATTGTATGATAAGGTCTCAAATAGCTTTTCAAGAAATTAGTGCAGTATAATTCAAATATTTACTTTCTTCTATATTCAATAGAAGAAAGTATTGGATTCGTAAAAATTTTTGACCTCGGGTTTTTGATGGATTTACATGTTTTGAGAGCTGTAGAGCACGATTTGACCATTTTTAGAAAATGTCTGTCTGTCTGTCTGCGTGTGTGTGATAAAATTTTGTGTCATCTGTATCTCAGGAACTACTGCACAAAATTTCCTACAAATTGGTATGTAGTTGCACCTTGACATAAATTAGTGCCTATCAACTTTTGGTAAAAATTGTCTTACAGGTTTCGCTGTCATCCCGCTTTCTCTAAATTTTTAACATAGTGATATAGTACAAAATTTTGTATAAATGTGCATAAAGAGAATAATTTTTTAGTAATCATTATGAAATTTACAAAAATTATTCATAATAGAGATAGTCACCTGGGAAAAATTTTTGTATATGTAGGAGCCTCGCCCCCTTCCCCCCCGGGGGGGAAGTCCCCCTTCGATAGGAGTAAATTTTCATGATGGGTATCTTTCAAAAGAGCTCGCCAATACCTTTAAAACGAATGGTTGAATCATCGATCTGCGATAATTTGAAATAAATTTATCGATTTTTTTCATTTGTAATAATATATATATATATACATATATATGTATATATATATATATATATATATATTTTTTTTTTTTTTTTGTAATATTGACAATAAAATTGACTTTTTTGGGGTATTTAGTGTTATACTACTTCTCTAATATGGAGATTGTCTGCATTATCATGGAAGATAATTTTTTTAAATAATAATTTTAATAAATTATTTTTACTGAGTGAATTTGTATAGGAAAATATAGAAGAAAGTCATGTGGTGGCCACAGCATACTAGTTTTGGTAATAATTTACGATTTTTCAGGTTTTTTTTTTTTTTTTAACATTTTTAACTGCTGAAAATCAGTCTAATTGTTCTTTTTCCTAAAATTCACGAAATATATAAAATTTGAAGTTATAATTTCTTATATAATATAAGTAATTAAAAAAGTATAAGGTAAAGCTTGGAGAGGTTGCGCACTTAGAGGATCGGTGGGAAAGAGTAGAGTGGGTAAGTTGCGATTTCAAGTGGTTGTTCAACATCAATAGTGAAGTTCCGACTTGAATGTGCATTTTGATTGCTTCAAAAGTCTAAGATAAAATGTGATTATTTTGTTTCATTTTCAAAAATTGAATTTTCATAACTATTCCTAGCAATTTAAATACAACTAGCAAACCCGTGCTAAATATTCGCCTTTTATTTCTTTTCTTAGTTACCTTTAAAATTTGAAACTCATAAATGTTATACCAATTTCACCACCTAATTAAAATTTTAATTTACCAGAAGCCAGATTATTAATAAAACCAAATTAATATTGTACAATAGTGAAAGCAAAATCATTCAAAGAAAGGTTTCCAAATAAAATTCATGGTTCATGACCCAATTTTCATACTTCCACAGGCAGTGCAGTTTTAACATAGGATTCCCACGACGCCTTTTAAATTTTTGTCACCATGTTGGCGATAACTTTTTATTAATTTTGGTGTATTCTTTATGTTAAAAAAATGAATTTATGTATAGATAAATTTATATACAAAATAAATAAATAAAATAAAATAAAATAATTCCTATTTTGATTATATTTTTTTATTATTGTGTTTTTTAGTCAATTTATGACACAAAAGTTCATATTCGGTATACATCTTTAAAATATTGCTAGGTTTAAAATAACGCTTGCAAAGATTCTGAAGAAACAACTGTAAAAAAATGCATTTTTTCGTAAAATAATCTCATCAGATACATGTCGTCATTTTTTCTTATTAGTCCTTTGAGCTAAGTCCGCGTGCTTAAATATTGTCCATGTATAAATATTATTTCTTTATCCTCGCGTATCGTATCGTTTCGACAAAAAATAATTGAAACTGGTCCACGATAGAGAAATATTATACAGATGGTATTAGTACAAAATATTTTTAACTTAAACAATTTTTCATAAGATTCTAACCTAAACTAACGATACGTGCACCATGATTTTCTTTAAAAGCAAACAAATATTTAATAAAAGACTGCGCAATCTCTCCTACCAAAATGGAATAGTTTGCGCTTTTACTATTTAGAAGAGATTGTGCATTATTTTTTTTTTTTTATAAAATTCTATACTAATAGAGATTTCGGAGCTTATTGGTAAAGACAAAACAATGAGGATGAGCTTGTTGAATGTCTGGAACTGTACAAAAAATAACTTCGACAAGTGACTGGACTAGTTCAACCCTTTCCAGACGGCGCGTCTTTAAGAGACTGTCCGCAGAATCTGAAATTGAACATTATTGAGCAGTGGCACGATCGAGGAAAGCCACGCATGGGGTGAGATTCACTTCTCGAATGCTAATGTTAACCTATGAGAAATTTATAGCAAAGTATTTAAATGTTATTGTATATCTATTTAGTTTTGCAATACTTTCAAGCATGAAGCTCAAGTTTTGTGCAGCTGTCCGCTGCTTAAATAGAAGTGATAAAACTAAATGCAAGCAAAAAATATCGACCTACTCAAGTTTCTTTTTAAGGACTGTAATCGTCTAAATTTCAATAAATTAAAACGAATTAAATAAACGTAAAGGATTTTAAAGTTGAAACGAGACGATTTCAAACCAGGTGAAATTTATGTTTTGTGTTTTGAACGTTTTTGTGCGGAAGATTTTGAGGGGAAAAAAATTGATGGAACAGCTTTACTATACGGCACCCATTGCTTATTACCGTTGCCGATGTTTTGATCATGTGGTATGATGGTGTTTTGATTCGGTTAGTGAGTCGGTACTGCGAATAGTTTCACAACGTCGTGAATCGAATCAAAATGTCATGAAACAATACTTTTCATTATTATGAAACGTTTAAAACTAAAATTTCGAAAATAAATGATTATTTTACTTACCCAGTAAGAAAAACTTTCAAGAATAGAAATATGTTGCAGGCTGATGAAGTCTTAACATGATGCAGCTATAAAAAATAATTTTTGTGAACTGTATTGATAGCAGGCGTTGTACATTTAGTTTTTCAGCCTTTTATTTTATGTTTCACTATGTTTTCTGCTGTTTACTCGCTTCGCGAGTGTTAAAATAAAAAAAAATAAAAAAATCACTAGACGGCCCTAATTCGTGGAGCATGAATCAGTAAAAGCATGAAAATTCATGGAGCCACGGTCACTATATGTTTTCTGCTGTTTGCTCGCTTCGCGAGCATTAAAACCAAAAAAAACATCACTGCATACCCCTAATTAGCGATGCATGAATCAGTAAATGCATGAAAATTTGTATAAGCCGCGATTAGTACACTAGCTGCTGTATGCTTGCTTCGCAAGCATTAAAACCGAAAACAAACATCACTGGACACCCCTATTTCGAGGAGCATGAATCAGAAAATGCATGAAACATGCACTGTAACGATGAGTATTCCGATGGTAGATCGCTACGCAAGCATTATAAATAAATAATCACTGAATGCACCTGATTTAATCCCGATGCATGAAAAAAAATCTGTACTGAAGCAATGACTATTATGCGCTACCTTTTTTTTTTCTTCGTAAATTTATTAAAAAGTATATAAAAATACACTGAAAAAATTTTGTTTTAAACTTTGTAAAATCATTTAAAAACAGTAAAATCTAGAATTGATCTTACATATACCGCGGCGGCTTTAAAAAAGTAGAAGAGAAGATATAAACGATCTTTAACAATTGAAGATCCTTTTGTTCTGTTTAGATACAACAGAAAAAAGTATCGATAGTCTGATTCGGGTCTCGAATCACCATCATATAACATGATCAAAACATCGGCAACGGCAATAAGCAATGGGTGCCGTATAGTAAAGCTTAGCCAAATTAATAAATAGTAAACGGTGGACGGTGGACGGATTCTGTGCTTAAAAATGGGCGGGACTAGCCATACATTATTGTACACATGGTGTGCTACTTTTTTGTTTTTTTAATGCATTGCACCATTCAAGCTGAAAAGGAAATGTACTAATTTTAAATTAAACGTATTATCTAATAACTTAATATTATTTAGCAATCTTTATCTGGTCTTATTCTGTTTTCTGTTTCTTTAACATTTTTCTTTAAATAACATTTTAAATTTCTTTTATTATTTTTATATTTTAATTATTGATTTGAAATATTCTCTCAAAATAAAAAAATAAAAAATATTTGCTTACAAATACCTTACAATAGTGTAATTTAAGTGCAATAATTATTATTAACAATGTAAATGTAGTTATAATTAAGTGCAGTCTCTCCTACCTATGTACACAATCACTCCTACCCTATAAGGAAAGATTGCACAAAATAACTCACTTTGTTTTATTACAGCTGTTGTTTTAAATTATATCAAAGCAACAAAATAGTAATGGAAATGCATGGAAGAAGGAACTAATCAAAATTCTGCACCAATAATTTAGCAAAAAATTAATATTTGGATATTTTATATCGTTCTGTTGGATTGTGAGCAAACTCTCCTAGCTTTATCTTATATACAATAATAATAATAATAAATAAATAAATAAAAATAAATGTTAGTTTAAACATATGTCTCACCTGTTAATGTAATTATTCATTATTTTGACAATCATTGGTTATGTATAATCTTTCGAAATTAAAAAGTATGTACCGTTTAAAAAATTGTGGAAATAACATTTGCATTAATATTTAGCTATTACTAGAGCCCCTAAATAAAATAATAGGCCGGCGCATCACCGCCATTTTTTTGCCTCCGAAGAGAACAGCATTCCTGCTTGGCGTCCTTATCGCTTCCCTAATGATTTTAAGAAATCTTGATCTGAAGCTAATCTGGTCAAGATAAGAGCAATAGGCAGCAATAATATTCCTAAAAATACATTATTTTCACAGAACATTCTCAGGATGTCATTTTATTCTGAGGATATCCTATGGATGTGTTAGGGCGGTCTCTGTTTCTTTCACAAAATGTCGCCAAAACTCAAATACACAGTAATAGAAGTTCTGTGAACACTTTATATTCACTTCTTGAATGATTATAGCAGTTTATCGCTAAACAAACTTCCATATCATAGTTTACTTAGCTAAAATTATGAAATATAATAAAACAAGTTACTCTAAAGTAACGTAAGACGATAAAAAAAAAATGTCTGTCGTTTATTTATTAGAGAAACGCTCTGGGTACATGTGGCAACCCTAAGGCAACAAAATGCCTGATGCGCCAGCTCGTATATATAGGAGCCGTAGCTATTACTGCTTACCCTAAAATTTAAACCAATATACTAATTCAAATGCTGACAAAATATTAAAAGATTTTGAATGTATAATTTCTGTTTGTCTTCCGTTTTAAAACTGGCATCATATGATTGGGCTATAAACATTAGAACTTCATGAGTAACAAATTAATTCCAAGCCCGCCATTCTGTCATCATCATCATCATTATTATTATTATTATTATTTTGCATACATTTTCGTTAAATTTGAGACAAAATACAAAACCATTCTACAACAATTTCAGATTTCAGTTTTTTTTTTTTTTTTTTTTTTTTTTTTTTTTTTTAACTCTGGAATCTTAAAGTTCTTTTTTTTCCAAGGGAAAATTTCTTTTTTGGAATAAAAATATCCATCTTAATGTATTTTCTAAACTTCTTCCTTTATTCTAAAGTTCATTAATTCTAAGATAGGGCGTACCATTGTTATAAATGACACAAAAAAAAAAAAAAAATCTTTATTCAAAGATCCATTGAAAGTTTATGAAAGAAAAGTAATTCTCCTTTAGATATTTTTATCCCTGCTACTCAATAGCTGTCAACTTAAGTTTTATTTTTACAATGTTATCTTAAACAAAAAAAGATTATACAAGTCATATATAAATTATGTAAGTATATTATATTTAAATATCAAATATGGATGTTCTCCTTTAGATAATTATATCTCAGTCTATTTATAGATGACAATTTAAGTGTTAAAAATGGTTAGTGCTTTAAATAGTATTAATAGATTTGCGTATTATTAATAGATTTATGTTATTAGTAGATGTATAGTGTTAATTATAGTAACTAGTGTTATAAATAGATGTCGACTTAAGATTCACCTTTAAAGTATTATTTTGGAGAAAGATGGTTAACGTTTATAAATATATATATATATGTAAATATGTATTACATTCATTTATTATAAATGCAAAATCTATGTGTATATAAATTCACATTGAATTCATTAATCTTTTGTTGATTCACTGTTGTCATAAATGGCACATAAAAAATAAATATTATTTTTCAAACTTCCATTATATGTTTTTGAAAGCAAAGTTAGATATTTTCATCCCTGCCACTGCCACTTTTTTACATTTCAAGTATACATACATGCTGCCACACTGATAAAAATTTCAACAGAAAACTCTGCGTAATGTAATATCTTAAGTCTTACGTAACATTACAGAGAAAAATAAACGGAGATGTTAAAAAACTTATTTTATACATTCACTTTAATAACTAATATTAATTTAATTAATTATTGGTGAAAATATATTTTGGACTTAGAATGCTTTTTCTGAAGTAGAAAGAGTTATTTTTAATTTTAATTAAAAAAATTAAATAATAAAATTAGGTAAAAATACAGAATAAAAATTGAGAATCTCGATTATTCACTTTTAATTAAGAATTACTGTAAATTTACAGAGACTCTGGATAAATATTTACATGAAATTTACAGAAATTTTTAACAGTGCAGATTCTGGAGAGAAACTGCCGTCTGATTGCAGATCATTGCCGAACCACGTTAAGTCATAGTTTGAGCACTTTTGTCTGAATATAGGACAGCGGCCAAGGTATGCATGTCATGTCACATTAATCAACAGATTCGAATTCAGCCACCTAGATGGCGAGGCCCTTAGTGAGCTAAAAAAGGAACAAAAAAAAAAAAAAAAAAAGAGAATGTTAAAGAAGGATAAACAAAAGGAAAGCAAGTATGATTAAATAATAAAAATATCAAAAATATCAAAAAGCAAAACTATATATATATATTCAGGTGTATATATCGGAAACTATATTATGCTCCTAATAGCCCCTTCCACAACTTCAATATATATACAGAATGATATCAAGAATTAGTGTTTGCTTTCTGTAAAGGGAAAAAAATCACTGCCAATTAACATAATAATGGTGCACTGAGAAAAATACGGCGTATCATAAATGAATGATAGTTTAACAATATTTTTATATATAAATATATATTTCTCTGTAGTACTACAAGTCACACATGGAAATTTTCTAGGGTGCACCAGTGCGAATTGAAACACTCTTTGAGAACCACTGGTCAAGGCAATCATGTCGGATGTCAATCTATAGATTCACATATTTATGTGTGTATTATTTGTATATATTATACATGAATATTATAAATTACGTATATTATGTTTACATATCACATATGTATGTATTTTTATGTGTATATTAGGTACGTATTTTATAAAATGACTAAAGATAAATTTACGCAGAGTTTCTTTAACCCTCTGTAACTCATGACCTTTAATATTTTTGTGTTTATTTGTTTCGTAATAATTGGAAAAAAATAAAATACACGTGTTTCAGGTTTTTTTTTTTTTTTATTTCTCATAAATTTCGAAAAAACAAACAAAAACACCTACAGGCAACAAACACTTTTTAGCATAAAATCCTATAAAATACGTGAAATTGGGTCAAAATCAATATTATACAATGAATTTGAAACACTTACCTCTTCACTGTTTCAATATAAAACACAAAACACACGAAAAACTATTTTTTATTATTTTTTGAATCAGAGCCGGTCCGCACTTGTCGTTAGTTACCCACTGTCGAGTAATGAACTTCAACTTACGACATACGGCGCCATCCAGTTGTGTTTCTAGATACTAGATTCTCTAACTGTGAGTGTATACGACAGGCTACAGTGCGTGATTACGTTGTAGAACCGATTCTTTGAATTTGAACCACGATCGAACGGTATGTTGCCTACAGTCTACAGTATGGTACAGAGGGTTAAAAAAAAAAAAAAAAAAAAAAAAAAATGCCTTTTATGTTTGAAACGTTACTCCTGTAGTAGACGTTTTATTTAAATTTTATGAGTATCAAAATATTATCTTAGAATCAAAACACTATATTTATTTATATAATAATACAAAAAAAAAAAAAAAAAAAAAAAAAAATGCTTTGTAAAAAAAAAAAAAAAAAAAAAAAAAAAAAAAAAATACTACTTTGACAAAATTTAATTTACTATTTTGTTAAACTTAATTACATATATTTCTTGCAGTTATCTTGATACACTTGAAAATATTATTTTCAATATATATTCTGTCAAGCTAGGAGAACTGACAATCTACAACATGTATCATTTTTCTGCCGGAGCTATTTCATCATGACAGACAATCACCGACCGAAAAATTCATAACAATCTAATTAAAAAGAGACATGCAATTACTTTTTCTTAAATTATTTCCACCGCCAGGGAAAAGACAACTAATCTTTTTACGTTTTACAAAACAAAACTTATCTAAATTAAGAGGATGATGGACCTTATAAATCATTTTTGTAAATTACTGGCTTAGTGATGTGAAAATTTACATACATGTGTATTAAACTATAACTATATTAAGTATTTTTAAATTTCTCAAAACCCATTTACGTTTGAATGTTGAAATTCAATATAAAGTGCTTGCATTTAAAAATAAAATTATTTTTCAGAAATGGACTTATCAATAAATCCACATAGCAATATACAAATATATTCAGATTATATTGTTAAAATATAATTTTGTAATATGAAGGGAAAAATTAAAAACGAATAAGGCGGAAACATTTTAGCAATTAAAAAAAAAAAAAAAGAAAAGAAAAGAAAAAAGAAAGAAAGAAAGAAACTAGTATGTTGTGGTCATAACAAAACTTCGTTCCATATTATTCTATATAACAGCACCAGTTACTGTTTAACATGTATACAAAAGTTTAATCATAGCTTCTCACAAATAAAATGTTACCTATGGAGTTTGGTGAAATTTTAATCAACAGAGGCTGAAATGTAGCCATGTACATTATCACAAGAGCAGCACCACCTATCCGCCGATATACACATAAATGAAATCCGCATTCGTTTTTATAATGGTTATCTCACATATCGAGTTTCGTACACATGTCACGTCTATAGCATATTGCATATATACCATAGAAGTTGAGATGTAGCTTTCTTATTCAGTAAATTGCATCGCAGTAGCGCCACCTTTAGGCCGATATACACTCAAATTTAATCAGTACAGTGTTTCGCAATGATTCACTCCTATACCAAGTTTTGTGCAATTATGTACTATAGAATCTGAGATATAATCTTCCCATTCTATGGTAAAATTACAGTATAGTAGCGCCACCTATAGGCTGATATACACCAAGATAAGTCAGAATAACGGCTCATAATGGACTTCTCACATACGACGTTTTGCTCGATTATGCGTAATAGAAGCTGAGATTTAGCATTCCATTAAATTTCGAAATAGTTGTATAGCAGAGCCACCTATTGAACTATTGACATCAAAAGTTGACAGGTACTAACATATGTTAACCTATATCAGCATATAAATTATATGGAATTCTGTGCAGTAGTTCCTGAGATATAGCCTTCTCTGTGATTACGGAAATCTCTGTGTGAACGCCGCACCTCTGATTTCGAGATTATCCCAAAACAAGAACTGAAAAGTTTGGTACGAAAGTGTGGCAACAGTGTGTGCGTATGTGAATCAAGATGGACTAACGTTCCATTCTATATGTTGTTTTTAAAATACTTTATTGGATGTTAATTTATGTGTTCGTTTATGTATTTTATGTTTGTGCCGTAAGTAAAAGTAAAATCTTTAAAAGTAAAGAAAGCGTGATCAGTGTCTTAATGTGTCTCGAGATGAATTCACAGGAAGAAAAGAACCAGGTGCGAAAAAGAAGTCGCCACAATTGGCGCAGCCGACAGGATATATGAAATAGCTAGTGCACGTACGGATTATTTCATGATAGTGATCAAAAAAAAAAAAAGGGTATGTTTTTTTTTAATGTTCCATCAAGAGTCATATTTTGTATAGGTTTATGTTAAATAATTAGGATTAAGCATTTAGATAATTTGTTCCGATTTTGTATTCCAACAAGGTAAAGAATAGGTAAATGGAAATTAAATATTTCGTAATGTTGAAATAATAATAATTCTAGTGTTTGAAAAATGAAAAATAGAAATATATTTGTTTATTTGTATTTAAAAAGCCGGAAAATGGTAAAAAGAATGGTGAAAAGAATATATTTTTATGCTATTCAGGATCATTGTTGTTAATTTCTGTGTGTTATTTTTATTCATCACGTGATTTAGAATAAATAAGATTTCATTAGAGCAGATTGTGAAAAAAAAAAAAAAAAAACAAGTTCTGTTTTAATTTATTTGTTCTGTTTTATTGAATGATTCTGTATCTGTTAGACGTTGATAATGATTTATATTTATTTATCTTTATTATTATTAGAATATTAATGAAATATCTCAGTAAAAAACTAGTGAATTATTCTTGTGAACGTCCGGTTTTGTTTATTTTTTTACTTTTAGGAATGAATCGGAAATTGTTTTTTTTTTTCTGTTTAAAAGTAAGTTTGATTAAAGGTTGCTATAGCAACATTATTTCTAATTTATTGAAAGCTGGTTATGTAATAAAATATATTCTGATTTATTTAATGAAAGAGTTGATTGTGTAAACATTTTTTTTTTTTTTAATTTGTTATTTCGATACATATTATTTTTTTTTCTCCTTTTACGTATGCATTCCGACTTAATGATTATTTTATTTAATTTGGGGGAAAATGTTGTTTACGATAAAAACTAAGATGTCAAATCTGGTGTTCTTAGGAACGAAAACAATAGGGTTTGTGATTATAAATATAAGAAAATTTATTTTATTCACGGAAAATTTGAACTTGATTTGATTTCATCCATCCGAAGATGGCATTTTTGGGTAAAGGGAATAAAAAAGATTTGCAAGAAGTTGCTACTGAACTTGGAGTGGAAAGAGCTCAACATTTAAAGTTATATGAGTTAAGAGATGCTATTTTGGCTTCAAAGAATTACGATGAAGAATTTGTTAAAGAAACATTAGCGAACGTACTTGAAGCACGGAAGAGGAAAGAAGAGATGGAGGAACGCATAAGAAGGGAAGAAATAGAGGAACGTAAGAGGAAAGAAGAGATGGAGGAACGCATAAGAAGGGAAGAAATAGAGGAACGTAAGAGAAAAGAAGAGATGGAGGAACGCACAAGAAGAGAAGAAATAGAATTGGAAAAAATGCGTTTGGAAAATGCAAGAATAGAACTTGAGAAGAAAGGAATTACAAATGAAACTTCTGAGAAAACGCGCGTAAAATTACATAACATCTTACAAAAATTTGATCCTAAAACATGCGAAATTAGCCTGTATTTAGTTCTTTTTGAGCGGCAGGCAAAACGTGCCGAAATTAAAAGAGATGATTGGGTTTCTCATCTCATTGGGCTACTGCCATACGAAATCGCGGAAGTTATAGCTCGGGAAGACGAAGAAATCACGAATGATTACGGGAAAGTAAAAGAGTTATTGTTAAAGAGATATAAACTTACTCCTGAAAGATTTCGACAACTTTTCATTAAGCATACTAAAAAAGCTGATATCACATGGAGAGATTTTGCTTACGAGTTGAAAAACTATTTTACTGAATGGATTCGGGGATTAGAAGTTAACACATTTGAAGAATTATATGATTTGATTATTACAGATCAAATTAAAAGGAAAGTACCTCCAGAAATTAAAGAACATTTCATCGATGAATGGTCATTGTTTAAGTCATCTAATATTATTTCCAGTAAATTAGATGATTATGAAAATGTCAAAATGACTTTCAATAAAAAACCGAAAGAAATTTCTCATAAAGAAAATTGGAATCTTCCATCCAAAGGAACGAATTTCGGAAATAACAATAGAGATGAGAAAAGGGTTTTTACTAAGCCACAGCAAGAACAAAGAGACATTCGTCCGAAATTCTCCTGCTATTTGTGTGGAAAGGAAGGCCATATAAAAAAATCCTGCCCCAAATTGAATTCAGCAAGTACATCTTACGTGAAAACAAACAAAAAGAGTCAAGAAAGTAAGGGCCTTAATAAGGTCAGTGTTAATCTAAATAGCGCTTGTTTCGAGTGGGAATTTCCAGTCAACGAGAAAGATGGCGAGCTTCTGAAAGTGGATTTAGGAATCGGAGGCCAAAAATTTCAAGGCATCGTGGACAGTGGTGCAGAGATCACCGTACTACGAAAATCAGTTGTACCTGAGGAACACTTACAGTCAAGTGGGAAAATTCTTTTGAGACCTGCTATAGGTAATCCAGTGGAAGCACAACTTGTGTCAGTTCCGCTAAGTCTTCATACAGATGAAGAAATCATTCCATATGTTCAAGTGCATGCTGCAGTAGTAGAAGGGCTGCATGAGGAAGCTTTAATCACTCCCAGGGTATATGAATGGTTGAAGGAACAAAAGCGTTCTTATTTGGGAGATGATACAGGAATCACTTCAGTAAAAGAAGCTAATGAACAATCCTTGTTCAGTGTGGAGGGAAGGTCTCCCGAAAACATTTCTTTAGGGGATAAAGTGAATATCCCGAAGAAAGAAGTCGATGAACAATCCTTGTTCCATGTGAAAGGAAGAAATCCTGGAAATTCAGGGGTTGAGGTTAATATCACCCCAGTGGAAGAAAACAATGAACCGTCCTTGTTCAAAGTGGAGGGAAGGTCTCCCGGAAACTATTCTTCAGAAGAAGAGGTTGAAGTAATCACAATAAATAAAGTCGGTGAACAATCCTTGTTCAGTGTACCTGAGAATAATTCAAACGACAATTATCTTGGGGATGAGGCAATTAGTACTCCACTCACAGAAGATAATGAAAAGTGTATGTTCTGTATGGAGGGAGAAAGTCACGAGACTATTCGAAAGGCAAAGCTAAACAACAGCGAGTCGCATCATCCAGAAACCAAAGTCTTTAATAACTCAGTAGTTAAACAGACATTGACCGAAACCGAGAGTAAGGATGAAAGAAATGAAAATATCCCTGTTCCACAAGCACAAGTGTTTAGGGATGAGCAGTTAGTCCTACATTGAAAAAGTGCTTCGAAGAAGCTAGGCAACATAAAAATGGTTACTGGATTGAAAGAGGTTTATTATATCATATGGGTAAAGTAGGCGGACAGAAATATATTCAATTGGTCGTACCGGCAAGCAGAAGAAAGAACATTTTGAAATTAGCTCATGAAACTCCTACTGGTGGACATCTGGCAGCTAAGAAGACCAGAGACAGAATTGCAATGTCTTTCTGGTGGGAAGGAATGCCAAAAGAAGCCAAACAATTATGTGCTTCGTGTCATGATTGTCAAATGCGCAGGAAAGGAAAAGTAAACGATAGAACACCTATCGAAGCTGTTGGAAGACCAGAACTCCCATTTCAAGTGGTTACTGCCGATATTTTAGGCCCAATAGAGCCAAAGTCATCACGTGGCCATCAGTATGTACTGTGCGTTATGGACCAGCATAGTCGTTGGCCGGAAGCAATACCTCTGAAGTCTTTAACAGCAAAGGCAGCCTGTGATGCATTTATAGAAATATTTGTACGAACTGGAATTCCTCGAGTAATTGCAATGGATAACGGAAGAAATTTTGCCGCACAGCTGACAAAAGAGTTTTTAAAACGATTAGGATGTGTTCCTAAATTTTCCACTCCAGGTTATCCACAATCGAATGGTTTGGTCGAAAGATGGATAGGAACTATGAAATCCATGCTACATCATGCAATTAATTCACAAGGTCGAGGCTGGGATAAACAGTTGCCATTCTTGTTATGGGCATACAGAGAAGTGCCTAACGCTACAACGGGTGTTGCCCCATTCCTACTAGTTCATGGGCGACCACTTGTAGGACCTCTAGCCATCCTCAAATCAAATTGGGAAGATGAAGTCGTACTTCCTCAAGGGATTGGAGAATCTGTAGCTGACTACCTGTTGAAACTCCGGAAACGTTTAAAAGACGCGGCACAGTATGCGAATAGCGTAGCTCAAGAACAGCAGCAGAAATATGTACATTATCATAATTTACGGTCAAAAGATACCGAATTTTCTGTTGGGGAGGAAGTTGTAGTGTTAATCCCTGATTCAACAAATCGTCTTTGTTCAAAATGGAAAGGACCAGGAGAAATAATAGAAAAGAAGTCTCCACATTCTTTTTATGTCAAACTAACTGATGGAAGTGTTCGACATCTTCATCAAAATAAATTGCGTAAATATATTCAACCTGTCAGAGCTGTAGGAATTATTTACGAAACAGATGAAGAGTTTGGAGATATACAACATGCGCCCGTAGAATCACGGCAAGTAACAGATGAAGAACTAAAAGCTGGTATAAAATCAAATTTTATATCAGCAAAGCAACATAAACAGCTGTTGAATTTGATTAAAGAATATCTAACAATATTTGATGGGGAATTAAAGAAAGCCAAAGTTCCTCCACATGTGATCCAGTTAAAGTCTGGAGTAGAGAGGAAACAACCTCATCTTTATAAAGTTCCAGAAACATTAAGATCTAATATAGAAAAACAGATAGCAGAATTATTGGGAAAAGACCTGATAGAACCCTCTTCAGCAGAAATAGCATATCCATTGGTATGTGTAGCCAAGAAAGATGGAACTGTCCGACTTTGCGTGGACTACAGAGAGCTGAACTCAGTTAGTAAAATTCCACCTTTTCCTATGCAGAATTCAGAAAATCTTAGATTTAAAGCTGGTGGAGCTCGTTACTTGACAACTTTAGATATCCTTAAGGGATATTGGGAAATACCCTTAGCAGAGCAAAGCCGAGAATTAACCAGTTTTGTATCTCCAAAGGGTCAGTATCAGTGGAAGGTGATGCCATTTGGGTTATCTGGAGCACCAGCAACATTCCAAAGAATAATGAATCAAGTATTACAACCTCATAGTGACTACGCCGAAAGTTTTCTTGATGATATTATCATATTTTCTTCAAACTGGGAAGATCATCTTAATCATATTAAATCCATTTTAGAAACTCTGAAAAAATTGAATTTTTCGGCAAATTTAAAGAAATGCTCGTTTGCGATGTCGAAAGTAAAATATTTAGGACATGTTGTAGGCTCAGGAGAGCACGGCCCAGATCCGGACAAGATATCAGTTATTAAAGATTTGAAAGCCCCTAAAACTAAGAAAACATTGAAGTCACTCCTAGGATTATTTAACTGTTACAGAGACTATGTGCCTCGGTATGCCAATATAGCAAAACCTTTAACGGACTTAACTCGAAAAACTGTGCCAAACGACCTTCCATGGTCAGAAGAAGCCGAAAGCGCATTTAATTCGTTAAAGAATTGTTTGTGGTCTATAACATCTCTGTATACACCTGATATGTCGAAACCTTTTGAAATCGATACTGATGCTTCAGTGACCGGAATTGGAGCCTGTCTAATGCAGAGAGATGAGCAGAATAAACTGAAATCTATAACTTTCGCAAGCCAAAAACTGACCCCTGCTCAATCAAAGTGGAGCACTATTGAAAGGGAAGCTTATGCTGTAATATGGGCATTAGGTAAATTCGAAATGTGGACTTATGGAACCACTATTATCTTACACACGGACCATAACCCTTTAAAATATTTGACAGAAACAGTTCCTAAGAACGCCAGATTACAAAGATGGGCATTGGCTCTATCTCGCTATCAAGTGACTATTGCTCATAAGCCAGGAAGCAGTAATACTATTGCAGATGCTTTATCACGCATTCATGAATAAAGTCATAAGTTAGTTTAATACTGTATTTGTTATTACATATATATATATATGTGTGTTCATTTTGTTTCTTATACTCAAGTATATTAATTCATTAAGATTATTTAAAGTGCATAAGAAAATCCATGTCAGGATAAATGTTTATTCATATATATTATATATATATTTTATTTCTATTATGTGTTTAAATGTTACTTTTTTTATACCATAGAAAATATTTAAATTTTAAGTGAAATATAAATGCTATTGCTCTTGATGGAATATTGCATATTAGGTCAAAGACGAGACAATAATTAAGAATTTAAAAGGACAATTAGACTTTCATGAACATTTATTTAAAGATGAAACAATAATTAAAAATTTAAAAGGACAATTAGACTTCCATGGACAGTTATATAAATTATCCACAAATTTTTGTTAGTAGTTTCACTGTGAAGGCCATTGTCCCTCAAATGAAACTGGAGGGAAGGTGTGAACGCCGCACCTCTGATTTCGAGATTATCCCAAAACAAGAACTGAAAAGTTTGGTACGAAAGTGTGGCATCAGTGTGTGCGTATGTGAATCAAGATGGACTAACGTTCCATTCTATATGTTGTTTTTAAAATACTTTATTGGATGTTAATTTATGTGTTCGTTTATGTATTTTATGTTTGTGCCGTAAGTAAAAGTAAAATCTTTAAAAGTAAAGAAAGCGTGATCAGTGTATTAATGTGTCTCGAGATGAATTCACAGGAAGAAAAGAACCAGGTGCGAAAAAGAAGTCGCCACACTCTGTATTACAGCGCCACCTGTTTAGCGATTGGCACCAAAAATTCATAAGCACTAATTTATGTGAAGATGGATCAACATATAAATTTATATGTAATTCTGTGCAGTAGTTTCTGGGCTAGAGACGCCATAAAATGTTTGTCACACACAGAGAGAGAGGGACAGACTCAAACGGATGGACAGACAGTTTTTAAAAATGGTAAAATCGTATTCTAGATCCCTTAAAGCGTTCAGATCCATCGAAAACTGGAAGTGGAAAATGCTTACGAATCAAATACTTTCTTCTATTAAATATAGAAGAAGTTAATAAAATTTGGAAAATTGTTTTATTATTCTTTTTTCAGGAATTTTATCATACATAATATCGCTATATTAATTTCGTATGTATGCAGTATTCACAGCAATAATACAGCAATTTATATATCTATATAAAAAAATATAATATGCATCTTTGTCTTAACCATAAATATACAAGTTTCTTGTAATTATCTTAATATACATGAAAATACTATTTGCATATTCAATCTGTCGAGATTAAAGAACTTAGCGATCCGATATATCCCATGTGATTGTTTTCATGGAGATATCTCATCACAACAGTTAGTTTTGGTCACAAAATGCATATTCTAATTAAAATTAGACTTTTATTTAAATTATTTCTACTGCCGAGAACAAGATAGTTAACCATTTCCCTTTTCATAAATCAGAGCTTATCTAATTTGAATAAAGCAAAATAGTTTGAAAGGAAAATTGTAGAGAAGATTTTAATAATCAATTAAAATTTAAAACATCTCTGATCATACAAAGACCCCACTGCCCATTGGTATTTTTTGAACGCAAGTAAAAAAAGCGGGAGGTTTTTGCTAAGATAAGACCAGGGCCTGATTATCGCACAAGCCGACTAGGCCTCGGCCTAGGGCACCTTTATCTAGGGGCACCAAAATAGTTTTTAAATTTAAAGTGCTATTTTTGGCAAAGATTTCCTTAAAAAAATTAATTGAAAGTTAGCTAACGATAATATTCTTTAGTTGAAAAGAGGAACTTTTTAAATACCTTTTGACCAATTATCCAATTAAATTAAAAAATACAGCATTAGCTAGATTATGAAATGTACCAGTTCTCGTGGAGATCGGTTGAATGGATATAATTTTTTGCAGCGGATCTAAAAATCCAGAGAAAGTTTCACTGACAGATTTACAGTTATATAATATAAATTAAAGAACTTTGTAGCATACCAATGGAAAATAACTTTGCATTTTCTATAGTATTTGGTCATGTGTTACATACCCGCTGACTTTGTATGGTTATGAATGAGATAGATTAGGATTAAAAAAGAAAACAGCATTATAAAGTATTAAATAATGTAAAAAAATGCATTTTTATGGAAGTGATTTCCAACAGTCATAGAAGAAAAATATCCCCTCCTACAATAATAATAATAATGATTTGATGTCTCTTTGCAAAAGAAGTGAAAATTAATTTCTTATGATGGTGACGCCTTAACTTTGTTGCCAGCAATCAAACTTAGTGCACAAATTAAATAAAATAATAATAAACTTTAACTTGTTCGGGGAGGGGAGGGGGCACCAAAATCATCCTGGGCCTTGGGCCCCAGTAGGTCGTAATCAGGCTCTGGATAAGACTCCCTTCTCAAGAGCACGTACATGGAATTAGAAGAAGCATGAAAAAAAAAAAAAAAAATAGATGGACACAACTCTACATGGATTGGTTTCTGACTGACCAAAAAATAAAAAATAAAGAAAAACTCCCTACCCTCCCCCATGCACGGGTAACATAGCAGAAGGAAGGAAGAGTCGGGGAGCGAGAGATGTTTTTTGTCCCAGAAAATGATGGAAAGTTCTATTTAATAATGATAAAAGAATCTAATATTATAACTACATAAAATATACTTTCTAGAGGGTAATCAGAAAAAATGAAGATAATTTATTATTGTGACTATCGAAATGATAATTACTTCGGCATGGAAAAGCGACCAGATAAGTTCAGCGCCATTTTGCAAAATCTAAATTACAGTCGGCTGCAAAATTATTCGAGCACTAGCCAATAATTCCTATATTAAAAAAGTACACTTAAGACTGATTTGTTAAATAAATCCTTGTCGAATCATGTTCTTAGACTGACAAAGAACATGACTCGATAAGGATTTATTTAACAAAGCAGTATTAAGTGTACTTTTTTTAGACAGGGATTATTGCTAGTGCTCGAATAATTTTGCAGCCGACTGTACGTTGTTGATGTCTCCAATGGCTCAAAGGGCTTCTCAATTATGGAAAGCAATTGATATATTATTTCATATGTATTATTTATTTTATATAAACCTGATGGATTCGAATCTCTTTTAACTGTGCGTGTTTTAAATGGACTGTATCATAATGTATATGAACAATGCTGGAACTGTGCGTGTTTGAATGCACTATAATTATGGTGATACATATATGTCGTTGCCTTCGAGTTCTTCATCAGTGGGGTAAGTGATTGCCTTAATGCATATTTGATCAGAGAAAATAGAGATATATAGATAAGGGATGTTTATTGATTAATCTACCTAATGGTAATATATATATATATATTTAATATAATCACCAGGGATATTGAGATGTGTTAATTAATAATCAAGAGAAATCTTTTAAAATTATAAAATAAATAAAGGAATGAAGTAATAAATAAAAATAAAAAAGATAACTTGAAATACATTCGGAGTATTTATGTTTCTTTTTGCTTATTTGTAAATATATGCATATAGATTAATTGTGAAGAGCAATTGTGATAAAATAAATGAAGATCCAATAAAATAAATATATGTGTATAAATAAAAATAAATAAATAAAGAAGATATGAAACCTAATTAGGTTCAAGGCATTAGCTTAATGGTCGGATATTCTTTATATATCGTGAGTGCTCTTTATAAAAATTTCTTTTTAAGATTAAAAAAAGAAATAGCAGTCAATTTAGAGAGATAATTTAATAAGTAGAATATTTGATTAATGGTTTTAAAATGTTAACCTGGGATCTTATCCGTTTTTTCTTACTATATGATCATTGGCCTAAGTAATAAGGGATTAAGAAAAATACTACCCACAAAAATATTAATCTTAACAATTTTCTACCTTATTCATTAACTAATTATTAAGTTTAATTGCGCGATAAAAAAATAACATGTTAAAGCAATAATAAAGTAAATATGATTAAAAAATAAAAAATAAATAAAGATAAAAATAGACGCTTTTATTTCGACGCTGTAAAATAATTCTGGAACGTTCCAGGGAAATTATCGTTAGTAATATGTCCAATGTTTATCCGTACACTGTAAAAAAATAACTATTACCAGCTGCAAGAAACTCTCTCACTGTAAAAAAAATAACTATTACCAGCTGCAAGAAACTCTCTGTGATTGGAGAAAATAATTATTTTCTCCAATCACAGAGAGTTTCTTGAAGCTGGTAATAGTTATTTTTTTACAGTGTAATGTTTATAGAATATATCAGTAACCATCAAAATATACACACTGTAAAAAAATAACTATTACCAGCTGCAAGAAACTCTCTGTGATTGGAGAAAATAATTATTTTATCCAATCACAGAGAGTTTCTTGCAGCTGGTAATAGTTATTTTTTTACGGTGCACTGTAAAAAATAACTATTACCAGCTGCAAGAAATTCTCTGTGATTGGAGAAAATGATTATTTTCTCTAATCACAGAGAGTTTCTTGCAGCTGGTAATAGTTATTTTTTTTACAGTGTAATGGTTCTGGAATATATCAGTAACCATCAAAATATACACTGTAAAAAATAACTATTACCAGCTGCAAGAAATTCTCTGTGATTGGAGAAAATGATTATTTTCTCTAATCACAGAGAGTTTCTTGCAGCTGGTAATAGTTATTTTTTTTACAGTGTAATGGTTCTGGAATATATCAGTAACCATCAAAATATACACCGTAAAAAAATAACTATTACCAGCTGCAAGAAACTCTCTGTGATTGGATAAAATAATTATTTTCTCCAATCACAGAGAGTTTCTTGCAGCTGGTAATAGTTATTTTTTTACAGTGTATGATTAAAAATACTATTAAATTCCTGAATGCAGGAACGTTTCGTGGAAACGTTATTCTCAGAAACCCAAACTTATAAAATCCAGAAACGTATTCGATATATAACAAAAACGCTACCAAATTCTATTACAGAGAAGATGTACCAAAATATTTGACATATATGAGGAGCAAACATTCAAACCGTGTTTTCTCCTTCGAATGCATTTTTTCAGAAAACACAAAAAACTGATAAATTAAAAAATAACCCTTCTTAGACCCTAATTATCATTTGTTTAGTTGTATTATTGGTTACTAGGAAGATCTGTAGGCCTACTTTACCTAATAAACTTAGAGTTAATTAGAAAAATGTATTTGAAATTTGGAGAAAGCATGTTTTGACCGAAACACAGAGGAGAAAACATGTTTTGAATGTTTCCAATGTGGAGAAAGCATGCTTTGACCGAAACACAGAGGAGAAAACATGTTTTGAATGTTTCCAATGTGGACAAAACATTTTTTGAATGAAAAAGTATGTAGCTCGAATATTTATGAAATAACATTCATAATGTAATTAACAGAACAGATTTTGTTATGTAATTATAAAGTTAAATTAAATATTTGCGCGTGAAAAATCATCCTGCAAATTGTAGGGAAGAACTAAAATTTTTAAGCCAATTTGAAATTTAAATTTTTAAACCAATATCTTCAGTTAAGCAATTTCATGCTTCCTCTGTTTCTTCATATTCTACATGAAAGTTATTAGTAATGATATCTTTATACCATTTAAAAACAGGCTGATTTTTTCACCCTTCACCATACATCAATTGTAAAAGTTTGTCTATGTCATTCTGATGCCTTTAAGTTTGAGATGAATTCTCTTAGCTTTTTTTTTTTATTATTATTATTAATGCTTAAGTGGCTTTTTCTATCCCCTGCTCTCTTTTCCTCAATAGGTTCACCAGCATGTACCTTAGTAACAATATTGGCTAGCATTGTACGACCTATTTTAGTTCTAGCCATGAAATTGTTTTTACACACAGGAATTCTCCTACCACTGCTACTAGTAATAAAAAGAAGCAGAAAATGCATGATCTAAGCCAGATGATTGCGATTTTTTTTTTTTTTTTTTTTTTTTTTTTGGGGGGGGGGGGGGAGTTATTAGGTCTACGTCGAGTTACATTTTTTGTAACAACCAATGAGGCTATAATAGAATCTTGTAGCTGTTTGTCCGGAATTTCGTAAAGTCTATCCCGAAACTTCTTAACGTCATTAGGTCTAACATCAGTGCATGAAAAAGTATTTATTAATAGAATGTTTGCATGGAGCATAAATGTTGTTATCTAAAGGTGCTGAATATCGTTTCTTTTTCGCTTCTTTTCTTTTTCCACCAATTCTCTGTATTTTTCTAGTTCCATAATTAGTGTCTAATACACCATCTATTAATTCTTCCATTTGAAAAAAAAAAAAATAATAATAATAATAAAGTACACTCCTCTAAAATGAAGAAAACAAGATAGAACCTAACGAAAAAACAAACATAAAAAGCTGGTACATGTACGAGTCACGCGACCAGAAAGAGCAGTACTGACTGGTTGGCTGGAGAAATCACAGTTTGACTGAAAACTGGCTCTGGAGGAAACACTGTTTGATTGAAACCCTAACTTTCTAAGAGCATTAATAATGTGATAAAAATTATTTTGGTTTAAAAGAATAGTATAATTTTGTGCTATTTAATGTTGAGTTCACAGAAAAATCACTAACTCATTTTTTTTTATTTTTGGAGAAAACACGGTTTGAATGTTTGCTCCTCATATGTGGAAATGATATCAAGAGAATTCATTTTAAATTATGGACGCTCTCTGAAAATGGTGAAATAAATTATTTAAATCATTTTCATTAACCTGTATAAAACCTGTTACTTTTGAGAGAGGAACCTGAACAAACTTAAATAACGTTTGGCTTCAAATAACCGCAATTTTATTTACGTACTTATTTTTAAAAAAAATTAAAACTCAGAAATATTTTGAGCAGTTAGATAGCAAATAGATATTGTTTTAAAAACCTTCTTTGATCAAAAATTTTCTCTGTATAAAATTTAAAGACAGAGTACTTCAACAGCTTTAAATTTAATAATCATCAATATAGTTTGTTTGTTTGTTTGTTTGTTTTTTGTACCACCGCACAGTGCAAAAACTGATGCAAAATTGATGAAAAGCTTCTCACTTGTTAGTTTTTTCCATTATAATACTTAACAGTTGTTGTTGTTTTTTAAGAAAGTAAGTTTATTTTCTGCACATACAGTGCACACCAAAATCACTATAACAGAAAACAATAACTTTAATAACAATAAAATGTTAGATTTTTTTTCTGTGTTTGCGATTGCATATAATCAATAATAACAAGGTATCTTATCATCTAGTGTAAATCAATCATTAAATTTTGCTATGTCACATAAAAATTCCTTCAAAAATTTTGGAGCTAACAAAGTTCTTGTCAAGAGCATTTGAAAATTTTTGAATTGACATCAAATTACATTATATAATGAATTTTTATTTTCTTTCATCCATGGATAAGGTAGAGAAAATGTTGATTTCGAGTGAAATTTTCGAAATTGAGTTTTTGTTACATTTACTCGTTTTGAGGTCCCTGGAATCAGAAAACCAGGATTTAGCGGTTGGACTGCGTGTGTCTGTCTGCCCTCGCCATATCGCAAGGACAAACAATAGCAGAATGTACAAACTAGGTATTCTATCATATAGGATTTCTACACTTATATATTTTAATGAGATCAAGCAAATGGTTCATGTCTACAGTAACATCCAAGAAAATTCATTTACATTACATCTATGGGTGAAATTTTTGGTAGGTACAGTTTAACAACTATAGGCAACATTAAATAAAATAAAATAAACATGTATTTTTTATTTTTATAACAGCACGTTTTCTGTTGAATATGGTTTGAAAATCATTCATCTTTTATATACAGGGCTCTCCAAAAAAAGTGAAACATAGCGGGATTATATATGAAAACTACAGAAAGTGCATTTTAAAGTAATGCTGTATGTTATTAATATAAAACTATACCTAAGTGCATAATGTGGTGTGTTCATATTTTATAGAAAACATAGAACGTGCAATAATTAAGAGAAAACTTTTTGTGTGTGTGTGTGTGTGTGTAATGGGTGGAAGGATTTTACTACATTTTACCATATACAGAAAAACTGCTCAGAAATTAAAATTAATCCTTCATACCCGTACAGTAAATAATGTATTATATTAAGTGAAATTTTCAGCGCTTGTTTTTTGTATACATACGTGTTCGAACGTTCCTGAATGCTAAAATCAGGTTTTTAACGGTAGGTCTTTGCGTATGCCTGTTATCAGCGTAATATAACAAAAAAAAAAAAATGTAGGCATTTCAAATGTTACGTTCTGAAATTCTACTTGAAAAGTTTGATTCAGAACGATAAGTTTAATAGAGTAATGCAGGAGAAAGTTTTATATATATATATATATTTATATTAGACAGCAATCTTGAATTCTATGTAATTACAGATACTATATTGAAACGTGACGTTGAAGGGGCGAGGGTGGTAGTCCCTATACACAAAATTATATAGAAAATCAAATTTTTACTAAACCTAGTCTGAATTGTTAAAGCAGCTTTTTATAAAGTACTTGTTACCTTGCCCCATAATGTGCAATTTATATCATTGAAATGCAGGATAAGAGTAAGTCGTATGTGTGCTATACCAAATTATTAAGAAATGTTACGAGTTTTCTCTTTTCATATTTGCCCAGCTTTAGTAATGGACTCCTTTCTTAAAATTTGAAATTTGGCTCTGTAGTAGCCCAAATATTACTTGTCTAATGCAATTTCAACAGCTATTTCAATTGATCGCTAAAACGGCAATATATATATATATTTAATAAAGAAGCATCAATAAACTGGCGTTGTAAAAATATTACTTACAAACTTTGAATAAACACCATACAATGCAATAAACTCGCAACAATTGTTTCGGGTCGAAAAACACACGACCCTTCATCAGGCGAATAAAGTAAGAACGAGTGCTGCAGTCAAAGCGGCAACGCACGCTTTGACTGCAGCACTCGTTCTTACTTTATTCGCCTGATGAAGGGTCGTGTGTTTTTTCGACCCGAAACAATTGTTGCGAGTTTATTGCATTGTATGGTGTTTATTCAAAGTTTGTAAGTAATATATATCAGTACAAAAACCCTTAACGGGTGAAAAGTTTGTGACGCAGCTACTTTATCACTATAAGAATTTGAAATATGGGTCTTAAAAATAATGATATCAAATTTTAAGTGACGCTTTTCTATTAGTTAAAATATACATAGATTTTCTTATTTGATCATTTGCTTTTTTCTTTATTTATATTTACAATGCAAACATAATATTTTTAACTTCAAGATAAGACAAATATATAAAATATACTCACTGATGCTTTTTCATTTGCATTTCAATTTCAAAATAACAGTTTTAAAAGGAATGATATAAAAATTCCAGTCACGCCTCGGTGTCATTTTCAAAGATTTGTTTTTAGATTCCATTTAAATTACCTTTGTTTTGTCTAATAAAGTATATTTACACATTGAAACAGTGCTTTTAATTTTCAAATATACTGTCAAATAATCACACTTTCACTGAGTTTGCATTATAAATTAAAATTATGTATTTCAATAAATCGATTTGTCTTTTTTGTCACGCTATCCAAAACTGAGTAAAATATATGCACATGTTATTTTGTATCATAGTATTCAACTAAGTGAGAATTTGTGCAAAGAGACAGTGTGATGCAAAGAAAACATTTGCACAAATTTTACTTGCAGTTTTGGATAGCGTGACGCAAAAGACAAATCGATTTATTGAAATACATAATTTTAATTTATAATGCAAACTCAGTGAAAGTGTGATTATTTGACAGTATATTTGAAAATTAAAAGCACTGTTTCAATGTGTAAATATACTTTATTAGACAAAACAAGGTAATTTAAATGGAATCTAAAAACAAATCTTTTAAAATGACACCGAGGCGTGACTGGAATTTTTATATCATTCCTTTTAAAACTGTTATTTTGAAATTGAAATGCAAATGAAAAAGCATCAGTGAGTATATTTTATATATTTGTCTTATCTTGAAGTTAAAAATATTATGTTTGCATTGTAAATATAAATAAAGAAAAAAGCAAATGATCAAATAAGAAAATCTATGTATATTTTAACTAATAGAAAAGCGTCACTTAAAATTTGATATCATTATTTTTAAGACCCATACTTCAAATTCTTATAGTGATAAAGTAGCTGCGTCACAAACTTTTAACCCGTTAAGGGTTTTTGTACTGATATCATTACTTTTTAGAAGTTATTGATCAAAAAATTAAAACAAGTTGTTCCGGCTCATAGGAAGGTTAGGTTGATTTATCTTTTCTTATGAAGTTGCCACCATTTTTTTTCAAAATGGCAGCTACAATTTATTAATGAACTTGGTGGATTTATATATGGAGTTTTAAGCAAATCGGTTCAAAAGTTATTGTGATAATTTTCAAGTGGCCACCATTTAGAAACAAAGGACAGAGTGACCGAGATGCCCACTGAACTTATCAAAGATATTTGAATGATATGTCAACTGTGCAAATGCGATTTAAACTGATTCCGTATTACAAGCTTCTTGCGGACAGTTTTTGTCTGCAACTTTCGAATAGCAATTCACTTAAAAAAAACTTCTGTATCAAAACTAAAACTAATACTTTTATTATTTATAATTATTTATATTGAGTTGTGTCAAACATTGCTATAAAATATTGAAATGAGTACACACAATTGTTTATACTATATTGTTCTGCAGTAAAATTGCATTCGTGTATTGTTGCACGAGATCACCACTGATGTTACCCCCCCCCCCCCCCCCCAATCAGCTTTCAGGCTTTTTGAGTGTAAGCCATTTTCACCACTGATTAACACAAATTTTGCAGACAGATTATGAAATTTTAAAAGCCTTTCACAGACAGCTACAAAACTTTCTGCCACTGGGGATTTCGATAATTCACTGCAAGAATATTATGCTGTTTTGTAATGAATTAACAGCTTATTTCAGCACGAACTTTGAACGATTAAAAGTAAATGTTATCGGTGAAACGATCTCGTATTGTAAGTAGACTTTCATATTGCGTATTTCTGCAATGTATAAATAATAAAAAAAGCAATTTTTTTTTTTTTTTTTTTTTGTGAAATAATGTCATATTTCGGCATTCATTTTTTAAAACATACAAAATTTAACAATTAGCGGTGAAATCCCAGTGGCAGAAAGTTTTGTAGCTGTCTGCGACAGGCTTTTAAAATTTCAAAATCTGTCTGCGAAATTTGCTTGTAATCTGGGATGAGAATGGCTTACACTCAAAAAGCCTGAAGCTGATAGTGGCAATATTTCGGGGGGGGGGGGGAGCTTAACAATAGTGGTGATCTCGTGCAACAATACACTATAGTAATAAACAATTATAAAATAATAAGTTGAACTCATTCAATTAAATATTTATAGCAATGTTTGACACAACACAGTATAAATAACAAAAGTATTAGTTTTAGTTTTGATATAGAAATTTTTATAAGTGAATTTTGAAGTGGAGTAGAAGTTTTGGAGCAATTTTAAAAGAAAATAGCACTTTTCTATGTCCCCGTAGAATCTCAGTAACAGGTAACAGGGGAAAAGAATACACGCATATACTGTCTATCAAGGGAGATATAGGCTCCCCAGGTCGTCGTTGTTAAGTACTGTTTTGTGTGTTCCTACCAGAGAGCATCTAAGACGTTATACATCGGTAGCACATTGTCACAGGCGAAAAATGTCCGTAAATTGCAGACAAAGACTGTCTGAAAGCTGTGGGCAATTTTTTTTATTAGTACAGACAGAGTGTTCGAAAGTTGCAGACTGAATTGTTTTATTAGTACAGACAAAAACTGTCTGCAAGCATTTATTCTGTGTCCGCGACTATGTCACCGTGTCACAGTGTTTCTGCCACTGGGGGTGAAATAATAGTCTATATTAGCAATTAGTTGCTCTTGCATAATTTAAAAAAATTAGCGATAAAATGATTGATTCCATATTTCAGCAAATTTATTGCATACATCGGATATTGTCTTTGTAAACAAGGACGAATTTCATTGATTAACATAGAGATAAAGCCTATTTCAGCAAACAATTAAGATTAAAATAACCTTATTAAGCAACGGCGAAATGATTGCGTGTTTCAATAATCAGCCACAAATCATCGTGAATTTCGGAAATCACCTTTGAAAAGATTTCAAATTTGATCGATTAACGTCGAAATAATATCGTATTTCAGCAATTAGTTGCGTTTAAGCATACATTTTTGACAGTTAATAGTAAAATGATCCCGTATTTCCGAATTAGGCCGCAAAATTATTGCATATTTTGGGATTCAGCTTTGAAAAAAGCATAAATTTCATAGATTAGCAGCGAAATAATTGAGTATTTGGAGATTAAACTTTATAAAGAATACGAATTTCATCGATTAGGCGCAAAATAATAATACAAGGTTTCAAAAATCGACCACAAAAATATCGTGAATTTCAGGAACAGCTATAGGGGGGGGGGGGGGGGGAATTGTGAATTTTATTGGTTAGCAGAGATATAATAGCGGTATTTGGGAATTTAATGTGATTAAATGTAAATTTTAACTATAAAAATTGACACCATAGTTAGCGGTGAAAATAATCCCGTATTTTCGAAATCAGCTGCAAAATTATTGTGTATTTTAGCATTCAGCTTTGAGAAAAAAGTGCAAATTACGTCTATTATCAACGAAATAATTGAGTATTTGGGAATTTAACTTAAAAAACACAGACATTTTATTAATTTGCGATGAAAAAAATTATGCATTTCGGCGATCAATCGTAAAATTATCGCAAATTTTGGAAATCAATCTTGAAAAAAGATGTGAATTTTATCGATAACTGGTGAAATTATAGCATATTTTAACAAGTGGTTGTGACCAGGGGTGCAGAAAATGTTCAAACCTCGGAAATTTCCCCCAAACACAGTATAAATTTCCCTCAATAATGCAAAAATCTACTTTGCTATACAAAGTCATTTGTTCTATGTAATAAATTTTAAGAGAATAAGTATACAGTGTAACATAAAAATATCGCTGTTAGTGTATAAGCACTTCAAAGTAGCAAATTGTTATTTTTGATTTACATTTTTATTTTATCTTAAAAAAATATTCAAAATTTCCCCAGTCAGTTTAAATTTCCCCCGAACCTCGTTCAGGCGTTCGGACATATTCTGCACCCCTGGGTGACTATATGTATAAATATTGTTAATTTCACATTTATTTTTGCACATGCTGTGCATTTTTTTTTTTTAATAATAATGTATAAACTTAAAAAAAAAAAAAAAGATGATACTGTTATCTACCAGATCGAGCAAATATCGAGAGAGAAAAATAGATACCTACCATTCCTTATAGAATTATGTGTAATTTAATTATTTATGGGAAAAATGCTTAGGGAATCTACATATTTAAAGCCTGCAATAACTTAAAAATATTGTAGATTACAATTTAAGAATTTTTAAATAAAATTATGTAAAAAATAAATATTTAGAAATTATTTAAGTAAAAATTCTTAAATTGCAAATTAGAAGTATTTTGCAACAAATATTTCACTGGCTCCTAATTATTTTAATTATACTTTTATGAAATTTCAGTTCTTTTGGTCAAGTAGATTTTGAGCTACACTTAAAAAACTAATATCACCAAGAGATTTAAGATTGAAAAAAAAAACATTAAAAAACTCAAAAGTCCCAATAAGTATAATTGCTAAGCATATTGACTAAATTACTTCAAATTTAGTATCCGGTTGTAAAATTTTCTCCAGAATCTAGAAGTCAAAATTGTGTATTCGTTGGAAATATAAATTTTAACATCGTTGCACACTATTCGAAAATCTGACTTCAAAGTATTGTGTTGTCACCAGGTTCTGAGCTACTGAGAAATTTTCAAATGTCTAGCTAGTAGGGAAGTTAGTTAAAAATAGATTTCAAGATTTGTTCCGGACAAACAAACACACACAAACAAACAAGAACAGAAGTTAATAAAAACATGGTAATTAACCTATCATTTAATTCACAAAGTAATAACCTAACACATTTAATATATTTTTAAACCATAATAATGTTTAAAGCGAAGAGGAAAAATAATTAGTAGGAAAAATTAAAAATTTTCAAAATATATAAAATTTTGATTATTTTATTATTATTATTATTATTATTATTATTTTTATTTAGTTTTAAAGAATTTTTAATATATTTAATTGTATTACTATAATTTACCACCTATATATACAAATTTTTTATAGCTATAAGACAATTTACAAAAAGATTATAATATTCACTCTCACTACAAGACGATACATTGATATGTTTCCTAACATAAAACTTTTTTCTGGTGAAAAAAAAAAAAATTATATATATAGTATATATACATATAATGAATGTTAGTTCATATAGTACATTGCAATTTAAAAATATGCATTTGATGGTTTAAACCAGTTTTTAACACGTCTCGTCAAAAACCAACCCTGTAATAATATTATTGCAATTTTTAGCCTTTACACTTCGTAGTTATTTCTTGTTAAAATAAACAATTCATAAATCCTCTTAACACACATTTACAATTAAGAAGTATTTTGAAATAATTACATACCCCCCCCCCCCCATTTTTTTTTTATTTTTCCCTTTTATCAAGAAATTCTAAAGAAGTTAAAAAAAAAAAAAAGATAACCACAGGCTACGAAGCAATTAATAGAATACTAGCTAAAAAATTGATGGAATACTCAATGAGCAATATAAAAATTTTCACCTAGCATCTCACACATGGTATTTATATGACTTATTTTAAAAATCAATTGACCAGCAGATAATTAAAAAAGTTCTTCTATCATTTGTTTTGCTTTAAGTTTTTAATTTTTCATTAATTTATTTTTTAAGTATAAGCATATTCATTTTTTAACTTTCGTGTATAAAAAACTCAAGCCTTTGAAAAATGTATTTTTATACATGCTTTTTTTTTTTTTTTCTGAGCTTATGAATGCATTTAATACTTAAATAATAATAATTATTATTATAATAATTATAATAATAATAAGTTAATCAAAAAATAAAAACTTACTTAAAACAGAACAAACAGTAGAAGAAAGTTTTTAATTATCTGCTGCATGGGTGTGAAAGTAAAAAATTTTCGCTGGACTGAAGTATATATATATATTTTGTAATATTGGGTAAAATATGATTAACTCATACATAATGTATGTAGATATTCAAAACATACATTTCCAAGGGTTACATTAATAAGCATAAGTATGAAAACTTAGGAAAATTATTCATTAATACAATTGAATTAACATTAATAGGGGCTGATTCAGAAAAAAAATTGAGATCTTTATTTGCCCCTAATAAATATTAATCCCATAAAATTGGCCTATCTGTATTATAACACATAAAAAAAGACTGAATTCAGTCAATAGACTGAAAACTTTCACCCATGTTCTGCTGGCAAACTGATTTTTGAAATAAGTCAAATACCATGTAACTGACAATGTAAGAATTTTTTTTAAATGATAAAAAACTAGCATTTTGTAAATCACAAAGAAATTGTTTATTATGACAAAAAATGCTAATTTTTTATCATAAAAAAAAAAAAAATTCTTACATTGTCAGTTACATGGTATTTGACTTATTTCAAAAATCAGTTAACCAGTGTCCGTATTTATATAATACAAATCAATGTTTATATATACAAAAATGAATAAATAATGTTAAAAAACTATCACTTATTCGGATACAGTCTACCACTGAAAATAAAAAGGTGTTTATTTGGTATTTTAAGAACAAACAAAATTAAAAATTGTTTTATTAAAATCACACAATCAACTGATTGGAAGAAAATCATATTTATGAAATTTTATTTTTCCGACTGAGTGAAAATAATGCCTGGACCGGGAGTCGAACCCCGGATCGTATTTTCACTCAGTCGGAATAATAAATTTTCATAAATATGATTTTCTTCCAATCAGTTGTTTGTGCGATTTTAATTAAAAAATTGTATTTCTTTCTCCCATTATTTAATGGTGCTTTCCATTACCTGCGGCTTATTTCTGTTGAGCTATCTAAATGATAGACCAGATGTCTCTGCCTAAAGGTTGTCTGAGTGAGTAATGCCGACCGATTGTCGGCCTGGATAGCTCAAATGGTAGAGCCTTGACCTTGTAAGTCAATGATCCGGGGTTCGACTCCCGGTCCAGGCATTATTTTCACTCAGTCGGAAAAATAAAATTTCATAAACAAAATTAATGTGAAAAGCAGAAAGGGAGGGGGCAATTAAATATTGAGTAAAGGCACTTTTACGATATGCTGTTTGTCAATTAACTAAATTTTGTGTTTAAAAGACTTTTTTTATTTTAAGATGTGCAAAATTCTTCACATATGTATCAATTATTCTTCCTTACAATTACTCAGTATTCGGCCAACTATTTATAACATTGCTTTAAATTTTATTTTGAAATATTTAGAAATTGCAGAAGTAGGAGTTTCATAGTAAATATTAAATAATACAATGGGAAATTGAGAACTAAAAACTATAAATATATCCTTAAAGTGTTTGAGATAAATGAAGGCGGTAAAAACTGATAAAACCCGTTACACCATTACACAGTAAGTATTATGCCAACTAGGGATGAAACGGATATCCGGTAACTATCCGGTATCCGGCCTATCCGGCTGAGTTTTAAATATCCGGCGGGGTACCGGATATCAGCACACCGGATACGGATATCGACGGATATCCGAAGGAGAAAATTCAAGCTTAAACTCCCATCAGATGAAAATTTTGCGACAATTTTTTAATTTTTTTTAGATCAGTTGTAGCTTGTAAAGGATTTTTTTTTTTTTTTTTTTTTTTTTTTTTTTTTTTTTTAAGTTGGATTCTGCGAAAATCGATTTTGGACTCATTAGCAAACAAATTTAGCCAAAAGTAGCTTCAGGTCTAAGAAATATAGAAGCCCTATTTTAACTTTGTACAGAAGTTAGCTAGGTTTCTTTTCCAGAGTGATCTATAACATTCCCCCTAATCTTCCCCATAACAATAAAAAGAGCTGTTCATTGTTGTTCCTGAACAAATGATATTTATTCTCTGCAGTTGCAGTGTATATATAACTCTGTTTTCATGTCTTTTGCTAATATGTTGTTAGATTGTTTAGTAATATTGTTAGTCTTGGATGTTAAAGTTGTTATATTGTTTCGAGAATGAGTCAAATAATGTGCATTTATTGACTAGAACCTGTTTATTTAAAATCCAGTTTTCCATACACAATAAAGCTGCTGTTTTTGTGACCATATATTTATACTAGCAGAAACCTGGCATTACTTGGGCCATCTATCTATTCGATTCGGATTTTTTTTAAAACCCTCCAATTTATATAAATTTGCATTTTTAATGGAATATCTTACTAAAGCACCTGATTTAGAATTCCCTGTTGCGTTGCATAGATATATCCCAAAAAATTAAAATTACTTCAAATAAAAGTACATATTTAATTTTTCTGAAAGTCTGTACTTTCATATTGTTCATAAGAAAAAAAAAAAAAAAAAAAAATCAGTTATTTAAAGTTTTTGATTTTGTACTGCAGAAAAACTTCACTTACTTAAAGAATTTTAATAACTAATGTAAAATTTTCTTATCTGTACAGAATATAAAAATATAAAATAAGTAAAAAGTATAAATTCATTTTGAATTATTACTTTCTTCTATGTTAAATAGCAGGAAGTATTGGATTCGTGGAAATTTTCAACTTCCAGTTTTCGGTGGATTTACGCATTTTGAGGGAACCAAAACACAATTTGACCATTTTTGGAAAATGTCTATCTGACAAAAATTTTGTGCAGTTCAAGAGTTAATGCACAGAATTTCATATAAATTTATACATAGTTGCATCTTACCAAAAAAAAAAAAGTGCCCATCACAATTTGGTGCAAATCACTCGGAAGACTATATCTCAACTTATACTGTGTATAATTAAATAAATAAACTAAGTGTGTCACAGGGAGGGCTATTATTATTAAACATGTTCATTCAATTTCTGTGCATAACGGCCAATAGGTGATGCTGCTGTGCTGCAATTTTCCCGTGAATGGGGAAGTTATATCTCAGATTCATTCGTGTATAATTGCTAAAAATTTACTATGGGAAAGGGTCATTTTTATAAAACATCATGTTGATTCAATTTTGGTGCATATTGGTCGATAGGTGGCTATATTATGTTGCAATTTACTCTGTGAATAGGAAGGCTAAATCTCAACATCTATAAAATTTAAGAGATAAACAAGATAAAAATAATATGAGAATAAAAGTTTGCTTAATTTGGGTGTATATCGACCAACAGGTGGCGCAGCTGTTCCTCACCTTCTGTGATTCTCCACATGGCTACATCTCAAAATTTTTTTGATTAAAATTGCACTAAACTCAATATCTAAAATCTTTATTGTAAGCAGCTATGATTATGTTTCTTCTGCATGTTAAACAGCATGTAGCGTTGTTATATAGAGAGATATAGAAGAAAGTTTTGTGATGACCATAACAGACTAGTTTGAAGCTTTTAGTTTATTTATTTATTTTATTTTTCTTCTTTTTTTTATGTTTTCTTATAAGTGTCTCGAAAGTATTGGATTCATAAAAATTTTCAACTTCTGGTTTTTGATGGATTTACACATTTTAAGAAGTCCAGAACCTGGTTTGACCAATTTAAAAAAAATGTCTGTGTGTGTGTGACAAAAATTATGTTCAACTGTACTTCCGGAACTACTGCGTACTACAATTACATATAAATTTGTGTAGTTGCACCATGACATAAATCAGTGCCTACTAACTGTTGGTGCAAATGGCTCAACAGGTGATGCTGCCATACTGCGATTTCTGCAACTTAGAGGAAGGCTGTATCTCAGAAACTACTGCACAGAATTTCATATAAATATGTACATGGAACTTGGCATATATTAGTGCCTATCAAATTTTGGTGACAATCGCTCTACAGGTGGTGCTGTTATACAGTGCTTTCTGCAATTTAGGGAAGGCTATATTTTAGGTTCTATTTCATGTAACTACACAAAACTTCATGTTGGAAAGGCATTATGAGAAATTATACTGGTTCAGTTTGGGTGCATGTTGGCCAGTAGGTGGCTCTGCAATACAGAAATTTCCCCTCAAAAGGGGAAGGCTATATCTCTTATTCTATTGTGTATAATTGCATAGAACTTGGTATGTGAGAGAGCCAGCCATTGTGAAACACTATTGCGATTTATTCTAGGTGTATATCGGCCAACAGGTGGCAATACTGCACTACAATTTACCCAATGAATAGGCTAAGTTAATCCCAACTTTTATGACATATGTGCATGAAACTTGATATAAGACAACCATTATGAAAGCAAATGTTGACCTTATTTATGTGTATATCAGCCGTTAGGTGGAGCTTCTATTATGATTTTTCACAAGCGTATATCTCAGCATCTGTTGATTAAAATTGCATAAACTCCTTTTGTAAAATATTTATTGTGAGAAGCTATGGTTAAACTTTTATACGATTTAAACCGTAAGTGGCGCTGTTATAAAGAATTATGTAGAAGAAAGTTTTGTGATGGCCACAACATATTAGTTTTCAAGTGAAAATAACCCTTCAACTATGATTATATTAGTAAAATATTTTATTTCATTTTTTTAATAATAGTATTGTAAAAAATATGTAAATAATAAGTTTTAGTTTTATAATTCTGAACAAAACCTATCTTTTTGTGATAGTGCTTTTCACCAAAAATTGCAAGTGTAGGAAGAATGAGTATGTTAGGCTTAAAATTTTATTATTCATGGCAATATTGCACAAATAAATAAAATATTAAATAAATATGTTTAAATAAATTATATTTAAAATGTTTTTAAAAGAATAGTATATAAAATATGCTTATATTTTATTGTTTTAAAATAAAGAAAAAGAAAAGAAATATACAACACAACAAAAAACAAAACTAATTCCGGATATCCGACGGATATCCGGTCCGGATATCCGTATCCGGCAGGCAGAAGAGCTCCGGATATCCGATATCCGGTATCCGGCAAAATCACTATCCGTTTCATCCCTAATGCCAACCCTGTGGCAGCTCATACCGCTAAAATGCTCTAGAGTGATCCCTGGCAGCAGGAGTTGTTTATATTTAATCAATGTCTACGGATATTCCACCTCCTTCCATGACTTAGCGGTAAGATATATCTTTATAGTTTTATATTCTTAAAACTTACAATTAGTTTTTCATAAAATGTAATTACATGTTTCGTCTGTTATGAAGAACAAAAATCTTGTCAAATATAAACAAACCAGTGTTTTCACTACAGTCGTTTTTTATGCAAAATACTAGACAGTTATCCAAAATACGATAATTAAAGAACAAGATCACACATTTATACTAAAGAATTACATTAAATTCTATAATAATAATGAAAAAATCTTTCACAAAAAAGTCACAATAGACAATTTGCACGTTTTCTGACTTTATTCTAATAGAAAATGAAAAGGTAAGAAAATAAATACATTTTCTTTATTTGAAATCTAATGACTGATTTATAACAATTTTTACATCGCACTATTTACTGTATAGAGAAAACTTTGTATAATATACCGTGACGTCACTCTTTATAGCAAACGAAAGTAATCGTTGTTTACATTCGATTTCGTGCTTTGCTTTGCTTCTTGAATCAGTGAAATAGGTTTTCTATGTTATAATAATGACTGGATATTAAAAAAATGTAGTATAAATATTAAATTGTACCATTTTGCACTAATACAGCGGCTAACGCTTCTCAAAAGTTATCCTTTAGCGTTCCACAGGATCCTATGAAACGAAAACATTGGACAACTGCCATGAAAAGAAAACATTTGAAAATGATGATAATGGAAAATGGTGACAAAGATATTGAATGATTATAAGATGAAAAAGAAATGCTCAGAAATCACATAAACGATTAATAATTACGAAAGTTAAAACGAATTGCTGCTTACTAACCAGGCTAACAGAATGTAAACATTGAAGCATCATAAAGTGTGACGTCGGGCAGCGTTTTGAAGTCACGTGATTTTTGATTAATTTTAAAGTTATTTTTTAAATTAATGAGACCTCTTTTTTTGCATTTTTAATAAACTTTTTGAAATTTATGGGCCTAAAACTACCAGAAGAAGGATTTTGTTCAAATCCCCCATGTGTGCAAATTCCTCATTCAGGATGAACTTTTTTAAAAAATATTGTGATTTCGGACAAATTGTGAAAATAGTTTTTTAGTTGCATAAATTTGGTAAGAAATGAAATTATAAACAAACTGTCACTAAACAGTGTGAGCAATCTATTATTGATAAATAATGCAGGCCTTGAAAGTGGGTTTAATTTTTAAGATGCATTTTTACAATTAACTGCTATGGGAAAAAAAGAAGAAAAAGAAATCTAAGTAAGAAAGCTTTTGATAAGTTTCATTTAGCTTATTTTTGGAATAGCTTTACTATAAGGCGCCATCGCTGCTGCTGATGTACATCTCACTGAATGAGTCAATTACTGCAAATCGACACTGAATCATTACAAAACATCAAAAACACATTTTAAGAAAATAAATTATTGTTTCACTCTGGTGCTTGTTTTGAAATTCACTGAAATAAATTAAGCATACTATTTTAAAGATTAATAAAATATTTAAAACAGTAATAGAAATTTAGGCTACTTCACCACAAAAAAAAAAAAAAAAAAAAAATCAGAGAGCTTTCAAGCTTTAACACATAAAATTCAGCATTATAAATGATGTGTAATATAAAATAACTTGAAGATTTGTCCCAAATTTTCAAAATTACAGCCTTGCAGCACGAATCTGAAAATGCATGAAAATCTGTACAGAAGCAATCACAAAACAAACAAATAAATAAATAAAATCACTGGATGCAGCTAATTTGTCGTGCACGAAATATTAAAACTAAAACAATATCACTGAATACCCCTAAGTCGTAGCACATGAATCAGAAAATGCATAAAAATCTGTACTACAGTGGTCACTATCCCGATATTAAAACAAAAAAAACATCACTGGATACTCCTAATTCATGGTACATGAATAAGAAAATGCATGAAAATCTATACTGCATCAATTACTAGAATACACTTTTTTCCCCTAAATAATTCCATTTATTAAAAAGTAAAATAAAATAATAAAATACACTCGAAAAATTAATTTTTGTATCTCAAAAACGCATTAAAAAGAAAAATCATTCAGCTGGGCCGCATTACGATAAACAGACGCGTGCGGCTGGCGCAAAATGAAAAACAAAGTTCCAAGACAGTTAAATGAAGTTCCAATACAAAAGGTTGGCGAAACATCATGAATTGCCAATGGGTACCCTATAGTAAAGCTTAGCCTTATTTTCTTTATACTGCTTGTGCTGCATTATTATAGTTAGAATAGAGTACAGTATAAGCTTGATACAGGGTTGCCAGGCTTTCCAGGTCTAGTCTAACCGTATATTGAGCATTTACTGTGTTGAGGGCAAAATAATTAAGGTCCCACTTGTAAACACAAAATTTACATATGACAAAAGTTGCATATAATGATATCATTTGTCGCTTATAAGCGAGATAAGAAATTCCTTATATGAGCAAAAAAGAAGGGTGGTGGTGTTTAAAAAAAATAGCAGAAGCTAATGGGGGGAAAAGGGGGGAAATAACCGTGCATTGGCAGATTTTTTTTTGTATTTTCTTTTCTTTTCCCTGACTTTTATAGTCGATTTTCAAATTCCCCGACTATTCCAGGTTCTCCAGGTAATGTGGCAACCCTGTTGATATAAAGTAGTTTTCATACTACCTTAGCTATATCCGTCAAAAGCATTATAAATGATTATCATGACACACAACTAAGACATTCAAATTCATTTAAAATTTAACAATATTCAGTTATAATGTATAAATACAGTGCACACAACATTCCACAACTATCCCATTACATTAAACTTGTGATGTATCAAATTAAGGCTGTACATAGCTCCCTTTCTCCCTTCCCATGTTATCATATATAGGAGTTTTGTTGCTTCGTTTTACAAGGCTGTATCATTCAAAAATAAAGTTTTTCGGATTATGTTTTTTGAAAAGAATAATACAGCTATTTTATTCCAATAAATAAATTTTGGCCTCTAATCGAAGTATCTCTTAGTATATCGATTAGTTAGGATCTCTAATCAAAACATTTAAATTTATTTTTCCAAAAATAGCTGAGCTAAAAGATGACATATTACCAATAACAAGAAAACTGAGTTAACATTTTGCGAAAAAAGCGACTGTAAAAAATGAAAACAACTTTCGGGTCATGAGACGAAGGCAATAATTACATATACGTAAAATTAAGTTTAAAAATATAAGTATATAAGTAAGTTTTAAGAATATAAAATTATAAAACACTTACTACTAAATCATGGAAAGAATTTCTATATCCAATCCAATCAACAAATTATTAAACATAAACAAACACCGCGGCGCGGATTTATACAGTGCAAGCAATTAGCTTAGCGTCTACAGGATGTGCATCCGTATGATGTACGCATGCGCTGCAAAGACCATGGACCATGGTATAAATTCGTGCGCATGAGGGATTTAAACGCTTTCGCTTTAAAAAAAATTTTAATTCATTATGAATAATGATGAAATAGAATATCTATGATTACAAAATACTTCGTTTATTTTAAATATTATCTAAATACTTTTTTGACGAAATGGGAAATCTTAAAATTAAAAATATTTTCTTCATAACAAAAATTTATTGACTGCCTTCAGATTAAACCAACCAACCACAGCCTCAGAAAACCGAATGACGCCTGTTCTGAATTCTGAGAATATGCAGTTCAAATACATGTATTGGCGGAGGAAAAAATAGTTCGATTTTTAAGCTAAATTATTTAAGAAACAAGAGTTTTTTGGGAAAAACGGGCGACGTCACGATTCACAGACAAAATAAATTAATATCATATATCAATTTCATAAAATTTCTCCGAGCCGTTTTCGAGAAAAAAATCTTACACGATAACTCATTTTTCCTTTAAAGTCTTAAATTGCAACTCCAGATCTCAAAATATATACAATGTTGAAGTGTGAAACTTTCAGGATAGCATCAGGCAGAAGGAAAAACGTTATTCTGAAAACATCAGATCAAAATATGTCCTATTTACTGAGATATTAAGTGTCGGCGTTTCCAAATCTCTTTGATGTAAAACTAGCTGTATAATAGAGTGTCGCTGCTAAGCTTTGTTTGAGCTTTGCTGCGTCACTCAAAAAACTGCCGTTTTTTATGATATATATTTGATGTCACTAAGGGTGTCGCATATTAAAGCAGTGCTACAGAAATAACTGTATAATTTTTAATGTCTATATTGTTTATGGATTGTGTGACACACCAAAATTCTTATCATTACGGCGTATGAGGTGAATTTTGTTTAAACGCCTTTTAGCATCATTACTTTGCAATCAACAAAATGAAATTAGCATACAGTAGTGAGATGCTTAAACTTATGTTTTAAACAAAAAATATGTGCTCTTAGGCTTCCGAATTAATGTACAGGACCTTGCAAAACTGTTCTGACAATGTCATGTAATCATCCAAATTATGTCAAAATTGAACAATTATTAATGAAAAACGTAGAATAAGCTAATAGTTTTCGCTGGTGTACATAATGTTTATGGTTCGTTTACAGAGACACGCAAAAGAATTTCGATACATTAGAGCCTATGGACAAAATTTTATTTAAGCGCACTTTAATCCGTTTATGCTGCACTGAACACAATCTAATTAAAATGCATCATGAAGGTGCTTAAAAGCATGTTTACTCGAAAAAAAGGATATGTATTGACTAAATAATTTATTTACGGGACCCCACAAAAGAATTCGATAACGTACTATAATCATCCAAATTATGCCAAATTATATTTATTGAAATTTTTATTTTTCCGACTGAGTGAAAATAATGCCTGGACCGAGAGTCGAACCCCGGGTCTTTGACTTACAAGGTCAAGGCTCTACCAATTGAGCTATCCAGGCCGACACCCCGGTCAGCATTACTCCCTCATACAACCTTTAGGCAGAAACATCTCTGGTCTATCATGTAGATAGCTCGACAGAAAATAAGCCGCAGGAAATGGAAAACACCATCAGATAATGGGAGAAAGAAATACAATTTTTATTAATAAAAATTGTATTTCTTTCTTCCATTATCTGAATGTTGTAATTAATTGGGTGTATTCTTATTATCTATATATATAAAAGAACACTTCCTGAGTGAGTTAGTGAGTGAGGGGGTGATCTATCAACGCTCAGACCAAACCCCTGGACCTAGAGGCATGAAATTTTGTGACAATGTTCTTTCTATGACGTAGGCATCCACTAAGAACTATTACAGTCTATATTCGGCATTTCTTAAAAGTGTATTTTAACATGGTTACATCCCATTAAATATAATAAAATTTTATTAGAATTTTAAAAGCATGTTTTTCTGTGGAGAATTGTGAGCATAGAATTGGTAATTAGTTTACAGAGTTACACAAAATAATTCCGATATGCTATGTAATCTTTTTCCATGAAATTTCGTGTAAATATTTATGAATTACAGGGAATTAATATAAGACTGTGAGTTATTAGGAATACATATATATGCATATATATAGATAGATAGGTATAGAAAGAGAGATACAGTGGGAGGGATTTGAAGGGGAGCGGCAGCCTTCCTCAATAGCGTATCTGTTTATGTAGCAGGTCAATCGAATCAATATATGTATTATATAATAAGGAATAAGTAAAAATGACCTGTTGAATAATGTGTGATGATAATAGAACGTTGAGGCTCCTGATCTGCAGATCTAGTAATTATATACATTTTCTTGTGGGATATTAACATACTCATCTGCTCTTTAATAATCAATAATCATATTATTTCAGTTAAAGATTTAATAAAATAAATGTCACTGAAAAAAGCCGTTATAAAATTGATGTTGAATGTAGATATGATTAGCTTTTTATTACATGCAACTTTAAACCTACATTGTACTCTTAAATCGGCTTGTTAAAAGAAAATACATCTGTTCCGTGATTCCACAACTATTTTCCTACGTAATTACCTACATGTTTGTCTTACTAGCTGCATTTCGAAAATGGGTTCTTGGTCGTTTAAATGGCAAAAATGCCCCACTGTGCACCGATTTCTTACTATACAATGTATTATAAATATAAGATTTTAAGAAAGCCTGAAGATTTAAATTGTTCGAATTCTTTTCAATTAATCTCTTAATAGAAAAAGCTTTTATTTAACATATATTATCTTCTTATGTTGCAGTGTTATTTAATAACATGCTTAAATTTCAGTTAGTTGAAAATATTAACAGGATACGCCTCAAGTGATACTGATAAATATACGACAATATAAAAAAATTACTTTGAGTAATCGAATAAGAACAGTAAATATATAACATGCATTATACTCCATATTAAAATTTTTATCATTTGGGAGAATGAATAAATGTTTTAATAATCTCTGCAAAATATAAAACCCAGACAGAAATATAATCGCATATTGGATAAAATCGATTTACTATTCGGTTTACTACATTGGTGTTCAAAATTTAATCAACAATCTGTTTTCTTGTTTTCTTCTTTTGCGCGTAATCTTTAAACAAATAAACATATGAACATAAAATTTGGATGTCATGTTCGTTGTCATATCATTAACCAAATTTTATGTAACTTTAACATAAGTAATAATTTTTAAGCTAATAAATATTCATTTTTTCTCAAAAATAAGCTTTGGAAAAGATGAAAACTTTCAACAATTTTAGAAAAAAAAAACTTAATGAAAAACGGTCATAAGGATGTTTTATAGATAGGTGAAGATGCACATGTATCCATGTGTTAGATTAAAACCGGATCTTTTTACCTGTATTCACTTTTCTGTTTCTTCCTTTTTTCGCATCTGAATAACTTTTTTAAAAATATATACACAAACATGAAAATTAGATAAGATGTTCATTATAAAACTATTTATCAACATTTTTACTTTCTCTTACCCATAAGGTAGAGAAAGTATTGATTTTGGGTCAAATTTTCGAATGCGAGATTTTGTTATATTTACACGTTTTGAGGTCCCCTGAATACGGAAATCATGTTTTTAGCAAATGGTCTGTGTGTGTGTCTGTGTGTGTGCCTGTGTGTGTGTGTGTGTCTGTGTGTGTCTGTTATCAGCATATCTCAAAAACAAATTATCGCAGAAAGTTGAAACTCGGTATTCTAAATCTGTATTATATAGGGATGCTACAGTAAGCTTTTCGTTAAGATCAAGCAAATGGTTCGGGTACAGGGACAATCAAGAGAATTCTAATACATTACGTCTATGGGGGAAATTGCAGGTAAGTAGAGTTTAACGTCTATAGACTGCGCTAAACCAAATGAAACGAATATATTTTTTTTTTAATAGAGATAGTTAACTGGGGAAAAAATTTTGTGTATGTAGGAGCCTCGCCTCCCCCCTGGGGGGGAAGTCCCCCCTCGAGGGGAGTAAATTTTCATGATGGGTATCTTTCAAAAGAGCTCGCCAATACCTTTAAAACGAATGGTTGAACCATCGGTATGCGATAATTTAAAACAAAGTTATCGATTTTTTTTACTTTTAACGAAAAAAAAACTTTTTTTTCGTTAACGCATTTTTTTTTTTTTTTTTTTTTTTTTTGTAATATTGATAATAAAATGGGCTTTTTTTAGATATTTGGTGTTATACTACTTCTCTAAAATGGAAATCGTCTGCATTATCATAAAAGATATATTTTTTTTTAAATTATAATATTAATAAATTATTTTTTAAAAACGGAATTATTTTTTAATAACCTAATTAAATTCTATATAAATGTAGGTGCATTAATGAAACGGGGGATTGAGGGAGGCGGTAGCCCCCCTCACACAGAACTAATTATCATATAAAACTCTTCAGAAGCCTAATCTGAATTGTTTAACGCAGGTTTACATAACAGTACTCGTTATCTTACCTTTTAATCTGCAACCTATATTTATAGTATTAAATTTCAGGGTAAGAGAAAGTCGTGTGGGTGACACAGCAAGATTATTATTATTCTGGTGATGCTCATAGTTTACAAAATATTAATTGTATATATATATTTTAAAGTCTATTATAAAAGTAAAAGAAATGTTAATACAGAAAGCAAAATTGAGATTTACAGTAACATTTCAAGGCATGCGCGTCTTTATCTATCTGTAATGCATCCTTAACACCGCTTTTCATTAAATTTTCTTTTCTAAAATTGTTGAAATTTTTCCTTTTTCCCAAAGCATACTTTTGAAAAAGAAATTAATAATTATTAGTTTACAAATTATTACTCATTCTAAAATTATATAAAATTCGATTAACCCGTTAACACCCGAATTAATTGTGCAAAATATTATTAGCTGATTATTTCACTTCTAAATTAATATAAACAACTGACAGTAAAATGTAATAACTTAAACAATATTCTTCTGATTGTTTTATTTTAAAGCCTATCCTCATTTATTGACGTTTAGTGTTCTAGCGATAAAACTTCGAGATAGAAAAACTTTGAGATAACAGATTGATTTCTTATTATATGTTGACAAAAATCTCGAGAATAAAGTATTATAATATACATTATTATTCAACTTGATTTAAGTTGGTATACCTGCGCATAAAGCAAATATACGTGCGACGAATGAAAAATCATAAAATGACTATCCAAATTATGAAATAATAATTAATAGTAGGCACATAAACCTTTCAGGGATCCTTTAGAGTGACGCTATAAACTGTCACTAAAAAGCAGAAATAATTCCAAGAAACCACAAAAAATATACGTGCCGTTTTATTAGCTGTTCTCAAATGAGGACACTGGGCGCTAACAGGTTAATGGTATGATAACAAACATGTCATCTAAATTTTATGTTCACATGTTTATTTCTTTTAAAATTATGCACAAAAGAAGAAAACGAGAAAACAGATTGTTGCTTAAATTTTGAACACCAGTGTATTACTGTACAATAACTTCATAAATGTTCAAAAACAGTATATTTTATTTTACACCTTAAACTGCAATAATACGTTTTTAAAAATGCAAGATAAAAGAAAATATTATGATTGCCTCACCACATTATTTTCATTTCGCTGATGGATATTTTTTTTTTCTGATTTTTACTTTCTTCTATATGTAATATAGAGAAAGTATAGGATTCGCAAAAATTTTCGACCTCCGTTTTTTGATGGATTTACACGTTTTGGGATGTCCTGAACACGAATTGATAGTTTTTAGAAAATGTCTGTCTGTCTGTGTGTATCCTGATTTTTGTGGGCACTGTAGCTCACGAACCAATGACTGAAATTTAACCAAACTCGGCATTTAGTTGCACCCTGGCATAAATGCTGATTAGATTTGGGGATCAATCGCTCAACAGGTGGCGCTGTGATCGCATATTTTCTAAACTTTTAACATGGCAGTATAGGACAAAATTTCGTATAAATGTACATAATGAGAGTTATTTTAAACTCGTGATTGTAAAATTAATATGAATTATTGATAATAGTAGTAGTTAACTAGGGAAAAAAATTGGTGCATGTGGGGGCACCGGTTCCCTCCGTGGAGGGGACTTTTTTTTTTTTTTTTTAATATTGTTATTGAGTGAATTTGTATAGGAAAATATAGAAGAAAGTCTTGTGGTGGCCACAACATACTACTTTATCTTCACATTACGACGTATTTCACATTTACATACGTCACAACGCTTCCGGCCTGTCTTTGTGATGCGGTTTTCAAGGAATCGATCTGCAGAATAATAAATATTTTCTAAAATATTCGCTACTTCGATGTCACGTCTTTTAAATCAATCTTTTCAACCAAATAACGCAAAGCTAATTTGCGATATTTCTTTTCACTCTTAAATAATGCATGGCTTTGAATGTAACAGTATCTCATTATTGGGTCATTTTAAACTTTTGTACATGAAAAGAAAGTTAGTATGTACATTAACAGACAAGATATTCGAGTAACACGCTTGCTGAAAATGTATGAAACTGCATTCGCGTTCACGCGTGTTTAACGGCCTTTTTCACTTACTGTCGTCGGAAGCTCAAGCCAATGTTATTCTGTGGGAAATTTTCTTAACTTATAACTCATTAACTGATACGTGTTTTTAAATTCTGTTTACCCCTTCAGAAAAATCACAACTGTTAACCCTTTAACGTTCACTACTTAATTTATTTTAAAATTTAATAAACTAATTTTAAAAATGACTTTTAGACACATAGCTGATCATAAACATTTAAAAGATAAAAAAAAATAGCATTGTCATTTTTCGAGAAATTTTTTGGTTTGAAACATCTATAAGTTAACCTTATTAAATTCAAATAATATTTAATTTAATAGATAAAACACTTTGCAAGTAAACATTTTCTACTACAAAAACACGTAAAAGTTGTTTCAGGTGAAAATAACAGTCCAGCTCTTCATTAAATGAAAAAAACTAGACATGAGTACATCATCAAACCAGCAATTAGCACTCGCGACCACTAAGGAACATAAAGTGACTTATGCATTTAGCTTCCTTTGAAGCATTATTTATTAAATTTTGGAATAGTGTTGCTATCTACCAAACAGAAAAGAAACAAAAGTTTAAAAACTGATTATAACAAGTGGGAAATGTTAAAAAACTGCTACATAAAAAATTGTTAAATGGTATCAAATGTTTGGTTTCGCTGCGAAACCAATGAACGTTAAAGGGTTAAATTGACAGACCGTTTTTAAAAACGGCCTTTTTTAATATTTAATATTTTATTTTGAAGCTGTAAAATACGAATTTTCAATATGTGAAATTTTTCATTTTACAGTTTCAAAATAAAACATTAAAAAATTTTTAAAAAAATTTGCTTTTAAAAAATGTTCGTCAATTTAACAGTTGTGAATTTTCTGAATTTAAAAATAGAATTTAAAAATACGCATTAGTTAATGAGTTATAAGTAAAGAAAATTTCCCATAGAATAACATCAGTTTTAGCTTCCGGCGACGGTAAGTGAAGCGGGCCCTAACAAGCAAAGATATGAAGACCTATTTATGGTATAGATTATTTGAATTCAATGGGTTTTAAATATAACAGAGTTTCCTTATTGTATGCAAGCTTTTATGTAATGTTAAGAAATTTTAAAGTATTTAACCCCTTACCTGCCGACGAAAAATTATGAGATTAGCTTCCCACTTCCACCCTTCTTCACACAAGCGCGTGTTGTTGTGCGTTCACTGATCCAGAAACAGTCCCTTTCCGATTCTTCCCGTTCCCCATCTTCTCTAAAATAAGTAAATCTTTCAAAAACACTGTCATGGTCATTTAATTTGTTACGATGAGATTTCAGTGTTTGTCATCTCACCGTTGCTTTACTTTAATTAATTATTAACTTTCAAATTTTCCTCATCCTACTACTACATCACATTAAAGCGCGTTGTGTTAAATTTGCAATACCCAGGTTCCCCAACAATAACCAAAGTTTGTGCAATGCACTTGCACCCTAGAACTTGTGCCAGTTCTGTTGTGATTTTTTCACAATGTAGGTGTAAGAATAATTTTTCCTACATTATGGTCTATGGCAGCTTCTGTCCCAGCACAACCCACTTTAAACTTTATGTTATTACGAACAGACAGAGACTCTCATAGCCAACCTTTTTAAATATTATGCATGATAATACATACTACAAAAATAATAATATAAAAAAAAATACCTAGTGGGCAATTGCCTCCCCCCCAAAAATAAACAAAAATAAAAATTAGTCATGTATCCTGCTGTGAGTTTTGGGTAGTCAGCACTAACATATAAAATAGATCTCATTATACAACAATACAGATATTTTTTTTTCTTAAATCCTAGGACTTTTAGTCAAAAACTTTTCTCGCAGCAGGGTACTAAATTGCCCACAAAATGTAAAAATATATATATATACATATTGAAATATACACTCTTGTCTTTTTCAACTTAGCTCGCATGTTGTGAGGTGCTGTCTGTTAATTTACATAGACCTTATTGGGTGATGGGTCACTCTAAACCTTCATCACTTTATTTATTTACTTTCTCATAAACCTACTTATGAGCTCAAAACTTCACCAGACAGCAGCTCACAACATCAGGAAATGTATAGCTTATTACTAAATTAAATTTTCATTTTTACACACCAATCCTAATAAAAAAAATATATCTTTAAACTAAAGGAAAGAAAAATATATAAATAGTCCAGAAATAAAATTAACTTACACTTTATTGAAATATTCCAGGTAAATTCAAAGTTAGAGTCAAATAGCTCCACATTCAAATGTTTTATCTCAGTCTCATAACAGTATATACTTAGGTTGATGAATTACAAAAACACAAAACAAAACAGTGGCCTCCTTGTTGTATAAATCATTCTTATGGAAACTTGATTCATTACGTAAAAATAAAATCACTTATGTGTTGCAAGCGCATCTGAAGTCATTTTACTCATAAAATAAATCAGTACCAGTTATAAAAATGACGAGCACACTATATTAATACAATAGAGAAATAAAAAAAATATGTTTACCACATGCTTATTCCTCAACCAGGGATGTCATGCGAATGACTGGCGTTCCGTTTTTTCTCTAGAAATTTCTTTTCTTTAGATATCTAATATTTGAACCCTGCACGTTTCGATACTCTCTTTACATATGTGATTTTTTCGCTTTTCTCCTGTGAGTGCGTAGATGATGCAAGGGTTTAATTTTATTATAAATCAATTTTATCTAAATGATGACTTTGCATTTGTGAGGGTGCTTGGAGACTACCTATAAAAAGTTCCTTAATAGCAACCCATTTAATGCGTTTTTCAGACTTATAAAGTTCTTCCCAAACTGGAGTTTTGAAGACCTTCTGCTCTCATTTTTTATTTTGGTGAGCTGACTCAAACCTATACCACTTTCTCACTCCAAGAAACTTCTACTGACAATATTATAAGCCCAACACGTCGCATGTAAGGAATGCTCTGTACGAACATCAGCACCTGTCACTTTCCAAAATTCAGTATTTCCAGCTAATTCACGTACCTCTGCATCTAAATCTTCCAGAACAACAGCTAAGTATACGAGAGCTCCAGCACCAACTCTTTCAACATAATTTCCATTTCTCAACAATCTGTGACTTCTAATCTCAGGAAATTACAATCCTTTTTTATTTGATTCGGTTGTATCCTGCCCAGTTTGGCTTTCACTTTTACCACCACCCGACAATTTTTGAATTTCTTGCCATCCGTGAACTTGATCTTCACTCGTCCAACGGTTGACATCACATTTGATTCCTCTACCACAGGAACACGGGGAGGGCCATGGCCGGGGCTAAAAAGCCCCTGGCCACCGAAAAATTGTGTAAAAAGCTAACTATTGCCGAACACAGTATTCCTCTTCACCGTATATCCTATCGCCGCCGCCTGAGAACGCGAGAGCGTCCCTTCTTTCTTTTCGCGCCTTCTCCGCTGTTGCCACAAACTAAAACTCATTTATTTTAAATTACGTTATTAAACTATTTCATTATTAATTATTTTACACAGTTGCGGAAAACTCTTCAACAAATTGATTTCCAAAGCTTTGAGACTAATTTCCCTGGTAGCAGCCTAATACAAAGGTTCGTACTTCGGCAAGACGTATATATACGCATGGGGCAGTTAAGATGTTAAATAACTTCAAAATGTGTTTCCATCAGCAAAACTTCCACTTTGCGGAACAGGTAAAAATCAGTTTGTGCTAGACCTGGCAGATACAGATGATGGGTGAGTATATAAATACTTTTCGCTGCTAAAAACTGCTTCACAGTTGTCCTGTAGCAGAATACGTAATTTGTTTTTCTAGAGATGGATTAAACAGCTAATGGTATTGTAAGGATACAGCGTGATTAGCCAATAGGAAAATGGTAGAAATCGTATTTGGAAATAGTAGATGAGATTTAAGAATAACAAATATTAAGAAATATAAAACGCCCGGGACAGTTAACGCATCGGCACAGCGAGACGAATATATACGCCATGATCAGTTAAGGGGTAAATTTTAGTGCCATAACCAAATAATACATACTCTTCTTTAATACAGCGCTGCAATAGTGAAAAGATGCTCATCGGTAAAATGCATCAAGAAACTAATTTTGAATGAGGAAAGTTACAGGGAGTCTAATAAAGGACCTTTTGATTTTAAATTTGTCGTAACTAATATTGATCAAAGAATAGAACAACGAAATTTTCATTGTAAAAGCTACAAAAATTTTATACTATTGTTTTAAAATTAATAACAAAAGTTGTCAAAAGTTATGCTGTTTGCTGTATGCTGTGACGAAGGATCTTGTTTGGCCTTGTCTAGTACCTCTATTGCTGCTGTGTATTTAAGAAGTGAAGTGTACAGACTAATTTTAAATTTTACAAAAACATTTTAATTAAAACTCTTAAATAGAATTTCTTAAATAGGGAAGTCATGCTTTTTTTTTTTTCGATAAAAATAAATAAATGTTTCTAGGAAAGTTTGTGAAAAGTAATTTTGCTTTCATATATACAAGTTTTCTTCTTGTTAATTTTATAATACAAAACTTCCAAATCGATTTCTGACAAATGTTCCATACTTTATCATCAATCATTATGACACGAAGTCCTTAGAGATGTTATCTATCTATTAATGAATTTATGAATAATTCAAATAAAACTTTTATCCTGATACTGTTTTAAAAAAAAAAATCTTGTCACTTCTTAGAAATATATACCAAAATGAAAGTGTGAGAAATATTTGAATTGTAGGAGTAAAAACGGATGTAATCCTAAAAGTGGAAATACCATTTCATGCACAAAAATCCACTAATAGAATCTTTTTATGAAATTTTTAATATATTATATTATATTTAATGTATGGTATGACAGGTTTAGTATATCACATGTAAATATTCATTTTGTAAACTACATTGACATAGAATTATTAGGTAATTGTATTTACTTCACATCTACAATTATTAGAAATTTTGTAAGTTCGATTTTGACGCGTAAGGTCAATTTTACTCTATGCAAAACAATAAAATTGGTTTTATGGTGTTTTTACTTGAAATTTTTTTTTATTACCTCGCTTTCTTGTTTGTTTGTTTGTCCAGTACAAATCTTGCAATCGATTTTTAACAACTTCCCGACTAGCTAGATATTTGAAACTCTTAGAATAGTTCAGAACACGATGACAACTCAATAGCTCGAAGCCCTATTTTCGAATTTTTGATTGGTTTTCTTTTCATTCATTAAAATATAAAAACAATAACCTCCTAATACCTTTAATATTAGCCATTTAAATATTAGCTATCATTTAACTGTTACCACAAAAAATTTTCGAGTTCATTTTCTTTCGACATAAAAATAAATACGTTTAATTAAACGTGAACATTAAAAAATCATAAAAAGTTAAATTAGGCATCTCACAAAAATTAACGTCATTATAACTTTAAGATCTTTATTCACATTGATAAAGTGTAATCGATACTACACATTGATAAAGATTCGGGTAATGCGTCAAGTTTATATGATTCAGCAGAAAATATAAAAACACGATATATAAAAAGTTTCTTTTTTTATCATATAATTATTCTCGTTAATTGTGACAGATTATCCTTATTGAATAACGAGATACAACAATTAATTGATAAATAGTCAAAAGTTAATTGTAAAAGAAACTACGTACCAATCCCGTAATTTATATGTAATTTTTTAACACACGAAATGTAAATCTGTAACTATTAGAAAAAGATAATATACACGATAGTACTTATATAAAACCAATTTATTCATTATTTGCGATAATTTTACGTATTATATAACATTTTTTATATTAAGACTATACAATTTTTTATTTAAAAACTTTAAATTAAATACATTTAAGTAAGGAATTTATTTTCAAATGTATGATATTTTTTCTAGACATTGTTCTAACAAATTAACTCACAAATACTTTTTCTTTCTTTCTTTCTTTCATTAAACTAGAATATAGCCTATTCAAACATTTATGTTAAAATATATTTTTAAGTTGCCAGGGTTCGTACGGGCCTTATTTTTTCCCTGAGTCTTATACCAGTAATTTTTTAGAACGATTTTCGTTATAAAATAAGTCTTTCAGATTAAGAGGAGTTTTATTGTTTCAGAATACTGGTGTGAGACTCAGGGAAAAAATAAGGCCCGTACGAACCCTGGTTGCGTAATAATTAAAACTGAATAAAAATTGTTGCATAAAAAAATTAAAAAAAAAAAAATGTGCACATGAATATAATTCTGCATAATTTACTGCCTAGATTTTTGTTCCATAAGAACATAAACACAATCTCGAGTTCTTTTAAAAATATATTTTATAAAATGTCTTTCTATTGATATGTACATTTTTACTTCCATTACGCGTCTACCGTAGGTAATGGAAGTATTGTATTCGGTCAAAAAATTCAATATCGAGATTTCACCTCATTTACATATTTTACGGTTTCCTGAGTCCAAAAAAAGCGGTTTTTGTCAATTGGTCAGTGTGTGTGTGTGTGTATGTGTGTGGAAAATTTTCTGACTATTATATCTTCGAAACTAATAGAGATAAAACTACGAAACTTCAGAATTGAGGCAAGTCTGATGTACAGATGCATTTTCTAAATTTTGGTGAAAATTGGAAAACCGGAAGTGGGACATCTGAAACCGGAAGTCCGTATCTCAAAAACGATTTTCTTCACAATTACTGTATTAGCACTCTATTAGATTCCCTTTCGAATGATATAGTTGGTTAGTTCAGGAAAATTGATAGGGGTCCTGTATAAATAGCTGAATTTCAGGTACTGTAAGTGCGTTCCTTTCAAAACGACTATATGGATTTTTTTCAAACTTGAAATATTAACCCCCTTTTAAATGTCCTTTTGTATGTAATTGTTGTTTTCTTGTCAAAAATTGAATATGCCAAGTTTTGTATCCCAAAAACGGCTCTAACGATTTTCTTGAAAATTGTTACATAAGCCCATTTTAAATACCCTTTATCATGCTTTACGTGGTTATTACAGGAAATTTAATAGTCACCCTGATCAAATAGATCAGTTTCAGATCTCGGCAATTGATGTTTCAAAAAAATAATAATAAAACTACCTTTTTTTTTTCTTCTTCATATTTTTAACTCGCTATGTAAAATCTGTTTTATGCGTCTATACGCGTGTATTAACTTTCTCTCACCAGAAATTTTTTAGTTGTCTATTTCATTAGGTTAATTCTATGTCTTCTGATCACATTATTTCCAAAAAGTGCATACAATACGTATAATAGTGGGTAATGGAAGTCGTGTGGTTGTTTCATACCAGATTTTTTATTTATGTATCTCAGCTACCAAATCTCACGAAATTAAATTGAGGGCCATATACCTGCCACGGTGAGCACAAGCAGACCACTATTTATCTTTTTCTATTTAGGATTTGATTTTGATTTTGGGGCGTCGCTCTGGGAACACCTTTTTGCATATTAATGTATATTTGACCAGAATCTATATATTCAGGTAGATTTTGAATAGTTATAAACATCCAGGCATGGAGCGAGCATCGCTCCGGTACATTGCGACTGAAGAGCGCTTACCATTCGACTAACATATGAACCAGTCTATAGGCTTGTTTTAGTGCATTTTATATCAGTCGAACTTCGTTAACGTGAACACTGTTAACGTGAATTACTTTTAACGTGAACTGTTTCCACAATCCCCGTCAAAATGAAGATTAGTTTAATTATATGAAGATCAGTTACTGATAGCTTGAACTACTGATAACATGAACAGATTTTTTATCCCCCTCGAGATTCACGTTAACGAGGTTCGACAATATATATATACATGTCGTATATTTTATCTAAAAAATGACCATTTTCAATTTGTATATGAATACCACTTTCATTTGAGAATTACACAAATGTCTATTAAAAAAAAATTAACAAAATTTGATTTGATAATTTTACCTAATACATTTTTTTTCCCTTGCGTGTTTGTGTTGAAACGCGCACCAACGCAATTTTTCGTTTTTGGTAGTTTGTAGCATGTTTCCACAATTTATTATTATTAATAATGGAAACATACTATAAAAGTTACAATATAATTATATTGGTGTAAGAGTCACAGAAGTAAGTGTCAGTAAACACCCTGTTCTGGCGAAAATCTATACTTGATAGAGAAAAAACTTACTTCAGTGTCGATTTTAAAACAGCAAAAAAATATAAAGATCAATCAAAATTAGCAAATCAAAATTTTAGATGTAGACCTATGTTGTAACTGCAACAAACATGAAAAAAAAAAAAAAAAGTTTTTCTCTGTATCATTTTTTTATTATTTTTAAATATTCAGTCCTGTAGATATTTTTAATGGTTTTCTTGAATGGAAAATGAAAACTTTCTAATTGATCAATTAGATTAGAGGGATCAGATATAAATTTAAAAAGTATAACAGTTGGATTTATTTCTTAACATAATGTTCTTTTCTTACCTTATTTTGAACATTTTTTGAATTTTTCTTGCTTTATTTATTTATTTATTTTTACGCTGTCCACATTAATCTAATGCATAAAAAATTAAAACATGCTTCAATCTTTTGGGGGGCACCCTATGAATGAACTTGTAAATTAAAAAATAATAATAATTTTCAAAATTTTCAAAATTCACTTTTTTGTAAAAATGTACGATCATATATAAGATTTAAATCAATTGATTGCATTTTCTTTGCAAATCAAATATTCAATCCTTATTACTTTATTTCAATATTTTCCTATATTACCTTATTTCAATAAATCTATCTTTGGAATGCAGATATAAACCAATCTCTTTCAGAAAACTTCTACACCAATCATATACGTATGGCCGTTCGGGAAATTAATTGAAAACCGTCTGAATAACCTGCTTCAACAAAAGACCGAATACTTTTTACTTCAACAAAAGAATATGAAATGCCCGAACTGATTATTGTATTTCTCTTTCATGAAGACTTTTATTGAAAACGTATTCGTCAAGAGTTATTTCAGTTCAGAACTGTATTTTTATTTTCTGAATTCGTTTCGTGATAAATTTACTGTGTTTTAGTGAAATATGAAAAGAACCTGAAAGCTCTTGAATGTATGTTAAAGAAAATGGAAGAAATCAAAGTTTCTAAAGTTCTGGGAGAAATAGCTTTCGAATCAATATATTGAGTTTGTGGCTGCATACACCCAATTTCCATTGTTTCAGTACTATAAAATACTCTTTAAAGTGTTTTTATCATTTTAACAATTAGGGAAGTTTTCACTATAAAAATTGCGTTTCATATCCATATGTCATAGTAGAGGGTTATTATAATTAAATTTACGATTTCAAAACGGTATAATTTTAAAACTACTCATCAAAGCGATCTGATATTTTACCAGAGTAATCGTGAGGCAATGAAATTTTGTTTGGCATAAGAAAAAAAAATAGTTCCAAAATGTACCGTTGATTATCCGTATCAGTAGTATTTGTTTCATGAAGCTCCTCTTTTTCTCTTTTCACTATGACTGTTTCCACTGTAAACACGTTTTCTTGTCATTTTGCTAAAAATATTGTAGTAAACCCGTGAAGTCTATTGTTTCCTGCTATTCCATTGTGTTGCTAACAATATTCCTGGGTTTAATGAGCCCATTTAGGCGTTTTCCCTGACATTACCCTGTCAGCGCCACCTATAGGAACGTATTGAAACTACTTTTTTCCTTCCTCAAACAAACTTTCATTGCCTCACGATTGCTCTAGTAAACTATCAATTCGCTCTGATGGGTAGTTTTAAAATTATAGCGTTTTGAAATCGTAACTTTAATTATAATCACCCTGTATATTAAATTCTCAGTTATTCCCTCTTATTAATTTGTAGATTTACTTCTTATTCTTTTTTTTTCTCTCCACCCTTTTTAATATTTTGAAATATTTACAGTTTATAGCAAAGTAACAACAATAAAAAATAGTAAAGGAAGAAAAACTGTTAGTTGCAAGGTTTACTGTACAGTTATGGGAAACTAGAATCTAGTGAGTTTTCTAAACTTTCTTGTGCATCGTCCTACCAGTTCTACATCTTCTACATCGCCACCTATATTCAGAAACAAAAAACGAACAAAACGGTCATTGCTAACTAGAAACATTCACGAACTGTTCCTTGTTAGAAATGACCGTTCCATTCATGTTAATATGATCCATGTTATTCCTCATTTCTGTTATTATTGTTGTTCCATCCCAATTTCCTGTTGTTATTGTTGCTCCATCCATGTTAATATGACCCATCTATATGATCTGTGTTAACTGTTAACACACCGATCGCAAACAAACTTTACAGGTAGTTAAAGGGTATGAAGGGTATAAACACCTTACCAATTTATACCGGCAAATGTTACTTCAGAACAGATCTGCTGGTGTTCGAAGTTGGAAGTATATATATATATATTTTTTTCCAATATTGTAACGTCATTCAATTTATCTGACTTTTTCATTCCCCCCCCCCTCCCCACCAAAAACGTATTGTTGAGGTATTTATTTAAATTGCACTTCAGATTGTATTGTATATAAATATTAGTATTAGCTATTCTCTCTGTTATTGGCTGCTTGACACGCTTCCTGTTACCATGTTATAATTATAAAATAGGAATTAAATAAACTATTAAAAATTTCAATTGAAATCTCTCTTATATAAAAACATAATACTATTTTTCAAGTCTTTTTAAAAAATTATCTCTAGAACAAGGAAAATATGCATGTGTAAAAGATTAAAAAATACACTTTAAATAAAAAAATCATCAGCGCGTGTTTGGGGGGGGGGGGGGGGGAAATAGAAAAATCAGATAAAAATTGAAGGACATTACAATATTGGAAAAAAAAGTAGTTCCTACTTCGAACACCAAAACCTTTGTTCTGAAGTAACGTTTGCCGATATAAATTGGTAAAAGTGTATATCTTCGTATCCTTTAACTACACTGTTAAAAATTTCTGTAAATTTAATGTAAAAAATTTATTTAGAGTCTCTGTAAATTTAAAGTAATTCTTAGTTAAAAGTGAATAACCGAGATTCTCAATCTTTATACTGTATTTTTACGTAATTTTATTATTTAAATTTTTAATTAAAATAAAAAATGACTGTTTCTACTTTGGAAAAAGCATTCTAAGTCCGAAATATATTCTCACCAGTAATTAATTAAAATAATATTAGTTATTAAAATGAATGTATAAAATAAGTTCTTTAACATCTGCGTATATTTTTCTCTGTAATTTTACGTAAGACTTAAGATAATAGATTACACAGAGTTTTCTGTCGAAAATTTTAACAGAGTACCTGTAAAGTGTCATAGTTCGTAAGAGTGCCTTGTAAGTATTGCTGAGAGAATAATTATCATTTTAACTTTATTCGACTAAAATTATCTGAAGCACTATACACGAATTAGATTTTTTATTCTCTATTTTATTTTTATATTTCTTAGTCTTAAATCTCATCTACTATTTCCAAATACGATTTATATCATTTTCGTATTGGCTAATCACTCTGTATCCTTACAATACCATTAGCGGTTTAATTCATCTCTAGAAAAGCAAATTACATATTCTGCTACAGGACAACATGCCAACTCATTGTTCCCTATCAGTGAAGCAGTTTTTAGTAGCGAAAAGTATTTATATACGTAATCATCATCCGCATCTGCCAGACCTCGCACCATCTGATTTCTACATGTTCCGCAAAATGAAAGTTTTGCTTTGCTGAAGGAAACACATTTTGAAGTTATTTAACCTCTTAACTGCCGCGGGAGTATATATTCCTCTCGCTTTGCCGATGTGTTAATTGTCCCGGACGTACGATCCTTTGTGTTACGCTGCTACCAGTGAAACTAATCTTACTTCTTTGGAATGCAATTAAATGACCATGACAGTGTTTCCGAAGGATTTACTTATTTCAGAGAAGAGGGGGGGGGGGATCGGAAAGAGAATATTTTTGGAACGATGAACACGTAACTACACGCACCTGTGCGAAAAATGGTGACACTGACAAATGAACCTGGTAATTTTTCATCAGTAGTTAAGGGATTAATATGCAAAAGCGATAACGACACAGTTGTTAAAAAAGCGGACAACTGATGAGCTGCAACATCATTTTTAACTATGAAAGACACATATGCAGTGGTGTACAGCTACGGGAGGAAAATATGTTGAAAGGCTTAAAAGTATAATGTAAGTTTATTTGAAAAAAATCACATACTCTTTAACTACATTTCTTTCGACCATGGAAGCCTCTGCGCAAGTGCGGATTCAACGAGTCCACTAGTAAAATAGGGGAGACAAGCTTTTCGTTGAGAGAAAATAAGCGATAAGGGAATACCGAATGACTGGATGTTTACTAAATTCAAACCTGTTGGTCAATTTGGAAACCCTCCAAGATTTTCGACTGGTCCTCATGCTAGGGGTAGGAAACGTGGTTACACTATACAAGTCTCATTATTTAATTGCCACGCATCGTATTTACAAAATCTACACTGTCCTATTTGGTGCCTGAAATTCTCTGTAGTTTGAGAAAATACACGTAATTTACTAAAAAATTACGTTGTCAGAACGTTTTTTTTTTTTTTGTAATTACAGAAAATTTCCGGCAGCAAATAGGACACATTTTTTATAGTGTACATTGCTAAAAGAAAAAAGTAAAAAACTATTGTAGAGCCGGATCTATATACGTATAAGATTGAACCCGTTAAAAATTCTATTTTATATTTAATGATTATATATATTATAAATTTCCGAAAAATTAAATAATTTTAATTGAAAACGTAATTGAATTCATTTTCTATTGAATATATATATATATATATATATATATATATATATAGTTATACAAATTTCGCAACGTACAGATTATTTTAAATGTTTATATTTTGAAAAATTACTAAGTTCAATATATATAAATAAATTCTCAAAATGTAAATTGTTATATGAATTGTGCTGAGAAACAAAAAAATTGTACAAAACAATATTAATTTAATATAAATTTTACAAAACAATATTTTTAGAAATGCTTCGTACAATTTCATGTAACACAACCCATTTATACTGGAAAACGAGTATCGAAAATAAACTTAAAATTTATGAATGTTTTTGGCTTTTTCCTATAAGTTGTTCTAATTTTATTGATATATGCATAAGAATTGACTTTCGTATTTTGTGATTAAAAAAAAAAAAATAATAATACCAGTTTGCTAACAGCTACGTGCATTTAACGGCCCTCTTCACTCACCGCCGCAGGAAGCCCGAGCCAATGTTATTCTATGGGGAAATTTTCTTTACAAATAACTTATTAACTAATACATATTTTTGAATTCTGTTTTCACATTCTGAAAGTTCCCAGCTGTTAAACTGTCGCACCTTTTCTAAAAAATTATTTTTTTAATTTTTTATATTTTATTTCAAAATCTCAAAATGAAAAAAATTCACATATTGAAAATTCGTATTTTGCAGCTTCAAAATAAAATATAAAAAATTAAAAAAATAATTTTTTAGAAAAGGTGCGTCCGTTTAACAGCTGGGAACTTTCAGAATGTGAAAACAGAATTCAAAAATATGTATTAGTTAATAAGTTATTTGTAAAGAAAATTTCCCCATAGAAAAACATTGGCTCGGGCTTCCGGCGGCGGTGAGTGAAGAGGGCCCTTAAGTATACTTCTTTTCTAAGAGTTGTAGGATGACATTAATGGTAACGATATCTGTAATGTCATGTAATCACCAATCGTTTAAGAAAATGTGTTTCGAGTATAACATGATTATTATTTATATATATATATATATATATTACTATCTCCTGGAAAGAATTGTAGTTTCATTCATATCTAAGTCCCTCGACTTTTCCATAATCTGCATTAAAATGATGTTTATTAAAATTATAAATTTACTTCTAATTGCGTTCATTGCATAATTATAGTATAAATTAAATATTCAAAAACAGCTGTACATTTAAGTATATTGCTTATTTGAAAATTGAGCTGGAAGTAAGTGTTGCACCAGATATTTATTTTTTTCTTTTTTAAGGTCGAAATATATATATATATATTATTTATTTATTTATTTATTTTTATTTTATTTATTTATTTATTTTGCGACATTTTTCTTTAATGATAATTTTTATATTCAATAAATTCAAATCAGCTTTTTCGTAAATTTTCATTAAAAATGTACATAAATTTTATGCACAAAATTTAATATTCAGGTTTCGTGGTAATTTTGTGAACTGACGATATAAGTTCACACTGAGAGGATTTAACATGTGCTTGAGTTATACAGTCGGTAATTGATTACGGTCTGTGATTCACCCTTATAGGAGGGCCGGAGACAGGCCATTACAATTCTGATCCTAAAATGAAGCTATCTAGCGATTAAGAAATGGTATTATCAAAAGGAAATAAAGTTTTAAACTAATCTTCTAAATTTCATAGTTTGTTTTATAATTGCGAATATAAAACAAATAATATATACACAATAAATAACAATAAACAATATATATATATATATAATATTTAGATTCATAAAGTTTACAGCAGATTAATGAAAGATTCGATCTTATCAATTTTAGATTTTTTACTTTCTCTTACCCATAAGGTAGAGAAAGTATTGTTTTTGGGTCAAATTTTCGAGCACGAGATTTTGTTATATTTACACGTATTGAGGTCCCCTGAATACGAAAATCAAGTTTTTAGCAAATGGTCGGTGTGTATGTCTGTATGTCTGTGTGTCTGTGTGTGCGTGTGTCTGTATGTCTGTGTGTCTCTCTGTGTGTGTGCGTGTCTGTATGTCTGTGTGTCTCTGTGTGTGTGTGTCTGTGTGTCTGTCTGTTATCAGCATATCTCAAAACCAAATTATGGTAGAAAGTTCAAACTTGGTATTCTAAATGTGTATCATATAGGGATGCTACAGTAAGCTTTTCGTTAAGATCAAGCAAATGGTTCGTGTACAGGGACAATCAAGAGAATTCTAATACATTACGTCTATGGGGGAAATTGCAGGTAAGTAGAGTTTAACGTCTATAGACTGCACTAAACCAAATGAAACGAATATATATTTTTTGTAATAGAGATAGTTAACTGGGGAAAAAATTTTGTGTATGTAGGAGCCTCACCTCCCCCCCCTGGGGGGGAAGTCCCCCCTCGAGGGGAGTAAATTTTCATGATGGGTATCTTTCAAAAGAGCTCGCCAATACCTTTAAAACGAATGGTTGAACCATAGATATGCGATAATTTAAAACAAAGTTATCGATTTTTTTTTTCACTTTTAACGAAAAAAAAAAAAAAAAACTGAAAAAAAAAATCGTTTTTTTTTTTTTTTTTTTTTTTTTATATTGAGAATAAAATGGGCTTTTTTTTTATATTTGGTGTTATACTACTTCTCTAATATGGATATCGTCTGCATTATCATAAAAGATAATTTTTTAAAATAATAATATTAATAAATTATTTTTTAAAAACAGAATTATTTTTTAATAACCGAATTAAATTCTATATAAATGTAGGTGCATTAATGAAACGGGGGGTTGAGGGGGGCGGTAGCCCCCTCACACAAAACTAATTATCATATAAACTCTTCAGAAGCCTAATATGAATTGTTTAACGCAGGTTTACATAACAGTACTCGTTATTTTACCTTTTAATCTGCAACCTGTATTTATAGTATTAAATTTCAGGGTAAGAGAAAGTCGTGTGGGTGACACACCAGATTATTTTTTTTTCTTTTGTACGTATTTATCTAATAAATTTTTATTTTTTTTATCCTGAATTATTATGCATATCATACTATTGTATTCACCATATGTATGCTATTGTATTCACCATACTATTGTATTCACCGATAACAACAATTCTCAGGTGAAACCGAAAACATGAAAAGCGTATAAAGTCAAGGTGCAGCTTTTCAGCGAAATTTGACGCGTTGCTTCTGCCATCTAGCGGTATTGTTATTTCCATATTTTTTCGCTGAAAATCACGGATCAAAGATTATGTGAAATCTTCGACGCTAGGTGGCAGAAGCAGCGTGCCAAATTTTGTTAAAAAGCTGCACCCTGTCTTTATACGTTTTTCAAGTTTTTACGTTAAACCGGCTGTTAAAGTTTGATGGTGAATACGGATTTTTGTCTGTTATATTAAAGTTTCAAATAGCTTGTGTGGAAATTGCTACAGTGATAATTTAAATATTTTTGGGTAATGATTTATGATTTTAGCATTTCTTCCTAGGAAAACTTTAATTGCCGAAAATCTGTTTAAATGTTGTTTTCTATAAAATTTGAGAATTATATAAAATTTCTAATATCAATTTTTTTTTATATAAAAATAGCAATAAAAATCAACAACAAAAAAGAAGAAAAAAAATTATAATTTTTAAAGTATTATTCTCCCAGTGGCAGAAACCCCTCGACACGGCGACATAGTCAAGGACACAGAAAAACGGCTTGCGGAATAGTTTTTTGTCTGCACTGATAAAAAAATTTGTCTGGAACTTTCGAATAACAGTTCACTTAAAAAAAAAAATCTGTATCAAAACTAAAACTAATACTTTTATTATTTATAATTATTTATATTGTGTTCTGTCAAACGTTGCTATAGAATATTTAATTGATGAGATGAATTGAATGAATATACACAATTGTTTATACTATATTGTTCAGCAGTAAAATTGTATTCGTGTATTGTTGCACGAGATCACCACTGATGTTAAGCCCAACCCCCGCAGCTTTCAGGCTTTTTTAGTGTAAGCCATTTTCACCCCTGATTACACGCAAATTTTGCAGACAGATTATGAAATTTTAAAAGCCGTTACAGACAGCTACAAAACTTTCTGCCACTGGGGTTATTCTTATATGTCTTTGTAACCATTCTTTCTTTTCACAGTCATTAGTTATACAAAATCTCTCAAAATTACGTATTATGCAGGTTTCAAAATTAAAAAAAAAAATAGCATTTAGATTATTTTTTAGTTACTTTAATACTACTTCTGAAAAATAAGCAAATTTCTGTTAGTTTTATTACAGCAAATGATGGCAAAAATTTAAAAGACTTTGATTATATAATCGTTGTTTGTTTGCCGTTCTAAACTGGCAATCCAAGTAATGTGCTATAAACATTAAAATTTCCCCTAGCGATAAATTAATTTTGACGCCTGGCATTGTGTATTTAGAAGTGACATTTTTTTTATTTGCATACTTTCATTAAATTTGAGGCAAAAGACAAAAGCTTCCTCCAACACTTTCTCATTTCCATTTTTTTAAAGTTCCGGGATCTAAAAGTTCTTACTTTTCAAGAAACATTTTTTTTTTTTTTTTCTCTTTTTCGAAATAAAATTATTCAGCTTAATGCATTTTTTAAACTTCTCCTTTTATTCTAAAGTCCATTTATTTTATGCTAGGACAGACTATTGTTATAAATGACACGGGGGAAAACTTCTTTATTCAAAGATCCATTAAAAGTTTAAAAAAGCAAAGTAATTCTCTTTTAGATATTTTTATTCTGGCCACTTAATAGATGTCAACTTAAGTGTTATCTTTAAAGCGCTACCTTGGACAAAGAAGATTATACAATTCAAGTACATACAGTCGGTAACAAAAGTGTCTGAACACTAGCAAAAATTCCTATGTAAAAAAAGTACACTTAATACTGTTTTGTTTGATAAACCCTTGCCGAATCCTGTTCTTAATCATTCTAAGAACAGAATTCGACAAGGATTTATTTAGCAAAACTGTATTAAGCGTACTTTATTTATATAGGAATTTTTGCTAGTGTTCGGGCACTTTTATTACCGACTGTACATGGATGTGTATTTGTTGTAATATGTATGTAGTATGTTAGCATATTATATATTACAAATTAGATTATACTATGTTTAAGTATTATAAAGGAATATTCTCCTGTAGATATTTTCCTCCCAGACCCTTAAAAGGTATTAATTTAAGTGTTAAAAATAAGTAGTTTTTGGGGGGAAAATGGTATTAATAGATATGTATGTTATTAATAGATATATGGAATGTTTATAGTAGTATAATAATAATAGATGTGCTGACTGTTTTAATAGACGTATAGTATCATTAATAATAACTGTTTTATAAATAGATGACAATTGAAGTGTTATATTTAAATTGTTATCTTGAAGAAAAATGATTTTTAAATTCAAGTACATATATATATATATGTGTGTGTGTGTGTGCGTGCGTGAATGTGTGTGTGTGTGTGTGAGTGTGGGGGATCCTCTGACTATTATATCTCCAAAACTAATAAAGATAGAACCACAAAACTTCAGAATTAAGACAGGTTTGGTGCAAAGATGAACTTTTTAAATTCTGGTGAAAATTGGAAAAACGGAAGTGGGATATCCGAAACTGGAAGTGAGTCCGTCAGTCCGTATCTCAAAAACGGCTCTAACGATTTTCTTCAAAATTACTGTATAAACAATTATATGTCCTTTCGAATGATATAGTTGGTCAGTTCAGGAAAATCGATAGGCGTCCTGTATAAATAGCTCAATTTCAGGTACTTCAAGTGCGTTTCTTCAAAAACGGCTACATGGGTTTTTTTTTCAAACTTGCAATATTAACTCTCTTTTAAATATCGTTTGTATGTAATTGTTGTTTTCCGGTCAACAATTGAATATGCTAAAATTTGGTAAAAGTCGGTATCTCAAACACGACTCTAACGATTTTCTTGAAAAATGTTACATAAACCCATTTTAGATATTCTTTCTCATACTTTACATGGTTCTTACAGAAAAATTAATAGTCATCCAGATTAGATAGATCAGTTATAGATCTTGGAAATTGTTGTTAAAAAAAAAAAAAAACCCTCTACCTTTTTTTATTTATTTATTTACTTTTAACTCGCTATGTAAACTCTGTTTTACATGTCTTTACGCGTGTATTAACTTTCTCTTACTGGAAAATTTTCAGTTGTCTATTTCATTAGGTCAATTCTATATCTTCTGATCACATCTCCAAAAAGTGCTTAGAATAGTGGGTAATGGAAGTCCTGTGGTTGTTTTACACCAGATTTCTTTTTATCCTTCTGTGCATGAAATAAAATTCCACCTGCTCTGTATTATTAACAAGCTAAAAGCGTTTACGTAATCTATACACATTAAAATCAAATCGGGAAGCTCAAACCAAGATTTAAGTACACCTGCTAGATATTTTAACCACTGAGCTGAAGAACAACTGGAGCAAATGCTTCCGATACCTTTACACAGTGTTCGTGCAAGTCAGTTTTTCTGCAGTCGTTTGCCGTACAGAGTCAAACCTTACACGGCAAGCAATATTTGTTGGGTCGTCTATTACAATTATACTCTTTAAAGAATTAAAATTTAAAATTGTAATATCATGCTTAGCATATGGTTGTTCAAACAGACAACCTTTACACAAGTTTACTTTGAAACATAAATATATCAAATGCTTTCTGCCGTGCAACGCTCGGAAGACAAACCTCCCAAAAATGGCACGCAAAAACCGGTCTAGCATTTCCTCCAGTTGTTCTTCAGCTCAGTGATTTTAACTTTATTTTACAGCTTGCTTATTTTTAATTATTTAAATTTGTTGGCTGTTTTTCTTTATATTTGTTATTTAGTGTTTTGTAAAACTAAAATTTATTTTTTAAGTTATAGAAATTTATTGTATTTTTAAATTATAAATATTAAAAATAGAAAAATTTATTTATTTTATAATCAAGAAAACAAAATAATCTTTTATTAAAATTTTCAAATTTTGAATTGAATTATAAAATATAGTAAAAATAAATAAAAAATTTAGATAACATAAAAAATTAAAGAAAAAAAGAATAAATATATAAATGTCCCCTAGGTAGCCTCGAACACAGCTCGTCTAGGTGGAAGACTAGCGCTTTAAGCTCACGTCACTTGGACGCTTTTTCGCTTGCGAAATAACTTGTATTTAAAGATTACTGAAACTTTAAACGCTTTTCTCTCAAAATTCTGTGGATAGTGGGTCCTACTGCTTTAATATCTCGCTACCTTCATAGTATACTATAGTCCTGCGCAATTTCGTCCCTATGTGAAATTTCCATGTCGTGACCTCTCCTTGTAAGACCATGACTGGACAAGGATTTATTTAACAAAGCAGTATTAAGTGTAGTTTTTTTTGACAGAGATAATTGCTAGTGCTCGGATACTTTGTTGCCAACTGTAAAAGGCCCTCCGTGGACAAGTGGTTATGTCACCACACTGTTAATCGCGTTCGAGCGTAGGAGTGTGTGTTCGATTCCCGCAATGACCCTGGGTATTTATTCAAATATCATCGTCCTTCCGTGGAGGATCAGAATTGTGATGGCATGTCTCCGGACCACCTCTAGGGGGTGTGTCCCAAACCGTCGCCAATTGCCCATCTGCGCAGCACTAGTACGACGTAAAACCCAACCCTCCAACCCTCCAACCCTCCAACCATTCAAATATCATCGTGGACCACCTCTAGGGGTAAGTCCCAGTCCGTTGCCAATTGCCCACTGCGTAGCAATAGTGCGACGTAAAAAACCCAACCAACCAATTCTCATCGTAGTTATTGCAGTTCTCATCGACTAGATATTAGAGTAAACCCCGGATTCGACTAGATATTAGAGTAAGACATCTTTTAGTTCCCGAACATCATGTCCCCACCAATCTACCAATCCAAACCAGTTCTGTTATCAAATCGACATTCCACTTCCACCAAAGCAGGCATTCAACCTCCTTGAAAGTAGGTTCCCCCCAAACCATTTAAAATATGCAAAATCCCAAGAACCAGTTGCCAAGAAAGCGATTATCGCCAAAAGAAGCAAAAACCACAATGATGTTCGCGGATTTTTTTCTCCTTAGCCAGTATAAAAAATTCGTACTCTGCAGTTGGCAGCAAAAGTATCCGATCACTAGCAATAATCCCTGTCTAAAAAACTACACTTAATTCTGCTTTGATAAAAATGATTTTGCCCCTCCCGCCCCCGCTTAAAAAAAAAAAAAAGGCATACAGTGAATTTTGTAACAGCTATATCATGTTTCAATTCTACAAAACAAAAATAAATTCGAAACACTAGCTGGATTCCAAGCTTTGTTTATTGATTGATGATATTTACATCAGATTTGTATGCTTGACTCGTAGTCCGCTTGTAAATCTTCGTCAGATAATTACAGGCATCACCTGACAGAATTACAATACGAAGAAATGGAGAAAACACTCAGAGCCAGCGTGGGAATCGAACCCGCTCTCTTACGCTCGAAGGCTATTAGCAGTGTTGTGGCATAACCACTTGGCCAAGGGGCACATACAAATGAAACACTTCCGGTTGCAAAGCCGTTGCAAAGCGTTCGAAATGTATGACTACAATCGGCAGCAAAAGTATCCGAACACTAGCGAAAATTCCTATGTAAAAAAAAAAAAAAAGCACACTTAACATTGTTTTGTTAAATAAATCCTTGTCGAATCTTGTTCTTAGACTGACTAAGAACAGGATACGACAAGCATTTATTTAACAAAACTGCATTAAGTGTACTTTTTTTATATAGGAATTTTTGCTAGTGCTCGGATACTTTTGCTGCCGACTGTATTCGCAAAAAACTTGCAAAATTTACGTCATCGAAGTTGCAAGCGTTCCGTTTGTATGCAACCCCAAGGTACAGCGTCTAGAATAAACAGTGTGGCAATCGCCTATAACCGTGATGTTAAAATGATGCTACAAAAATTAAGCTTACCCAGATGTCGCTGTGATAGAAGCTATTGCTCAAATCGAAGACCTGATGAGCTTTTCCCAGTTTCGTTAGTTTAATCACATGATCTAAGCATATAATTAGCCAATAGGGAGTCTCGGTTTTGTTGTCGTCACCCGAGCTTCGATTACAATGACATCTGGTTACAGGCTTAAATTTTTTAGTACAATTTTATTCGCCGCTTTCCACACTGCTTATTCTAGACGCTGTACCCAAGGTGGGCCCCAAACTTTGTTTTCATCTTTTTCCCCTAAATCCTTGCTGATACTTTCATCGATTGTATATCGTCATCGTAATGAAAAGGAATTCGCCATGTGTGTTGTGCATACATACTTTAGTAAACATTTAAATTGTTTATTTTTAAAAGAAATACGATAAAGTTCTTTTTAAACTTTGATTCAAATTGCTATGTAAGATTATTATTTAGTAATTTTTATCTCGAAAAATAGAAATATCGTACTTCAAGTTATTTTCAAGTTAATACGAAATTTATTCATGCGGCTTTAAACATATAGTTCGTTTATAATATCTGTATATGTGAAGAATAGGCTAATAAAGTTTATCAAACTGGAACTCTGGAAGGCATTATAATGACGAATTGAGAACTGTGTACTCTAAAACTTATATAAGTTCTTCTGATAGTAATAATAGTAATTCATCACATTCCATAAGAGTTGATTCGTATGGCTGATCAGTTTACAAAAATAAAATCAAAAAGTAAGTAAATTCTATATATTAATTTTGGAAATTTTATGTGATATGTTATGTTTTGTGAGAAACTCAATGAACATATGCATATCAAATATCACATTTTAAAATTATTGGTGATTTTTAAATAAAAAATACGCCAGGTTTAAGGAACGCTGATTTAAGGAAGTAATATATTATATAAAATTTTACTGGCTTATTCAGGCAATTAATTTCAATGTGTTTTGTTACCAGCTATATAATAGAGTAGAATAAATATATTTTCTATATTACGGAATAGAGATATAATTGCAACTCGTGAATATGAAAAATAAATAAATTTGTAATTATGTTTATTTGTGTTGAAAGGAAAAGGAAATACCTATTGTAGGCAGATCTACTAAAGTTTGTTGAAGAGAAATTTCGAATTCGATTCTTAATTTTTTATTTATTTTTTATGAAATAGACTATTTTGATAAAATACTATTTATGAAGTCGATTAATGTTAGTAATAGAGAGATTAGCTATTCTATTTCAAATTTTTTCTCTTCTGAAAGTTCTAGTGTCCATTTATTAACACTTTCCAACAAGGTTGAAAAGTGTTTATGACTTAGGTTTGTCTGTCTGTCTGTCTGTCCGCGCTCTAACTCCCGTAAATATTTATGGAAATTCTTGAAACTGATATATGTTATTCAAGTTCACTATCGGATGTTCCCTATTGAAAATGGAGTTTATACCTCTACTGGTCTGTGTACAGAGACCCCCGAAAATATTTCAAAGCATTGTGTTCTGTGAGAGGCATTCCTATAAACCATATTTCCATACCCTTACTCTACAAAAATCTTAATGATATTGAAATATGTTATACCAGTTCACTATCGGATGTTTCCTGTTGAATATGGAGTTTATACCTTTACTGGTTTGTGTACAGGGACACACTAAAGTATTTCAAAGTATTGTGTTCTATGAGAGGCATTTCTATAAACCATATTTCTATACCCTTCCTGTACACAATCTTAATGAAATTGAAATATGTTATTCAAGTTTACTATCGAATGTTTCCTGTATAAAATGGAGTAAATACCACCACTGATTTGTGTACAGGGACACACAAAAGTATTTCAAAGCACTGTGTTCTATGAGAGGCATTACTATAAACCATATTTCCATACCCTTCCTGTACACAATCTTAATGAAATTGAAATATGTTATTCAAATCCATTATCGGGTGTTTCCTGTATAAAATGGAGCAAATACCACCACTGATTTGTGTACAGGGACACACAAAAGTATTCCAAAGCATTGCGTTTTATGGAGATATTTCTATAAACTAAATTTTAATAACTTTACTTTGCACGAAGATTTATGAAATTGAAATGTGTTATTTATAAGCACAAAAGAAAATGCTTTGCATAGAATATAGCATGATTATAGCATTATATTTATAGGGGGACACAAAAATATTCAGCTATATAAAGAGCTATTAATAAATATTGCTAAAAGTGTACACTTTCGTTTACATTAAGCGTTTTTAATACTTTCTAACAATTTTAACACTTCCCAACAAGGTTGAAAAGTGCTAATGACTTCGGTTTGTCCGTCTGTCTGTCTCTCTGCGCTCTAATTCCCGTAAATATTTGTGGAATTTCTTGAAACTGATATATGTTATTCAAGTTCCCTATCGGATGTTCCTTTTTGAAAATGGAGTTTATACCTTTACTGGTTTGTATACAGGGACACCCGAAAGTACTTCAAAGCATTGTGTTCTATGAAAGGTATTTCTATAAATCGTAATTTCATACTATTACTGTACACATATCTTAATGAAATTGAAATATGTTATTTCAGATCACTATCGGGTGTGTACCCTGTTGAAAATGGAGTTTATACCTCTACTGGTTTGTGTACAGGGGCACCCGAAAGTATTTCAAAGCATTATGTTCTGTGAGAGATATTTCTATAAATCATATTTTCATACCTTTACTGTACACATATCTTAATGAAATTGAAATATGTTATTCAAGTTCAGTATTGGACTTTTCCTGTATAAAATGGATTAAATACCAACTCTGTTTTATATACAAGGACACTCAAAATTATTCTAAAGCATTGCGTTCTATGAGAGATATTTCTATAAATCAAATTTTAATAACTTTACTTTCCACGAAGTTTCAGGAAATTGAAATATGTTATTTATATGCACAAAAGAATGCTTTACGTAGAAAATAGCATGATTAGCATTTGATTTACAGGGTGACACAAAAATATTCTGTTATATTAAGAGCTATTATTAAAAATTTGCTAGAATTCTACTTTCGTTTACATTAAGCGTTTTTAACACTTCCTAACACTTTTTAAAGTGTGAATATGATATCAATTTGTGTATCTGTCCGTCTATCTGTCTGCCCGCGCTCTAACTCCCGTAAATATTTATGGAATTTTTTAAAACTGATATATGTTATTCAAGTTCACTATCGGATGTTTCCTATTGAAAATGGAGTTTATACCGCTACTGGTTTGTGTACGGGGATACCCGAAAGTATTTCAAAGAAATGTGTTCAATGAGAGGTATTTCTATAAACCATATTTTAATACCTTTACTGTACAATGCCTTCATAAAATTGAAATATGTTATTCAAGTTCATTATTGGATGTTTCCTATATAAAATAGATTACATACCAACTCTGTTTTATATACTGGGACATTCAAAAGTACTCTAAAGCATTGCGTTCTTTGTGAGATATTTCTATAAATCAAATTTTAATAACTTTACTTTCCACGAAGTTTTAGGAAATTGAAATATGTTATGTATATGCACAAAAGAATGCTGAGCATAGAATATAGCATGGTTACCATTAGATTTACAGGGTGACACAAAAATATTCAGTTATATTAAGAGCTATTAATAAAAAATTGCTAGAATTGTACTTTCGTTTACATTAATCGTTTTTGACACTTTCTATCATTTTTCTTAGTGTGATTATGATTTCAATTTGTGTATCTGCCTGACTGCTCTTCTGTCCTACTGTCTGTTTCTCTGTCTGTTTTTCTGTGCTCTAATTTCCGTAAATATTTATGAAATTTCTTTAAACCGATATATTTCAATGAAGTTCACTATCGGATGCTCCCTATTGAAAATGGAATGGATACCTCTTCTGGTTTGTGTACCGAGACACCCAAAAGTATTCGAAAGCATTGTGTTCTATGAGAGGAGTTTCTATAAATCATATTTTAATACCTTTAATGTAAAGAAACTTTAATGAAATTTTAATATGTTATTCAATTCCCTATCGGATGTTTCCTATGCAAAATAGAGTACATTTCTAACTGGTTTGTGTACAGGGGCACTTGAAAGTACTCCAAAGCATTGTGTTGCATGAGAGTTATTTTTATAAACCAAATTTTAATAATTTTATTTTCCATAAAGCTTAATGCAATTGAAATATATTATTCGTATGCACAGAAGAGTGTGCCTTCTATGTAATATAGTATGGTTAGAATTAGATTTACATGCCACACAAAAATAATCAGTTACATTAAGAGGTATTAATAAAAATTTGCTTGAATTGCACTTTTGTTTACGTGAGCGTTTTAACACTTTCTTATAATTTTAGTGGGAATATGATTTCAATTTTTGCATCTGTCTGTCCGATTGTCTACCTTCCTATCTGTTTTTTTCCGGCTCCTATCATCTGTGAATATTTTGAGAATTTTTTTTAAATGTTACACTCACGTTCCCTATCGAATGTTCTCTATTTAAAATGTCATTAACAGGTCCTGTACAACTAGTTTGTTTACAGGGACAACAACAACAATAAAAAAAAAGCCAATGTATTAAGTTTTAGGACAGAATTTTTTTAAAGTTATATTTTAAAAACTTTCTACTACAAAAATCTTAAAAACATTGACATGTATTATTAATACTCTAAAAAATATTTTTGTATAGAATATGATAGGATTAACTTTCAGATTTACAGGGCTACAGTAAAATATTCAGAGAGTTTAACAGCTGTAATTATAATCTAACGGCTGCATTTTCTTTTGCGTTAAGCCTTTTTAACACTTTCCAAAATGCCTAAGAGTAATTTTAAAATCAATTAGTCTATCTGTATGTTTTTAAGTCCTTCTGTCTGTTGTGCGAAAACGTAGGCAAAGAACATTAATAGTTATTCGATACAAGAATTGCGTACAATTGGAAAGTGGTACTAATTAATATGGTAAATCAATATGGTAAACATAATGAAATAAGTTATATTGTTGATATGATGTTCAATAACGTGATATCTGTGGAAAATTGTACTCATAGAATTAGATACAAGACTACGCGAAATATTATTAATTATTATACATTATATTTTTTGTTTTTAAGTGTTAAATTAATTCTTTTTCATTTTTCAAATGAAATTCATGGCCATGAAATTCATGGCCATAAAATTACCGAACAGTGATAAAAATTGGCGAAGGGGTGATATCCCGAGAAAACGGTGGGTGACTGGCCAAGATGGTGGTCATATTTGGATTCAGAAGATCATTTTACATAAGAAACGGCAGAAAAGGGTATCAGGTTTTTTTTTTTTTTTTTTTTTTTTTTTTCCAAGTGCAATGAAATTAGTTCTCATTTTTATATGAAACTTTCATTTATGGTCTTACTAAGTTAAGAAACTGTAACTGCTTTGTCAAATAAAACAATACTTTTTAAAATATCATGAAATTTTGTGTTCCATGTTAACCCTTTATTTGCCTGTTGCAACATATACAGAAATTGGTTTTACTCAGAAATGGATGTAATGATTTTAAATAAAGTGTGGGGGTTAAGTGTTACTTGGGGGTTGAATAGACTGGACTTACTTTCATTTTCATGAAAATTTGCTTTCGATGTTAACCCTTTTTTCGACTATTGCACCATATGGTAGAAATTGGAGTTATTGGGAAACGAATATAATGATTTTGATGAAAATTCGGGGTTAAGTGTTTTTGAGGCTATTAAATCGATTGGACTGATTTCCATCTTCAGAAAAGTTGTCGCTCACTGCTAACCGTTTATTAGCTGGTTGTAAATTATTTAAAGAAATTAGATTTACTCCGAAATAGATGTAATGATTTTGATGAAAGTTTGGGATCAGGTTTGTGTGGGGTACAAAATCGATTAAATATAAACTTTTTTCCAGGAAAATTCGTATTCGCTGTTAATCCTTTACGCGTCCACAGTAAAATATGGCAGAAATTGGGTTATTTTCGAAAAAGGATTAACTTGCACCACCAAAAGTCAAAATTCCATAGAAAAAAGCATGGGATAAAAACGAAAAATCTCACAATGTCAAGTGTAAAAAAAAAAAAGGCTAACACCAGAAGAAATAAAAGGACAAAATTGACTAGAAAAAAACATAGAGGAGCGGGAGGGCAAGGTTGGGGTATCAAACCTATCGTCGAGGGTAAATACGTCTCGCCTATTATGTCGCATATTGATGAGAGTTTGAGTTTAAAACTTGTTTGGGGTAAAAAATCAATTAGACATATCGCACTACATTTTCTCTGATTATGAATAGCTATATATATATATATATATATTTTTTTTTTTTTTTTTTTTTTTTTTTTTTTTTTGCTTATCACAGTATATTTGCCACAGCGGCATGCGAACCGTTTAAAACAAATTAACTATTTCGAAATTACACGTGGCCCGTATGCCAATACTCATGGCCTTTTGGACGTCGGACAGATCATAACGTTTGTGAATTACACCAACGAGTGCAATACTTTCTGCTTCCCTACGACATCTTTTATATGCTCTCCATGGATATTCGAGCCAGCATGAATGCAGCGCGTTCGTTGTAGAAATCCACACACTGACGAATTCGAAAGAAAATTGGAACACACGTGCCTTAACGCCTGGGAGAAGACCCAGCGTTATTAAACATTCATTTCCCCGTGAGGTAGAAGTGGAAGAAACAGGTAGATGCCCTATGAGATTTCAGAAACCATAAGTTAAGAATTTCATATTTGGTTAAACTCTTTTCTATCCCATGGAATCCAATTTCATATTTACTAGGCAAATAAATTTCCGCCCTGTTAAAAGTAGATGAAATGGAGCTAAAACTAGAGTGTCTGTAATGCAATTTGAATATTGCTTAGGATTTTTTAATTATTGGAGTTTTTTGGCTTTTGGTAATCATGTTTTTATTTATTTTTGTTTTCAGATGATATAAGGAGTACTGTGTAAAAGTAGTAAGAACAGTTACACTGCATGTGTGTATGCCGTGGTGCTCATCTATCTTTTTTACTAAATCAGCGTGAATACTCGCTGGTAGAAATTGTCAGATTGACGAAGCCATCGAGTCAAGGTAAGAAGCATGAATTAATAGCATGCCCCTACGGCGCTTTGTTAAGTAAATCATTGTTAAATTCCTGGCAATAGAAGCATACATAAAACTATGTGACTAGACCAACTTTTCCCCATGGAAATTCTTTAACCGTAGCTTTAATGTTAGACACCCATAAGCAATTCGCAATGAAACTTAGTTTTCGCTTTTGCGCCTGTCGCCGTTTACTTTTTATTTACTGTTTTCTTTTTTAAGTACGAAGTTTTTTGACAATTTTTCGAATTTCATATTTCATACTTTTTCGGATTCTTGCAGGAAAAACTAACTGCATTCAGTAAGGATTTTTTTCTTTTTTCTTTTTTTTTTTTTTTTTTTTAATGCTCGCGAAGCGTTTTTACATACACGGTAGTAGTTATTGCTTTACAGATTTTCATGCAATTTCAGGTTCGTGCAAGTGTGTGGAAATTTATCTGGTTATCCATCACTTTTTAACACTCAATTTCATGTATAAAACTTGAAACGCTCCGAAATTTCTTTTTTTTTTTCTGGCTACAGCCTTTGTTTCATGCGTGGTGAGGAAGCTCAGTTTTTTATTGCAGTCTGGAATGCTTGTTTTGTTTATCTTAAAAATCGGCTTAATTTGTTTCAGTTAATTTCAAAACAAGCACCGAAGGAAAATAATCGCTTATTTCCTTAAAATCTGTTTTTTTATGTTTCGTAATGATAAAACGTATCAATTCGTGATGGGATTTGCAGTATCGACTCGTCCCATGAACAATAGATCTGTTACAGCAATAAGTACCTCATTCCAAAGTTGTCGGAAAATTCTTCAGCATTCAAACGTCTAAATTTAAATTATGGTTCTCGGGCATTCATCGGAACCAAATAATTTCAAGCTTTAAACAGATATCACCCAATCGATATAACCTCTAGAGGTGAGTCCCAGACCATCGCCATTTGCCCAATGCTTAAAACCCACCCGCCCGCCCAACCAACCAACCAACCCTATCGATATAATCATTGGGTCGCAACGTATCTAAAAAACTTCTATTTTTAAAATAATGCATTTTCTATTAAAAAATCTAAACATTAAAAAATCTTAACAATGAATTTTAATATTTTAAATCAAAGTAATTCTACAATTTCATTTTACAAAATGTTACTTGTTTAATATGTGTCTTTTTCTGTTCTGATTTTCAACACTTCTATAATTTAATATTACCAATGCATTGTTTTTAAAATATAATCGTTTTACAATATATAAAATAAACACAAAATACAACTTTTTCATTTTTTCATCTCGCAACGGCATGTCCAAAGCACTGACGAATTATAAACTATGACATGTGAACAGTAGACTTTATTTATAATGTAGAGTTTCACTAATATCAGATTTAACCCCTTAACTATAACGTTTTTCTGAAGTATGTTCCTTTCTACTTTACTGGTGCCAATAAAACTACTGACACGGTTTGACAATGAAACAGAGTAAATTTGAAGGTGAACTTGGCAATATTTTTGAAAGATTTATTCATTTCAGAGTTGAAAAAGAACGGTGGCCTTGTAACTTTTCGTCGGTGGATAAGGGGTTAACGAAATTTAACAATGAAGGTGTTAAATATGGTGTCAAAAACTTCGAAACTTTAAACGGTATATCTCTAGTGGTTTCTAGTTCAAGCTTCTGCAATTCAACACTTGAGTATTAGAAATTCAGTGTCGATTTTTTTTAACCCTATAATTTGCAGTAGATGTTCGAAACATGTGATAACATCTCCTGTTAGACTATAAATAAGGTTAAATATGAAGATTTTCTTAAATTAAATTATAAAAGTGGGGAAGGGGTACTTCTAGATATTCATCGACATATCTTTATTTTTCAATTTATATGAAACAAGCTCTCCTTATGCAGATTTATAAATAAAAAATCTCTTAATAATTGCTAGATTTAATAATCTTTACTTACAATTTTTCTCTCTTTTCTACGTGCGAAGAATATTTAGAACTATTAGCATAATATATAAAATAATTTGTGTGCATTGCACAGACTATTTAGGCTAATTAGCAAAGAAATAAGCTTAGAGCAAGAAGCGTATTTTTATTATAAGCATTTAAAGGATTTTTAGTTATTTAATTTTTTAATTATACAGCTTATGTTTCATATTTACGTTACACAATGTTAAATACTCATAGATATTAAAATCAATTTAACATAACATCGTTACTTAAAATAATAAGAGATTCTGGGTAGGCAAATATGGTGGTTAGTCTTTCAGAATTTGCCCCCGTTACATTTTCATTGTGCTATTAACACTTTTCTCAACACTTTAAAAATATTGAAATTCTTCATTCAAGATCACGGTGACTATGTTGTTAAAACGTAGTACTAGCTGAGTTAAGTGAAGGAAAAAAAAATAGTGTTTCAACAATGAATGCAAAATGTTCCAAATATAAAAGTTGTCTTGACGCATTATCACAGTTAAAACACAAACTTTTAATTTGAAGACGGACATACACTAAGCGACAAAAAAAAAAAAAAAAAAAAAAAACGCACTTGGATGTTTTCCTTTTCGCCTTCTACAACCGCCAATTTTATCGTTTAAAAAGCAAATTTTCGAACAGATTTTACTATGTTGTCCTCCACATACACTTTAGCTTTGAGTCTAGTGTTAAAAACAAAATGCAATTGTCAGGAAAATTGTAATTTTAGAATTTATTTCAAAAATGGTAAGAATAAGGCAGTTAACGATGCCACAAAAAGTATTAATTTTAAATGAAAATCAAAAAATATTTTAATACCTGAGATGGCAAAATAATTAAATGCTAACGAAATATTGGTAAAATGAATTTTAGCAAAATATAAATTTTTTTGGCCGTTTAAACTGGGAATTTGGCTTTAGGCGGTCATCCAAGCAAGATAAACGCAAGTTAAAATACGAATGTTTAAAAAATCGATTTGTATCATGTTCAGAACTTAAAAAAGATTTTTAAAAAGTATATAGTAAATTACTTTCTCCAAAAACAATGCGGGAACAATTAAACAAAGCGGGTTAAAGAACGGAAGATCTGTGAAAAAAGCCATTATTAAGGAAAAGAATTAGAAAAAACAATACTTTAGTTGACCAAAATTTAAAAACATTATCGGTTAATTATTAGGCTGAACTGGTTTTCTTTGATGAATCAAGTTTTCTTCATTTCGTGCAGTTGAAAAAAGCTAGAATGAAGACGAAAATGTGATCAACTTAATGAAAATCGCACTTTTAAAACAGTGACACATTCTCCGTACATTATGGTACGGAGGTGCATAACTTTTCAAACACTCGGGGAAATTTTTATGCTCAAGGGATCAATTAACTCGAAATAAAACACAATCTGCATAAAAGTGGTGCCTGACCGACTATTTTGGAGGTATCTTAGACATTTCCGTAAACAGCATTTGAAGATAATAAGGCACCTTACTACACGGCGTCTGTGGTAAGTTTATTCACTTCAAATTGTCAAAATTTCTTATACATTCCCATGAGAACCTATAATTCTGTATGTAATCATACTTTTTTTCACTTTAAGTTAAATACCACAAAGGATATAGTAGAATTTCTTCTTTACCAGACATGGAAATGGTCAAAATCGCGATCCGCTCGAAAATGTTTCGTCTATAAAAAGGCGGGGAAGAGGGGAGAGGATTCGAAAATTGCAGCCTATAACTCTGCCAGAACTAGAAAAATTTATTTGTGATATTTGGCACATTGAAATTTCTGAGATTTATATTAAAACACTGTAAAAAACTATGCCATTGCGCATTAATGCAGTAATTCCATATAAAGGTGGAATTAACCCAATGCAGAATACATATTTTTAACAAAAAATTGCTTAGAACTAACAAATAAATAGTTTTATTTCATATATTAAAATATAACTTGTTTATTTCATATAATAAATCATAATATAATGCAAAGTGTATAGTTATTGCATTATGTTCAAAAAGAAAGTTTTATGCAGATTTTTAAAATTTACTTCGTAAAGTGCAATAAAGCGAATTATTAATTCGAAAATATACATAGGTATCATTTCACACCTTTGGTATTATGCAAACAAGACAGTTTTATTTGTTTCAAACATTAATTTTAAAGTTATTACAAATAAAAAAGGTATAAGTCATTTTTTCTACAGTGCGGCTTTTTTTTTTTTTTTTTTTTGTCGCTTAGTGTACATGATGAAATACAACGCACATTTAACGCAAAGAAATAAATATTTACAAGAAAGAACATATAAGAAGTAATATTACATATTTTCCACCGGTTCCTTAGAGTCCTACGACTCTACATTCAGCTATATTGACTAAAACAAAAGTTAATCATTGTTCTTTTGTGAGTGAGTCACGTGACATCGTTTGATGGGATGAGGGGAATACACAAAGAGTATTACGCAATACTCAGAACTTTGAAAAAGTTTGTTTTAACGTCCCTCTTCACTTATCGTCGCCGGAAGCCCAAGCCAATGTTATTCTATGGGGAAATTTTCTTTACACGTAACTTATTAATTAATACATTTTTAAATTCTGTTTTCACATTCAGAAAATTCCCAACTGTTAAATTGACGGGCCTTTTTTAAAAATGTATTTTTTTAATTTTTAATATTTTATTTTGAAATTCAAAAATGAAAACTGAAAAAAATTTCACATATTGAAAATTCGTATTTTGCAGCATCAAAATAAAATATAAAAAAATTAAAAAAAATTTTTTTTGAAAAAGGTCCGGCAATTTAACAGCACGGAATTTTCAGAATGTGAAAACAGAATTTAAAAATATGTATCAGTTAATAAGTTATTTGTAAAGAAAAATTTCCCATAGAATAACATTAGTTTCAGCTTCCAGATGCGGAGCAGGCCCTTAATAGTCAGTGTTATAGAAGAAAAAGAATAAGTTTGTTACATCAGTTTTTTTTTCTTTACAAGTGTATGTGTGCAATTTGAAACCACTTGAACTTAAAGATTGGGAACAACTTGCAGATTGGTTCTGAACTCTATTTGGCATTTTTTTTTTCCGGTAATTATGACGAAATGCGATTTTCGGAAATGGTTGCCATGGGTTCCAAACATAAACAAATGTTGCAAAGAATCCAGAACGATATCGCTATCGTTCAAATCGGTTAGAAAAGGAAATCGCCAAATAGGGTTGTGGGCCAACCTGCATGTTGTACTGGAGTTTTCAAGATTTGTAATAACAAGATTTGTAGATTTGTAATAGCATTGGAAACAACTTGCAGGTTGGTCCACAACTCTATTTAGCAATTTTTTTTTCAGTGATTATGTCGAAGCGCGATGTTCATAAATGCTTGCCATGGATTCCAAACGTAAACAAATGTTGTAAAGAATTTATAGCGGCATCGTTATCGTTCAAAACAGCGCCAAAAGAAAATACCCAAATAGGGTCATACCGCAAGTTGTTGTTGATATTAAGAAAGTTTTACATTTAATTTTTTTTTCTGCAAGCTAAATGCTAAATTTCTTAAATGGAGGTAAAAGGGGGAGAATATTGTGGGTCTGTTTTACAGTTTGAAACCCGTTTGAGAGAGAAACTAAATATTTGGCATGTAAAGTCTTCATTCAATTGCATGTGTTCACTATTCAATTAAAAAGGTTTTAAACCCTCCCTTATCCCGCTAGTAGTTGCTATAGACAGCGCCCCCTATTACAGATTGCACACTTTTAATTTAACTGTCACCAATAATTTTAAGAAGTGGTGTGATCGACGTTTCTTCGATTTTATTCGCGTTTTATGTATATCAAATGCCACTTCTAAAAATTTTTGGTGGCTATTGAGTAAAAAAATCTAACAACACTGAAGGATGGGCGGCAAATCGACCAATTAGCGACTACTAACGGGTTAAAGGAACAAAAATAGCTTTTAAAGTAAAATCTGGTAAACACGCTTCTAATTACACTGCTTTGCATAAAAATCGGTCCCCAACATCAATCCTGCAAACCCTTGTGTAAAATGGCCTCCTGAATCCGAGTATGGCGTCCATTTTGCCCCACCACCGACGGTTTTTTTTTTTTTTTTCTTTCGGAGGACATACCCCTACTTTTATCTTTGTTCGGCAATTTTATTGCTATGAATTTGATTTAGAGGGGGATTCTTTTAACTGTTAAATATCTTCTGAGGGACTACAGTGATTTAAAAAAAGAAAAAAAAAAAACAGAAATTCTTATTTTAAAATTTGAAATACGGAACCAATTAATTACGTAATCATGACGTATTTTTCTGCATAAAATGGTTTTGTATATCTTAGAAATGTCTATTAATATCTTCATGACGTATGCAGTATGTAACGTAAAAGAAAAGTGTCTCTCGTAGATTTTAATGCATTTGAAATACTTGTGTTCCTAAGTCTAGACCTGTTTCTATATTTTATCATTTTCAAAAGAGGGTGTGTATATCAGTTTCAAAGTATTCTTTAAATATTAATGGAAATTAGTGCACAGACTATACACATTCAGACAGAAAAAAACAAACTGAAGACATTACTTACTGTTGAACATTATTGCACTGTACGGAAAGCGAATATCGCAACAGTGATTTCCAAACATGCGCAGTTATATCCTTCATGTTGCTGAATATTTTTTGTGCAGCCTGTTTGCCTACCTAATTGCACCTTATTTAAAAAATACACATTTTTTGTGCAAATGATTCTGTTGTGAAGTAGTACTACATGTGTTTGAATATCTTTTCATAGTACTTTTCATTAATCCTGGACGATAGGACCCATGCCCCAGCCCGCCCGGTTCCCGCTGTTCAATGTATTTTCGTAGTAAACTTTGTCCCCTTATTACTTCCGGTGTGAATTTTTTTTTTTTTTTTTTAAACACACTTGACATTGTGAGTTTTTTTGCTTTTCTTCCCATGCTATTCCTATGGGGTTTTTAGCTTTTTTTCCCCTCTTTTCCTACATTCTAATACACACACCACAGAATATTTCAGTAATGTTGCAAAAAGCTTACAATCTTTCGAAAACGTAATAAATTTAAGTATGCTCTCTGATACCTTTCTGAAAGATTCACACTTTTCTATATTCCATCTGTTAAGTATTTTGAAACGTTTCTGTTACGTATCCAATTTTTTGTTAAAATCGCGGACATTTCTACATCTTTGAAAATAATCGGAAAGCAAACTGAACGTTTCGAAACATTTCTAATGTTTCGATTTTTTAGGATTGTTACATTTCTGGAAGATTTTCTGCTGTTAGGGTATTATGCTTCATACAAAAAGTAAGGAAATGAGTTTTTTTTTTTTTTTTTTTTTTTTTAAATGCCCCCTATACACAAAGGGATAGTGTTATTTATATTATTTCTAACATGAAATATGCTGTATTTATATTAAATAACACCAGTATCAACACATTACAAAAATATTTATGGAATTTACAGCTCAAATATTCAAACCGTCAGGCAGACAAATGAAGCCATAAAAGTTTTTTAAGCTTGCTGGAATGGAAAGCTAAAAGAAAAAGTTTTATCGCAATTTCGGCTAACATTGCCAAACACGGTGTAAGGCGCAAAGTGTGTTTTTCCTAGTAATCCCGCTATTGTATGAAAAATCTGGAGTGACTCCACTCGACTTTCCGAACATTGAGTAATTAACAGTTTTGTAGATAATGTAAAGAAAGAGGAGTTGTTAAACAAACAAAAAAAGAAAACCATAATAGAGTGTTTGAGTGTTTTTCTCCATATATTACACGATGTTTTATTTAACGCTACTGAACATTGAGACCATAGATCATAATGATAAAGAATTTTCCGTTGTGTCCCTGTAAAGAACTATAAAAACTAGATTCACCAAAATGCTTATAGTTAGTGCAACAGTGATTTATAATATTCATATAAATTTTCAGCTCAATTGAATAAGGCGTTTAGATGCTATCGCACTTTTAAAAATTTGGTCCCATAGGCCGTAATGATAAAGAATTTTCCTTTGTGTCCCTGTAAAAAAAATTGTTAGTGCTAAATTCACCAAAATCCATACAGTTGGTTCGACTGTGACCTATAATATGTGTACAAATTTTTTGCTCAGATTAATGAAGCGTTTAGACGCTATCGCACTTTTAAAAATTTGGCCTCATAGACCATAATGATAAAGAATTTTTCCTGGTGTCCCTGTAAAAAAATCTGGAGTGACTCCACTCGACTTTCCGAACATTGAGTAATTAACAGTTTTGTAGATAAAGTAAAGAAAGAGGAGTTGTTAAACAAACAAAAGAGAGAAAACCATAATAGAGTGTTTGAGTATTTTTCTCCATCTATTACACGATGTTTTATTTAACGCTACTGAACTTTGAGCCCATAGATCATAATGATAAAGAATTTTTCGTTGTGTCCCTGTAAAAACCTATAAATGCTAGATTCACCAAAATGCTTATAGTTAGTGCAACAGTGATTTATAATACTCATATAAATTTTCAGCTCAATTCAATAAGGCGTTTAGATGCTATCGTACTTTTAAAAATTTAGTCCCATAGGCCATAATGATAAAGAATTTTTCTTTGTGTCCCTGTAAAAAAAACTATAAGTGCTAGATTCACCAAAATCTATACAGTTAGTTCAACTGTGATCTATAACATGTGTACAAATTTTTTGCTCAGATTAATAAGGCGTTTAGACGCTATCACACTTTTAAAAATTTGGCCCCATAGGCATAATGATAAAGAATTTTTCTTTTTGTCCCTGTAAAAAAAACTATAAGTGCTAGATTCTCCAAAATCTATACAGATTGAGTATTTGTGACCTATAATATGTGTATAAATTTTTTGCTCAATTGAATAAGGCGTTTAGATGCTATCGCACTTTTAAGATTTTGCTCCCATAGGCCATAATGATAAAAAAATTTTCTTTGTGTCCCTGTAAAAAAACTATAAGTGCTAGATTCACCAAAATCTATAGGGTTCGTACTATGGTGACTTACAATATGCGTACCAACTTTCAGGTTAATCGAACAAAGCGTTTAGACGCTAGCGTGTTCACTCACAGACATACACACATACATACACACATACACACACACATACATACATCATCGTAAAAATAGTAAAAACGGACTCAGGGGACCTCAAAACGTATAGAAACATCAAAATCTCGAATTCGGATTTTTGACATGATTACAATACTTTCCTCACTATAGTGTTCGGAAAGTAAAAACTATAAGTGCTAGGTTCACCAAAATCAATAGGGTTCGTACTATGTGACTTACAATATACGTACCAACTTTCAGCTTATTCGAACAAAGCGTTTAGACACTAGCGTGTTCATTCACACACACACACACACACACACACACACACACACACACACACACACACATACACACCTACATACATCATCGTAAAAATTGTGAAAACGGACTCAGAGGACCTCGAAACGTATAGAAACATCAAAATCTGAAATTCGGATTTCTGACATGATTACAATACATTCCTCACTATAGTGTTCGGAAAGTAAAAATTAGGTCTCTCTATCTGTTCACATAATTTAAGCAGTACTCATTCGAAAAAGTTTGGCAGTATTTTATCACTTTAAAGCTATCATCTTAAAGTTAAAGGAATTACTTCAATACTGATGATGTATATTCTGATATATGTTACAAGGATCTACAACAATGAAATTATTAGGACTGAGGACTATTAGTCTCAATCTGCGGATTTTTACAATACCAGTTTTACGATATCTGGAAATTTATCGAAATCTAAAATTTATCGAAAATATAATTGAATAATTTGGAAGCAGTGTTATAATTTGAAAAAAAAAAAAAAAAAAAAAAAATAGTTTTCCGTCCTAAACTAAATTCTGCTTTTGCCAGAATTTAATCAAAATCATTTTTTTTTTTTTTTTTTTTTTTTTTTTTTGAAGACGAAGAAGAAATTAAATTTAATAATAATCAGTATGGAAACAAACACTATCGAAAAAGATTTTTTTTATAATTTTGAATTGGGAAATATAAAGCGCGTATGCAAAATGCAATAAAAAAGAAAACAAGATAATTAAGTTTGAATTTGAGTTGGTAATTTAAGGATGCCATTGATATAGTAACTTTTTTGTTCTAAATTGTTATTATTATTATTATTATTATTATTATTATTATTTTTAGAAAATTTTTGAAAATTACGTAAGTTAACATTATTAACTACTACACTATTATTATTGAGTTACTAATACACCATTATTATTACTAATACACTATTATTATTGATTAGTATTATATACACTATTATTATTGTCTAAGTGAGTAATGCTGACCGGTTTGTCGGCCTGGATAGCTCAATTGGTAGAGCCTTGACCTTGTAAGTCAAAGATCCGGGGTTCGACTCCCGGTCCAGGCATTATTTTCACACAGTCGGAAAAATAAAATTTCAATAAATATTATTATTATTTTATAATTGTTTCAATAAATTTTTGTTGTCTTATAAATTATATAGAACCATTGTATATATCATAACTTGTAGTTTCGTAGTACTATGCTGAGAATTCTTGTTATATAGTAACTATTGCACGATTTTTTAAAATGAAAACTGCGTTTCAAAAAAGGATATACTGCTATCTTCCAAATACTTTCTGAATTGCTGATACAGCAAAAGCTTAAATTTAAAGAGATATTTTCTCTTTCGTACAGTGTTATGTCATCTTAAATTTAAACGCATATAATAGCTTGATATAATAGGTTCTGCTTTATGTTATAATGATCAATAATAATGAAGTTAGTTTTGAACTTTTAATGAATTCCACTATATGCATGTAAGTATTACATACACTATTCACAATATCATGCAGTGCTGTTTCAAGAATTTTCAGGATTGTTATTAATGAACAGGATTATTAAAATAAAAACACAATTTAAAAACACAATGCTGTCTATCAAATTTTTTCAATGGCTGATGCAGCACAAATTAGAGAGATTATATTTTCTCTAATAAGATGTTATATCATATTCAGAAAAAACGCATTCTAGTATTCATGTAATAAGATTTGATTTATAATATAATAATCAATAATAACGAATTTATTTTTAATTTATTTTTAATTATTTTTAAAATGAATTGTGCAATATGTAAGTATTGCATTCTCTATTTACACAGTCACGCAGTGCTGTTAGTATTCTAATTAATGTAGAGGATTCTTAAAATAAATAGATTTAAATAGATTTTAAAGATGATTACAATGCTGTCTTCAAAAAGGTTTTCAGTTTCTTATATAGCACAAAATTAAGTGTAATGGGATAACATTTTTTCTCTTTCTTACGGTGATATAACATTTTTAGGAAAAACACATCTTTTTTAATACTGATAAAATATATTCTGATATATGTCACAATGATCTAAAACAATGAAATAGTTTTCTAATTTTTTCAATATATTTTACATAATTAACACATTATACAGAAACATTGTGTACATCCAATTCCAAATTTATAGTATCTGAGTACTATCCTAAGAATCTTAGAAATATCGTAACTAATACACAAGTTTTTTAAAGGAAAACAGAATATTAAATGATGATATAATGCTGTCTTCCAAAAATTTTCAGCACAAAATTAAATTTAAAGAGATAATATTTTCTCATTCATAGGGTGTTATATCATATTAAATTTAAACGCATTCATTTTATATTGATATAATGTGTTCTGATTTATGTTATAATAATCAATAAAAAGAAATTTATATTTAAATTTTGAAAAATATTTTTAAATGAATTATACAACATGTATGCAAGTATTACACACTCGATTTATTTAAAATATCATGCAGTGCTGTATTAAGAATTTTCAATATTTTACTTAATACACAGTATTTATAAAATACAAACATGATTTTAAAGGTGATATAATGCTGTCTTTAATTTTTTTTTTCTGTTGCTGATACAGCACAACATTAAATATGGAGACTGTATTTTCTCTTTCATACGGTGTTATATCATCTTACAGTTAAACGCAGTATTTTAATGCTGAAGTAAAATGTTCTGATTTGTGTTAGCAAGTTCTATATTATTAAACAGATATACAATTTTTTAAATACTCTTTAAATGCCTTCTACATTGTATAGAAATATTATATACATTCTAATTTATAGCGACATAGTACTATGCTAAGAAAGTTTGGTACATAATAACCAAAGTACAAGTTTTTAAAATCAAAATTCCGATTTAAAAGATGGTATAATGCTGTCTTCCAAATTTTCTTCTGTTGCTGATGCAGCACAACATTAAATATGGAGACTGCATTTTCTCTTTCATACGGTGTTATATCATCTTAAAGTTAAACGCAGTATTTTAATGCTGAAGTAATACACTCTGATTTGTGTTACCAAGTTTTATGTTAACTAAATAGTTATACAATTTTTTAAATACTCTTTAAATGCCTTCTACATTGTATAGAAATATTATATACATTCTAATTTATAGCGTCATAGTATTATGCTAAGAGTGACTAATGTACAAGTTTTTAAAATCGAAATTGCGTTTTAAAAGATGGTATAATACTGTCTTCCAAATTTTCTTCTGTTGCTGATACAGCAGAACAGTAAATTTAAAGAGATTATATTTTCTTTTCCATACGGTGTTATATCATCTTAAAGTTAAACGCAGTATTTTAATGCTGAACTAATATACTCTGATTTGTGTTACCAAGTTTTATGTTAATTAAATAGTTATACAATTTTTTAAATACTCTTTAAATGCTTCCTACATTATATAGAAATATTATATACATTCTAATTTATAGCATCGTAGTACTATGCTAAGAATGTTTGGTACAAAACTAATATACAAGTTTTTAAAATCGAAATTGCGTTTTAAAAGATGGTATAATGCTGTCTTCCAAATTTTCTTCTGTTGCTGATGCAGCATAACATTAAATATGGAGACTGCATTTTCTCTTTCATACGGTGTTATATCATCTTAAAGTTAAACGCAGTATTTTAATGATGAAGTAATATACTCTGATTTGTGTTACCAAGTTTAATGTTAATTAAATAGTTAAACAGTTTTTTAAATTCTCTTTAAATGCCTTCTACATTGTATAGAAATATTATATACATTCTAATTTATAGCATCATAGTACTATGCTAAGAATGTTTGGTACATAACTAATGTACAAGTTTTTTAAATCGAAATTGCGTTTTAAAGGATGGTATAATGCTGTCTTCCAAATTTTCTTCTGTTGCTGATGCAGCACATCATTAAATATGGAGACTGTATTTTCTCTTTCATACGGCGTTATATCATCTTAAATTTAAACGCAGTATTTTAATGCTGAACTAATATACTCTGATTTGTGTTACCAAGATTTATGTTAAATAGTTATACAATTTTTTAAATACTCTTTAAATGCCTTTTACATTGTATAGAAATATTATATACATTCTAATTTATAGCGTCATAGTACTATGCTAAGAGTGTTTGGTACATAATGACTAATGTACAAGTTTTTAAAATCGAAATTGCGTTTTAAAAGATGGTATAATACTGTCTTCCAAATTTTCTTCTGTTGCTGATACAGCAGAACAGTAAATTCAAAGAGATTATATTTTCTTTTTCATACGGTGTTATATCATCTTAAAGTTTAACGCAGTATTTCAATGCTGAAGTAATATGTTCTGATTTGTGTTACCAAGTTTTATATTAAGTAAATAGTTTTACAATTTTTTAAATACTCCTTAAATGCTTCCTACATTATATAGAAATATTATATACATTCTAATTTATAGCATCATAGTACTATGCTAAGAATATTTGGTACATAACTAATGTACAAGTTTTTAAATCGAAATTGCGTTTTAAAAGATGGTATAATGCTGTCTTCCAAATTTTCTTCTGTTGCTGATGCAGCACAACATTAAATATGGAGACTGTTTTTTCTCTTTCATACGGCGTTATATCATCTTAAATTTAAACGCAGTATTTTAATGCTGAACTAATATACTCTGATTTGTGTTACCAAGATTTATGGTAATTAAATAGTTATACAATTTTTTAAATACTCTTTAAATGCTTTCTACATTGTATAGAAATATTATATACATTCTAATTTATAGCGTCATAGTACTATGCTAAGAATGTTTGGTACATAATGAGATATGTACAAGTTTTTTAAATCGAAATTGCGTTTTAAAAGATGGAATAATGCTGTCTTCCAAATTTTCTTCTGTTGCTGATGCAGCACAACATTAAATATGGAGACTGCATTTTCTCTTTCATACGGTGTTATATCATCTTAAAATTAAACGCAGTATTTTAATTCTGAAGTAATATACTCTGATTTGTGTTACCAAGTTTAATGTTAATTAAATAGTTATACATTTTTTTAAATTCTCTTTAAATGCCTTCTACATTGTATAGAAATATTATATACATTCTAATTTATAGCGTCATAGTACTATGCTAAGAGTGTTTGGCACATAATGACTAATGTACAAGTTTTTAAAATCGAAATTGCGTTTTAAAAGATGGTATAATACTGTCTTCCAAACTTTCTTCTGTTGCTGATACAGCAGAACAGTAAATTTAAAGAGATTATATTTTCTTTTCATACGGTGTTATATCATCTTAAAGTTTGTTCTGATTTGTTTTATCAAGTTTTATATTAAGTAAATAGTTATACAATTTTTTAAATACTCTTTAAATGCTTCCTACATTATATAGAAATATTATATACATTCTAATTTATAGCATCATAGTACTATGCTAAGAATGTTTGGTACATAACTAATGTACAAGTTTTTTAAATTGAAATTGCGTTTTAAAAGATGGTATAATGCTGTTTTCCAAATTTTCTTCTGTTGCTGATGCAGCACAACATTAAATATGGAGACTGCATTTTCTCTTTCATACGGTGTTAGATCATCTTAAAATTAAACGCAGTATTTTAATTCTGAAGTAACATACTCTGATTTGTGTTAGCAAGTTTAATGTTAATTAAATAGTTATACATTTTTTTAAATTCTCTTTAAATGCCTTCTACATTGTATAGAAATATTATATATATTCTAATTTATAGCGTCATAGTACTATGCTAAGAGTGTTTGGCACATAATGACTAATGTACAAGTTTTTAAAATCGAAATTGCGTTTTAAAAGATGGTATAATGCTGTCTTCCAAATTTTCTTCTGTTGCTGATGCAGCACAACATTAAATATGGAGACTGTTTTTTCTCTTTCATACGGCGTTATATCATCTTAAATTTAAACGCAGTATTTTAATGCTGAACTAATATACTCTGATTTGTGTTACCAAGATTTATGGTAATTAAATAGTTATACAATTTTTTAAATACTCTTTAAATGCTTTCTACATTGTATAGAAATATTATATACATTCTAATTTATAGCGTCATAGTACTATGCTAAGAGTGTTTGGTGCATAATGAGATTTGTACAAGTTTTTAAAATCGAAATTGCGTTTTAAAAGATGGTATAATACTGTCTTCCAAATTTTCTTCTGTTGCTGATACAGCAAAACAGTAAATTTAAAGAGATTATATTTTCTTTTTCATACGGTGTTATATCATCTTAAAGTTAAACGCAGTCTTTTATTGCTGAACTAATATACTCTGATTTGTGTTACCAAGTTTTATGTTAATTAAATAGTTATACAATTTTTTAAATACTGTTTAAATGGATTCTACATTGCATAGAAATATTATATACATTCTAATTTATAGCATCATAGTACTATGCTAAGAATGTTTGGTACATAACTAATGTACAAGTTTTTTAAATCGAAATTGCGTTTTAAAGGATGGTATAATGCTGTCTTCCAAATTTTCTTCTGTTGCTGATGCAGCACAACATTAAATATGGAGACTGCATTTTCTCTTTCATACGGTGTTATATCATCTTAAAATTAAACGCAGTATTTTAATTCTGAAGTAATATACTCTGATTTGTGTTACCAAGTTTAATGTTAATTAAATAGTTATACATTTTTTTAAATTCTCTTTAAATGCCTTCTACATTGTATAGAAATATTATATACATTCTAATTTATAGCGTCATAGTACTTTGCTAAGAGTGTTTGGCACATAATGACTAATGTACAAGTTTTTAAAATCGAAATTGCGTTTTAAAAGATGGTATAATACTGTCTTCCAAACTTTCTTCTGTTGCTGATACAGCAGAACAGTAAATTTAAAGAGATTATATTTTCTTTTCATACGGTGTTATATCATCTTAAAGTTTGTTCTGATTTGTGTTACCAAGTTTTATATTAAGTAAATAGTTATACAATTTTTTAAATACTCTTTAAATGCTTCCTACATTATATAGAAATATTATATACATTCTAATTTATAGCATCATAGTACTATGCTAAGAATGTTTGGTACATAACTAATGTACAAGTTTTTTAAATCGAAATTGCGTTTTAAAAGATGGTATAATGCTGTCTTCCAAATTTTCTTCTGTTGCTGATGCAGCACAACATTAAATATGGAGACTGCATTTTCTCTTTCATACGGTGTTATATCATCTTAAAATTAAACGCAGTATTTTAATTCTGAAGTAATATACTCTGATTTGTGTTACCAAGTTTAATGTTAATTAAATAGTTATACAATTTTTTTAAATTCTCTTTAAATGCCTTCTACATTGTATAGAAATATTATATACATTCTAATTTATAGCGTCATAGTACTATGCTAAGAGTGTTTGGCACATAATGACTAATGTACAAGTTTTTAAAATCGAAATTGCGTTTTAACAGATGGTATAATACTGTCTTCCAAATTTTCTTCTGTTGCTGATACAGCAGAACAGTAAATTTAAAGGGATTATATTTTCTGTTTCATACGGCGTTATATCATCTTAAAGTTAAACGCAGTATTTTAATGCTGAACTAATATAGTCTGATTTGTGTTACCAAGTTTTATGTTAATTAAATAGTTATAAAAAATTTTAAATACTCTTTAAATGCCATCTACATTGTATAGAAATATTATATACATTCTAATTTATAGCGTCATAGTACTATGCTAAGTGTGTTTGTTACATAATGACTAATGTACAAGTTTTTTAAATCGAAATTGCGTTTTAAAAGATGGTACAATGCTGTCTTCCAAATTTTCTTCTGTTGCTGATACAGCAGAACATTAAATATGGAGACTGCATTTTCTCTTTCATACGGTGTTATATCATCTTAGAGTTAAACGCAGTATTTCAATGCTGAAGTAATATGTTCTGATTTGTGTTACCAAATTTTATATTAAGTAAATAGTTATACAATTTTTTAAATACTCTTTAAATGCTTCCTACATTATATAGAAATATTATATACATTCTAATTTATAGCATCATAGTACTATGCTAAGAATGTTTGGTACATAACTAGTGTACAAGTTTTTTAAATCGAAATTGCGTTTTAAAAGATGGTATAACGCTGTCTTCCAAATTTTTTTCTGTTGCTGATATAGCACAACATTAAATATGGAGACTGTATTTTCTCTTTCATACGGTGTTATATTATTTTAAAGTTAAACGCATTATTTTAATGCTGATGTTATATGTTCTGATTCATGTTACAAAGATCTATAACAAACAAATAATTACGTAATTTTTCTATATTTTTTAAACGCTTTCCCCTTTATAGCGAAACATTTTATCTAATATATTGTGTCTTAGTACTATGCTAAGAATTTTTGAAATATAATTACTTACACATGTTTTTTGAATGAAAAGTACTTTTAAAAGACAATATATTGTTGTCTTTTTATATAATATTGTTTAACTTAATATAGTGTTGTAAATTTTTTTCTGTTGCTGATACAGCACAAGAGTAAATTTAAAGACATATTTTTTCTTTCATACGGTCTTATATAACTTTTTTTCGGAAAAATACGTTATTTTAATAGTGATGTAATATGTTCTCATTTATGTTACACAATTTTATAACTCTTAAATAGTTATATATTTTTTCCTATACTTTTTAAATGTCTTACGCATTGTATATAGAAATATTACATATATTCTAATTTATAGTGTCATAGTACAATGCTGAGATTTTTTAGTATATAACTAATGCACAAGTTTTTTTTTAATTAAAACATTGTTTTAAATGATGATATAATGCCTTTTTCCAAATTTGTTTCTGTTGCTGATATAGCACAACATTAAATTTAAAGTGATTATATTTTCTCTTTCATATGGTGTTATACCATCTTTAGGAAAAATGCATTATTTTAATACTGATGCAAAATGCTCTGATTTGTGATACAAAAAACTATAACAATAAATTCGTTTTATAATATTTTCAATATTTTTTCGATACCTTACGCATTACATAAACCTTTGTAAGCATGCTATTTTATACTATCTTAGTATTTTACTGAGATTGTTTAATATATAATACTTAATGCACAAGTTTTTAAATGAAAACAGTATTTTGAAAGATGATATAATGCAGAGTTGCCAACCTAATCCGGCAAATTGTTAGTACCGCCCCTTTTTCTAAACCACTTAATTTTTAGATTATTTTTTTACTTAAATCATCGTAGATATATTTGAAAAGAATGACTCTAAAAATTAAGTGGTGCAGAAAAAGGGGCTGTACTAACAATTTGCCGGATTAGATTGGCAGCTCTGATAATGCTATTTTCCAAATTTCTTCTCAGTTGCTGATACAGCACAAGATTAAATATAAAGATTCTCTTTTCTCTTACATACGGTGGTATATCTTTTAATATTGATATAGTGTCTTCTGCTTTTCGTTATACGGATAAATAAAAAGGAATATATGCTAAAAATCGTTTTTTAAAACTTTTAAAAATTAATTACACAATATGTACAGTCGGTAACAAAAGTGTCCGAGCACTAGCAAAAATTCTCCTATGTAAAAAAAGTACACTTCGTACGGTTTTGTTAAATAAATCCTTATCGAATCATGTTCTTAGACTGACTAAGAACAGGATTCGATAAGGATTTATTTAACAAAACCATATGAAATGTACTTTTTTTACATAGGAATTTTTGCTAGTGTTCGGACACTTTTGTTACCGACTGTATGTAAGTATCGCATACACAAATTATTTACAGAATCATACACTGCTATTCTAAGAATTTTAAATAATGTAATTAATGCTCTGGATTCTTAAAATGAAATAATGTTATCAAAGATGATATAACGCATTTTTCTAATTTTTTTCTCTGTCGCTGATACAGCATATCATTAAATTTAAAGAAATCATCATTTTCTTATTTCAGTATTATATTATCTTTAGGAAAAACGCATTATTTTAATACTGATGTAACATGTTCTGATTTATGTTATAAAGATGTATAACAAAGGAATAGTTTTATAGTTGTTTCAATCTGTTTCAAATGTTTTATACAATTTACAGAAACATTGTATACATCTTAGTTTGTAGTGTCATAGTACTATGGTAAGAATATTTGATATATAATAACTACGCACAATTTTTTTTTCTTTTTTTTTACGAAAACCGTGTTTTAAAAGATGATACAATGCTGTCTTCCAATTTTTTTTTTCTCAGTTGCTGATACAGAACAACATTATATTTTAAGAGATTATATTTCCTCTTACATTGTTAAATTTTATATAATATTCTTAAGTGTATGAGAAATCGATGAAAACATGGTCAATACATCACTATTATTATACATATTAAATTTTAGTATTGAGAAGTTTTCAGAAAGTTAAATAACGCCGTATTAAACATTTTGTTATGGACACATTTTTTTTCTGCATCCATTTAATATGCATATTTTTATGAAGGAATTGACATTTACATGTGTGTTTATTCGTTCGCAAATAAACTTGCAAGTTCTAGTTGATGAGTGCACTTTGTTCGACCCATGCTGAAAACAAACCAATTAAACTATTACTTGCACCACAAAAGTCCCCATAACATCGTTTTATAAACCGGAAAGTATGAATATTGCTTGTCCAGAAACAGCAATCAACAATTTGTAACAATCTTTCACTGAACAAACGTACAGTATAGAGTTCAGTGAAATGAACCCAAATGTCTGTCAAATACATATGAACTGTTTATAAAGTTATTTTTAACGTTTATTTTTTAAGTACAGTAGAAATATTAAAATATTTCGTACGTTACATCTTAAATTTTAATAATACTTTTATGCTAATATGGAGTAAAAGAAAAAAAAAAATTAGTGTTAGTGCTTCACCAGATTATTTTGAAATATTTTCATAGAACCAGAAGGCGATATAATGTTGATTTTCTAAAATTAACCCAATTTCTTAAAGAGCACAATTTTTAATATAAAGAGATAATTTTTCCCTTTTCTATGAAGTTAGATAGTGCTTCATATAAAAATACATAT